>BNJM01000554.1:94877-135017 GCA_015472975.1 Rousettus leschenaultii | reverse complement strand
ATTATTTAAATCACTGAAAAATGACCCTGCTTTCTTCAAAATGGGCTTTTGGGGGAGGGGGAGACTGCCTGTGTGGATTCTGATCTCTAGCAAGTAGAGATTCAGAATATGAGAATGTTAAACATACACACGTATTTTTATCTTGGTTTTAAGTCTCTATCCTACAATTCCTTCTGAGTAAAGGAATTCAGGGTATGAGTTTGTTACATACAAGTGCAGTCACTGTGGCAGATACACACTTGCCAAACGGAGATTTATAGCCTTCTCTAGCTAAATCAAGGTAAGTAAATGTAGCCAGGGCATGAGTCACCATCACACAAATCTATGCAAAACTCACAAACAAAATACGGTGTCACATGCACCTCACAGCTGCACACACAGAACTATCATGAACCCCCTCCCGCATTCATTGAAGTAATAAGCAGTCCTACATATTCAAATCTCAGGCAATGCACAGTGTCTTTCACACAGCACAAAGGCAACATAACTCAAGTAAAATAAGTGCACACGGTGCTGAGAGGAAATTTTCCGCCTTTCCTGACTTGTATATATTCTAGATGAGGGCACTCAGTGTGTGAGTCAGAGGAGCACGCATGTGCACACACACGACTATGGATATCTCTGGGGGCCTGATGACCTATACTAGTTCTGTGAGTTCGGATACCTTCTGCTTTGTGACGTAAAATGAATCTCATCTTCCGTGCAGAAGACGCAGGATTGAGGGAAAGAGAGAAAACCGCAGTGGCCTGAGGACTTTTACAGACTTTCATATCTGTTCCCAGTTCCAGATGATGGGCAGACAACCTCTTTTTACACATCAGGAAGAAACCCCAGAGCAGAACAGCCCCAAATCCCTGAGTAGAGCAGAAGCCAACTCCAAATTATCGCTCTGCATCTTCCTGGCCCCTTGAGAAGGAGCATGTTTAGAGTCCAGAGGGCCTGAGTTACAACTGGAGTCACAGTGCTGGAGTAAAGATGACAAAAATCAGACTGGCAAGATACCAAGTAGCACTCAGACAGTGGGAAAAGTCAGGTTCATTACACCAGCGGTACCAGAGGAGCTAGCACTCTGAAGACCTGGGCCAGAGCTCAGTTGCAACATGGCTTATATAGCACTTATTTGGCTTTGGCTGATTGGTTAATTTGTCTTCAGACCATTACAAAGCAGCAGGAGTGCTATGGTTGCAGCTAGTTACATTTGTTGCTTAGACAGAGCAAGCCAAAGGGAGGATGAGTTTTTAGTTACCTTTGAGTACAGCCTATGCAGAAAGCATACTAACGAAGGAGAACAAAAAGCACATTAGGTTTTTTGTGTGGAAATTCCTCCTCATTCCCCTCTTTTGATGTCCTCTAAATTCCTATAGGTCATCAACTTCTTAATCTTCCTGGGCAAGGGGCTGGTAGTTTCACAGACGAGGATCCTTGCTGCAGTCTTTCTCTCTACTATAGCCTCTTGGAGGGAGGTAGTTGACCGGAAAACAGGAGGCGGCCGGCAAGGGAGAAGGTGGCAGGACTGCAGGAGAAAGAGTACTATACCAACTAAGGTCGTAGGAAGAGAACCAACCACCAAAGAGGTTATTAGGATCCCACCCTTTCCAACTCTGAATGGGTACATGAGACATTTTTCTAATATTAGTAGCTATATGAGTTACAGCCTGTAGCCTTTGACAACTATTTGGAAACAACAATCAAACCAGTTAAACTTCCCGGATACTCCCCCTTCTCCCAGCAGCAAGTAATCTAAAGCTGGAAGTTTTAATATATTGTCGCACGTGTCTGAGACCGCTGTGTGGCCAGCAGTTCTAGGGCTGAGGCCGTCTGGGTAGTAATGATCTCTAGTATGGCCTGTCACCTGAACATTCAAATTAAGCATGTACATGGGGGTCCAGTAACCCCAGCTCCCATCTTGGGCCCAAGTTGTGGGGCCATAATATTGGATAACATGGCGGGGTGGCCACTCGTCCTGTCCCCATATCTGTTGTCCCCTTAATTCAAGTGACCTCTTAGTCATGGCCTTTAAGTCTTGATATATGGGAACACCTAGCTCATTTTCTCCTTGGTCTGGTAGGAGGAAGAAGCCAGGTTGAATGATCGCGATGGCACAACTTCCCTTCCAGTTTGCTGGGAGTTGGGTGAAAGCCCTCCTCCCACAAATGCAGGCGAGCCCATTGGCACCTTCCAACTCCCAGGGCCAGTGGAGTTGAGGGTTTCCCGGAATGCGCCAATAGCTGGGATGGCATGGAAGGGGTTAGGGACCATGCCCCCTGTCGAGACCAGTTTGTGACTGAGGAGCTTTGGCTGAAAGAGTGGCAGGAGGAGGAGTTAGTTATCACACTGTTGGCCCAATACCAGGAAGGAGCTCTGAGCTGCCAGTTTAGGTCCGTGTGATATTAAAGGAGCATTTTTCTACACAGAGTCTCTCCAACCCACCGAAAGTAACTTGGACCTATCTAGGCAAATCATTCTTCTCCTACTACATCTGAGGAGAGGACCCAGGTCCTGGGTCGGCATTCTTCATGTTGACCTACTGTGTGATTCCCCTGAAGGAAGTAAAAGGCATCTAGGCTAGTTCCCTTCCAAGGCCAATCTTCACTCAGGAGTGCTCTTCCACACACTCAGCATTGGTAACACCAAGTTAATGGGCAATCCCTTCTACTAGGTCAATGAAGAGATTCTTTCCCAAGGTCGGGAGGTCCAGGTCTTGTCCTAAGTTCCTTTTAAGTGGGTCATAAATTGAACTAGGCTCTGGAGGTGGTTTAGTTTTTGTCTGTTCTATTACTCACTCTACAGTCTTTTTGACTAGCTGGTCTCAGACATAGTCTTGGAGTCCTCCTCCTCTATCTGAGATACCTAATTGCCCATAGTATGTCCAACAAGCCCATTTTCTGATGTTTCTGGGTGCAGGCCTAGACAAATATGTTCTGCTACATATTTGGTTTTCATCCATCCCATCCAGTACCTTGTGCCAGTGTAAGTGCATATGGTAGCTGATCTGTAACAAGCAGCTGGTTGATGAGTATATGAGCTAAAGGCCTGATGGACCAGACCACTATTCGAATAGCCCCTATCACATTGAGGATCAATGGCCAATTCAGGGGTGAGCTTATGAGAAGTATCAATGGAGTCCTATAGAAGTACCCAGGACCCATAATTCCCCTGTAAGCTGAGGTAGGAGGCACCATTGCTTGGATGCTTGGATTACCTGAATATAAAATCCTGCTCAAATGACCACAACAACCAATGATCTTTAGACAGTTTCTAGAACTGTAAGAATGTATCAAAGAGGGTTTTGCTTGAATGTGAAAAAATTGAGAATATCCCAAGGTAGGCTAAATAGGTCAGGGCTAAAGTGATTCTTTGACTCAGGGTCCAATTGACAGGTGCTGCTGAGTCCAATGCTGAGTCTAGCAGCAGGACAAGTATGCTAAAGAGGGTCAGAGCTAAAGGATGATAACAATACATCTGATAAGTGCAGACAGTTGGTCCTCAAGCTTCTGCCATGTGAGGACTGGCCAGCTTTTGGAGGGTGGCCAGAATAGGGCCAAAGATCTCAGGTGTGTTTCTGCTCCCTCCAGAATGCGTCTCACACTGGCCAATCAGAAAAAGGCTCTGCAGGCCAAGTCTCCCAATTATCCAGAGGTGTTGCCCTCTTTATCCAGGTGTGGTGGATCCATGGGGTGATACCTGCAACTTGAACAGCAGTGGGAGTTGCTAATATAACGGGATGAGTGCCTGTCCAGCTCTGCTGAAGTGGCTCCTTCTTCCAGTCTTTAACTCATACTTCATCTCCTGGCTGAAAGGCATGGATCCAATTCCCTAAAGGGATAAGGGCTCTTTCGAAGGTTTCTGAGCAATATGGTGGAGGATTCTCCCTAAGGTCTGAAGGTTTCAGGACATTTCTAGGTCAGCCAGTAATGAAGGGTTTCCTTTTAAGTTCTCTATCACTGAGGGAGGTCTTCCATAAAGGATTTCAAAAAGGGAGTAGCCTGAAGGTCTTGGGATGCAGCTTGCTCAGAATAGAGCCAATGGCAACAAATCAATCCAAGGTAACTGGGTTTCCTAATGAAGCTTAGCTAAAGTAGTCTTCAGGATCCACTTCATGTACTCCACTTTCCCTGAACTCTGTGTCCTGTGGGCTGCGTGAAGCTTCCATTAGGTTCCCAGAGCCTTAGGCAGAATCTGGACTCTCTCAGACACAAAGGCAGATCCATTTTCAAATCCTATAGAGAGGGGCAACCCGTATCTTGGAACAATTTCCCTCAACAAGCCTCTCGCTAATTCTTGCGCACACGCAATGTTGTTGGAAAGGCTTCAGCCCATCCGGAGTAAATGCAAACTAACATGAGCAAGGATCGGTGGCCTCGGCATTGCTTGACCCCGATAAAGTCTACTTCTAAGTCTTCGAAGGTCATGGTCCCAATTGTTTGCACCCCTCGAATGGATTTTGGTCTTTCGCTGGCATTGTTTCCTGAGCAAGTTACATATGTCTAGCAGTGACCGGGGTGCACAGGGTAGCAGCTTGGGTATGAAATAGCAGTGGCCTAAGAGGCTTTCTAAAGTATTAGCCTTCCCTAGTGAGTCAGCTCATGGTGTCACATTATCAGCCGAGCTGCCACTGCAGTGGGAATAAAGAATCTATGATCTGGAAGCTCCCACATGCCTTCTTTTCTCTTGGTTCTCCCTTCACTTAAGGTCCATTCTTCTTCCACCTTGGTGTGTGTTGGAGACAGCGGTAATTCTGGAGCCAGGAGAATTTAGAGACTGTCTCAGGACCCGCTGTGACACTTGGTTGGTTGACAGCGTCCCTAGCTGCTCGGTCTGCCAATATGTTTTCCCTACGGACAGAATTGGTTCCGCACTGGCGGCCCTTGCAGTGAATAACAACCACCTGAGAAGGATTCCAGACAGCCTCTAATAGTTAAAAGAGTACTTCTTTGTTCTTAATTTCTTTTCCTCCCAATGTAAGTAGTCCCTTCTCTTTATAAATGTCTCCATGTATATGCAAAGTAGCAAAGGTGTACCTTGAGTCAGTATGCATATTGGCCCGTCTTCATTCAGCCTTCCGTACCACGTGGATGGGTGCCCATATTTTGGCCCACTGTGCCAACCATCCCTGTGACAGAGCCTCGACTCTGAGCAACTCCTCAACGGTCATTATTGCATAGCCAGCTTGCGTACTGACCTCCATGGATGAAGCTGTTCCTATCGGTGAACGATACCAGTGTGGGTTCTGAAGAGGAATGTCTGTCAGCTTCAGCCTGCTTGAGTAGACATCATCTGAGATTTCTTCACAATCATGGTTGGGAGTTCCCTCCTCAGTGGGCAGAAAAGTAGCAGCATTCAATGTCCGCACAGTCTTAAGGTGGGCTTTTTGATTTTCACAAAGCAGTCCCTGACAATGAGTTATCCTGGAGTTGGACAGCCCCTTGAGTCCCTGGTTATTCATTAATGCAGTAACAGCATGGGAGACCTTCACATTTACACTCTGTGCTAGTGTGAGCTTGTCCACTTCTCTGACCAGGATGACTGTGGCAGCCAAGGCCCGGAGACATGGCGGCAAATCTGCAGCCACCGCATTTAACTGTTTAGACAGATATGCAGTCAGACACTGCTGTGGCCCAATTTTTTGTGTGCAGACCTCCAGTGCAGTATGATTCTTCTCATGTGTGAAGAGGTTAAAGTCCATTTCACATCCGGTAGTCCTAATGCTGGAGTGCTGGTTCAGAGTCTCTTTATTTCTCTGAAGGCTTGTTCTTGTTTGGAGCCCCAAACCAAGGGTTCTTTACTAGACCCAGCCGTGGCCTTGTACAGAGGCTTGGCAATTTCAGAGAAAACTGATAAGCAGATCCTGCAGAATTTGGCACCACCTAGGAACTCCCGGACTCCTTTCTTGGTGTTTGGCTAGGTGTTGAGCAGATGGCCAGTTTCTTTTCATGTCCAGGTGCCCTATGTCCTTTCAAGAGGATGAACCCAAGATATCTGACCTCCCACTTGCAGATTTGAGCCTTCTTCCATGACACCTTGTATCCCATGGTAGACAGCAGGGCCAGCAAGGCTCTAGTACCTCTCCAGCACTGTCCGTGGGTGGGACTAGCCATCAGCAGGTCATCTATGTACTGGAATACAGTGCAGTTCAAAGTCTCTCTGGGAAAGGCAGCAAGATCCGTGGCCAGTGCTTCGCCAAACAGGGTGGGTGACTTCTTGAACCCTGTGGCACTGAGCTCAGGTCAGTTGCATCTTTCTCCCAGTGTGTGGGTCTTCTCACTCAAAGGCAAACAAAGGCTGGCTGGCGGGTGATAACCACAGACTGAAGAAGGTGTCCGTAAGATTGAGGCAGGTGAACCAGATTGCTAGAGCAGGTAAGAGTCTCGGGAGGGTGTATGGGTCCAGAACCACTGGATGGACGGTGTCCACTGCATTGTTGATGGCATGGATTACCTGAACGGTGTGGTAGCCATTCCTTTCAGCCTTCTTGATCAGTAAGAGTGGAGTGTTCCAATGTGACTGACACTCAACTGGATTCCAGTATAGGACAGACGCTGGATGTGATCCCGAATCTTCAAGCATGCTTCACATGGCACTGGATGTTGCCTTTGTGTGACAGGAGTGGTTTCTGGCCACAGGTCTTTTACAATAGGTGCATGATTTTTGGCTAGATCTGGGAGCCCCCTTTTCTCTCCATACAGCAGGGAACTGTTCTATCAGCCTGGTTGGACAGGTTTGTTTCCTTTCTGAATCATAGAGATGGCATTCATCTTCCCTGGGCACAATCGCAGCCATCATTGGAGCAGGTTGGCTCCCCAGGGTAAGAGTGGTGGGCTATCCGGGAGCAAAGGTGAACTGTGCTCCAAGCTTCATTGATAAGTCTCTACACAAAAGGGGGATGGGGCACTCTGGTAGGTATAAGAACTCATAGGACACTAGGTGGTGCTCCAGGAGACAAGAGCAGGCTTTACAGAACAAGCGGATAGTGCCTTCCCCCATGGCCTGACGATAGTTATTATCCGGTCTATGAGGGGAGCCACGGGCATGGTTACCACAGAGTGTGCTGCCCCAGTGTCTACCATAAAAGTCATAGTGTGGCCCCCTGTTTCTAGTGTGACCAGAGGCTCCTGGGCCCCGAGACCAGGAATCCTGGTCACCGCTATTCTGACTCCTCTCCAGCCAGACCAACAAGACTTGGATGACTAGCTCAGGCTGCCATTTTTCTTTATGATGTTAATTAAACTTCTTTGAGCCTTTAGACGTCATCCCATGGTGGAGGCACTTGTTTATCCAATGACCAGTCTCTTTGCAGTGGGCTCATTGGTCCCGGCATAGTGATGGCCTCCTCTTGGGCTCTCCCGTCCATAGGGAAGTAGCAGACTGTTGTCCTGGACCAGCATTTCCTAACGTGGCTGCCAGCAGGGATACCTTCTGTTTCATCTGTTTATCAGCTACCGTTTGGGCCTCATGGTCACTATTCAGAAACAGCTTGTTCGGGACCTCCAGTAGTTTGGTGGTGTTCATCCCAGCAAAGCCCTCTAATTTTTGAAGCTTGCAGTGGACATCAGTGTAGGATTGAGCCACAAAT
The DNA here is from genome assembly GCA_015472975.1 of Rousettus leschenaultii. NCBI lineage: Eukaryota > Metazoa > Chordata > Mammalia > Chiroptera > Pteropodidae > Rousettus > Rousettus leschenaultii. The sequence goes on along the minus strand of BNJM01000554.1, from coordinate 127,444 downwards.
GCTGCATTGACCATGCGCTCATTCTCTTGTGCTTCAGGATCAAAAGGGGTACACACCCACAATGGCTTGCATAGTCTCTCATAGAACTCTGTGGGCGATTCATGGACCTGTCGAGAGACTCTCTTCCATTTGGAACACTGAAGTCCCAGTTGGGCCTGGTGTCAAGCACCATCCCCAAGGCCCATGCTGTGGGGTCTAATGCACTGTCTGGTGCATGTTCTTGGAGCCACACCCAGGCTTCTGACAGAATTCAGTGTCTTTCTACAGTGTTGAAGTGAGTTAGGAGAATGTGATGGCAGTCATCCCAGGTAAGCTGAGGAGTTTGGAAGATGGATGCGAGTAGGTCAATCATCCTCTGGGGCTTCTCCAAATAGAACGGATTGTGCTGCTTTCAGTTGAGGAGGTCGGTTGTGCTAAAAGGTTAATAGTAGAGCGCAGGGCTACCTGGCTGGAATGTACTGTCTTCGCTTATGTCAAGAGGGCCTCGCACCTCTCAGAAAGGCATCTCGAGGGCCACAGGCTGCTGTGCTGGCAGCGTGGTTGAGTGAAGACACCATGGACTCAGACTTGGTGGCTTCTCAGGCTACTGAGGCAGCAAAGTTACCGATGGTGATGGGCTGTCCAGTAATCGGGGGTAAGTGGCTGTGCACTGACTGGCGGAGCAGCTGGGATGTACAGCGGTGGGAAGAAAGGTTCTTCCTCAGGGTCTTCTTGGTGGATGACTCTTACTGGCTCTTCCTTGAACTTTCCCCTACTTGCTTGGGCTAGATGTACCTTAATCTGTCCCTGCCTATTTATGCAGAACCAGGCCCAAGGGGGCACTATAGTAGTGATCTGCAAACATGAGTCTATGTATGGAAACTGCTCTGGGTATCCAAGGGTCCCTGTCACTACTCGGTCCACAGCTCTAACAGTGGGAATGTCCAGGTTGCCATCCTAACCCGTAGACAGGTCACTCGAGCTCACAAAGGGTACAAAGTTTCTCTGGGGTCAACTTGACTCTATAATCCCCTAGGAAAAAGTTCTGAAAAATTCTCAACATACCATTTTAGACAGTTGCCTTAGAGGACCCTATCCAGATATTTTCTTAGGAAGCTAAATCATGGAAGCGAAAATGAACCTTAAAAGTTCAAAAGATCTAATTCTCTAGAGGGCCCCTATGTGAAAAGAAATAGACAAATTTAGAAATAGACAAATCTTCAGCCAAATCAGCAGTTAATTGTCTCCTATCTCAGCCCAATGTATCCCACCCTGTGTCCCTGATGCAAATACAAACAAGGGGCGGGTGCCTCCTGCAGAGAGGAGACCACTCAGTTGCTAATTGGGCCACATTCCAAAGGAGTTTAGGTGATGCTTAGCCATAGAAGACTCAGCTTTATGACTTACAATCAGACACTAGTCCAATGCCACCCTGGACCATATGCCGTACACCACAGAACCTCAGGTGAGCCAACTTCGATGCCGTAACCTTTAGAGGAACTTAAGGGTGCCCAGCCATGGATCCACAAATTCATACCTGATAGATCAATTTGGCTAGGCTGCTCATTCACTCACTTATTCACACACCGGGTTAAAACATTGCCTCCCCACTTTTAAAAGGCCCTGACTTCTGTCTGCCTCATCCTTGAAACACCTGATGTCTCCCCCATTGGGAAGACCCTGATGTCTTCCCTCCCCATCCACCCTTGGAAGACCCTGCTGTCTTCTAACTGAAGACTAGGAGGTGATCAAGCTCTTCGTCTGTCCAAAGACGGGACATGACTAGGGGACCGAGGCCCCGGTGACTTACTTTATCCTGTGGCCATCCTAGTGAGTTTAGCATGGGACTTTGAATTCAGTATGGGGCTTTGCCCTCTGTAGAGTAAGAGTGTCAGTCAGAAAGAACACCCAGAATACCATCAGGTGGCTCGCCGCCCTGCTCGTCTTGGAATCCCTCCTCCCTTGCCTGGCTGAGCTGCTTGTCTGGCAGCTCAAAGGCCCAGTGTGGTTGAAATCTCGCTGCTGCCTCCAGAAATGTTGCAGAAGAGATGCAAAAAAATACCAGACTGGCTAGAAAAAAAACAGCACTAGGAGATTTGCATAAGTTAGGTTTATTACACCAGTGGTCCGAGAGGAGTTAGCACCAGCAGTCCCAGAAGCCAGGATCTCAGTTGCAACATTGCTTATATGGAACTTCTTTGGCATGGGATGATTGGTTAATTTATCCTCAGACCATTACAAAGCAGCAAAAGTTGCTAGGGATGCAGGTAGTTACATGTGTTGCTTAGATAAAGTGAGCCAAAGGGAGGATGTTTTTAGTTACTTTTGAGTACAGTCTACGCTGCAAGAATACCTACAGAAGCAGAACAAAGCGCTAATAAGCTTTTTGGGTGGAAATTCCTCTTCAACAAGAGAAAGAGTCCATGATGTCTGTGATACTGTGGGCTTCAGGTCAGGTGTTTAGATTGGAAGCGGGAGGTTCGCCAGCCACCTGCAACCTCTGCATCACAAATTAAGCTTCTCTGTACAGCTGCATGTGACCCAGTCAGTGCACGGACTCCAGCGGGCTGCGGCAGGCCGCCAGAGCACCTACACAGAACTGTTGTAGATCTCCATTACACCCTTACAAATGCAATGTTCTCCCTGCACCTCTGTGAGATTCTGAAGCATAGGATCCGGGCCTTGTTAAGGAGAAGGAGGATTGCTTTTATGTGCTCTAGGAGAAACGACTCTGGGCTCGCTGTTTACTAAGAGAGCATGCCTGAGTCATTCGCCAAAGATCTCTGAGACTCAGGGTCTTCAAAGTGGAAATAATAACAGCTCTCGTTTTGTGGGTTTGAAGGATGGTTGCATGAGCATATAACGAAAGCTTAAAAAGTATTAAGCTTTATTGTCATTGTCTGTATCAGCAGGGATCAACCATGACTCGCACGAGGTGCTCGGTTATTTTTGAATAAATTCATTTGTTCATTCATTCACCTAAATACTATTAAGTTTCTCACAAAGTGATATACACTTTGGAGACAGAGCAGTGGGTTACATAACAGAAACACCTTCTAGGGAACACGCATCCAAGTAGGAGGTGCAGAAAAAAATGTTAATGCAAAATAAATGTTAGGAAAACGGCAAAAATTCCTGGGCTATCGAAAAATCAGACTTGCAGCTAGGGAGAATCCCGAATGTCCATGAACTGGTAAATGGGGAAAAGAAGATATGTATGTTCATAAAATGGAATTAATGCCCTCATGCTCAGCAACTTAAAAAATGAACAAATAAATAAAAAGAATGAAGCATGTATTGATGCATATTGTAACATGGGTGAATCTCAAAATGCTTATGCTGAGTGCAAGAAGACAGCCATAAAAAATATACATGTATGATTCCTTTTGAAAAAACTTCTAGAAGATGCTATGTATTTTATGTGGCAGAAAACATATCGGTGATTCTCCTGGGGACAGACGGAAGGAACAAAGCAAGAGAGAAGGGTGGGCATAAGGAAACTCAAATCTTGACAGTTTTTGTGATAGTTTCATGGGTGTATACATGTCAAAGCTATTCAAATTAAGTACGTTAAATATACAAATTTATTGTATGTCACTTATACCCCCAAAAATCTGGAGATGAAATATTACCATTTGTGACAACATGGATAGATTTTGAGAGTATCATTCTAAGAGAAATAAGTCAGGTGGAAAAGAAAAAGAACTGGACGATTTCACTCATATGTGGCTTATTAAAAAAACAACAACAGATGAACAAACAAAACGAACACACAGACTCAAAGATACAGACAACAGAATGTTGGTTACCAGAGGGAAAGGGTTTGGGGGAGGACAAATAGAGTAAAAGAAGTCAAATACATTGTGAGAGAAAGAGACTGTGCTTCAGATGGTAAGCACTCAGTAGAGTATACAGATGTCTCATAGTTGAAACCCTGAAGTTAATATAATGTGATGAACCAGCATAACGCCAATACATTTATTTTTTAAAATATGGGTGTCTTTAAAGAAAAACAAACAAAATTAAATATGATCCTGTTATTCCATATTGAACACTTTCCATGGGTTCTCAATTACTCAGATTGAAGATCAAAAAATCTGCTATAATCGTTAATTTTATGTGTTATATTGGCTAGGCTCCTGTACCCAGATAGTTTGTCAAATACTATTCTAGATGTTTCTATTACTATTTTTTTTGAATGAGATTAACAGTGCAATCAACACGTTCTGGGTAAAGCAGATTGCTCTCCATACTATAGGTGGGACTCATCCAAGAAGTTGAAGGCCTTAAGAAGAACTCTGTCCTTCCCCAAAGAAGAGACAATTCTGAAAGCAGACTACCTTCACTTCCAATTGCAGTTTTTCCTGAGTTTTAGTCTGCCAGTCTACCCTGCAGATTTGGGAGTTACTAATCTCCACAATTGCAAAATCACGTGAGCCAATTCCTTAAATACAACTCCCTTTCTATACACACGTGGATACATGAATGTGCATGCGATCACACGCACACACACACGTGCGCGCGCGCGCGCGCAGACACACACACACACACACACACACATGGCTTATTGGTTCTATTCCTCTGGAGATCATTGGCTAATATATCTACATTATCGTAATTGCCCCACAGATTCTGTCCCCTGATATCACTAAAATTTTTGCCTTCCATGCTTCCCCTACTTGGCCCAGTCCAGCTCCAGGGGCTTCTTTAATAGGCCAGGTGCCATCTCATCTCAGGGTATTGCTAGTTGCTGATCTTCATGCTTGAAGTGCTTTTCTCTGGATATCCCCATGCTCCCTCACCTGTCCTCATACGTGTTTTTGTTTAGATGTTGCCCTTCCCGTCATGTATTCCAAGAAGTTAGAAAATGGCGTCCACATGATAGCCATGTACTAACGTGATTTTCAGTGTGTGAGTTGTGAAGGCATGCACCCAGCTTCTCCCTATGAGTGTGGAAGCTCAGTGTGGGAACAAGACAACACTCCTGTTTCCAGGCTAAAATTAGGCAGATATAGGTTATATTCACCACAATAATCCCACTCAGAGGCAAAAATTAGTCTTCCTAGAATGAAGAAATTTGATCATTGGACTGTTGGTGTGTGCTCCCTTCTTAAGTCCTTATCACAGGTCCAATCAAATTGAACTTTATTTGGGTTTTAGATGTCCTCAAAACCACTTCATTAACTAGCTACAACATTAAGAAGGTAAGCATTCTGGACTTCATTAAAATAAACATTGGAAACTTTATCGAATATGTGTATCTTTGGAAAACAAAGGGAAGAAACAAGAAATAAGGAGCTGATTTTTGTCACATTTACTTTAACAGGTAGAAACTGTGTTATAATTAAAAGTAATATCACCTATTGATGAGGAGGAGCTCTTTTTCCTTCAGAACAATGTTACACAAAACTTATACAGCGTCTGCTTAAAGGTACTTATCTTCATTTTATTATAGACAAAGTGAGACAGACTATATAGCAAAGTGAGAATTCTGAGCAGCTACCACTGGGGGTAGGAAAATCGGGTGTGAGAAGGGCCAGCTTAATCCAAAATACCATCACATTTTATACCTCCTATCATATCTTAAAGTAAAATATGTTTTATCTTTTAAAAGGAAATAAATGCTGAAGTCGTTTTGCTTCTGAGAGGTGATTGGTGTGTTCTGTGTCTTAGCGAGTCTCCTCTCTATCCAGGAAGATAAAGCAAAGCTGAAGCCTTTTAGAATTGTGCATCACACACCTGACTTATAGGTAGTTTGGTGCTTTGAAGACTAAAAGATAAACATGTGTTGTGAGCAACGCCAATTTCAGGACATTGGAAAATAAATGGACAATGATTCTGACTAATGTGGAAGGGAGTAGATCCAATAACGTAACTTCCCCTGAAGGACAGTTGGGAGGGTGCAAGTGACAAACGTGGTAGACACGCAATTTATCGAGAAGGCCTCTACGACAAGGACAGTGGGTGAAATAAGGACACAGTTAGGTGTATCTCACTTGGTGAATAGGATGTCATTTCTGAAAAGAATCGTCAGAGCCAATTTTATGTCTCTATTCCTTAGGCTGTAAATAAAGGGGTTTAACATGGGGGTCACTGCTGTATACATCAGAGAGGCTATCATGACTCTGTCATTGGAATCACTTAATGAAGGGAAAAAGTATAGTGCTATAATTGTTCCATAGAAAACAGACACCACAGAGAGGTGGGAGCCACATGTGGACAAGACTTTACGGAGCCGTGTGGTAGAGGGGACTCTCAGGATAGAGGCCCCAATACGACCATAAGAGGACACAATACCACTCAATGGAATAATGGCAAGCACAGTCCCTACAATGAATATAGCCAGCTCATTGACAGAGGTATTTGAGCAGGACAGCTTGAGGAGAACGGGAATGTCACAGAAGAAGTGGGGAATGACCTCGTCAGTATAGAAGGAAACCTGAGCTAGGAGGAGGATGTGAAAGAGGGCATTGCCACAGGAGACAAGCCAGGAGGCAGCCAGCAGCAGCACACACAGCCCTTCACTCATGATGGTGGTATAGCGTAGAGGGTGACAGATGGCCGCGTATCTGTCATATGCCATCACTGCAAGAAGGAGACTCTCAAGACAGCCAAAAACCATGAAAAAATACATCTGTAAAAAGCACCCCACATAGGGGATGAATTTGTCCTTCGAGTGCATGTCCCGCAACATCTTTGGGACAGTGACAGATGACAAGGAGACATCAGTGAAAGCCAAGTGGCTGAGGAAGAAGTACATGGGTGTGTGGAGGCAAGAGTCCAGCCTGATGAGCAGGATGATGAGCAGGTTCCCCAGCACCGTGATCAGGTACATGCCCAGGAACAGGGCAAAGAACATGCCCTGATGCTCAGGCAGGATCGGGAGCCCCAGGAGAAGGAACCCGGACACGCTGCTCTGGTTCTCCCTTCTCATTGTGCTCCTCTATATGCAGGAATGAAGGGTAAAAGAAATTTCAGAGACTTGGAAAGTGTGATTATAGCCACCACAATAGGGACTTCTACTTTCTCCCCGAGAAAAAGAAAAACTGCTTGAAATTATACCATCGACTAGTACTGCTAAAGCAAGGAACACCCTCAACGCCTAACACGATGTTTTCCAAAGAAATGCATTCTTCTTATTCTTTTAATCGACCAGGGTTTGGCATTATGATACTAATTGGAGTGATAAGAGCAAATGGTGCCAACCCTCTGGGGTGCCCCTGATGAGGACTGACCTGAGGTATGGATCTGCAGCCAGGGCAATGCAGTGATTCCGGCCCCACCTCTTCTTAGCTGATGACTTAGGGATCCACGCCTCTCTTGACTTCATCTTGTGCCTCCTCTGTATTGTGAAGATACCAATAGCACATGTTCACAGTTAATAAGAGGAATCTAATTCAATGCACATTAATATCTAAGAAGAGTTCCTGAATAAAATAAACACGTAAATTTTAGCATTACTTTTATGCCAGGATAAGTATAAAAATAATATCAGAATCAAGTTCAGAAATTAAATAAGCACAGCATTATGAGATGGTCAGCATGAAGGACAATGGATTTGAATTCTAGTATATGCTAACTCGTCAGAGCTCATACAACCTCACGAGGAGTTTTTGACTCGTATTCTACCATTGGGGTCAATCTGATGGAACTTCCCTTAGTGCAAGTTCATCTTTTGCCGAGATATAAACCCTACTTCATTTTGTGTCTCTGTTTATATCTGGTACTTCGAGTTGACTCAGAAATAAATAAGAAGTTTGCCCCCCGATAACAGAGATCTGAGAACTTGGAATACCAATAATTGGGAGATGTCTATTAGAATTTACACTACCTGGTTGAACATCGCTATTTCACAATAACGATCTTCACATTTCTAATACTTGACACTTAATGAATACTATGTCAGACAAACACATTTTTGCAGTATTGCCTCATTGAATCTTTAACAGTTCTAGGATACAGGTGTTATTAAGCTTCATTATAGACATACTCAAAAAGAATGAGGACTATCACATCACACAGTAACTGCTACAGTTACACTCCTTTCGCGTTTTTTAAATTTACTCACATCTCTGCTTCTATGAACCTAATGTTTCTCTTTCTCTCTTTAATTAGACAACAGAGCCAGTCCTGTAAAAAATGTTATTTCAAGTTTGAAAGGATCCGCCTGCTCACGTAGCAGTCACAGCTCATTCCCCTATAACCCTTTAGTTGGCAAATGGCTTTCATAAACCTTTCAAGTTAATTCAATTCATCAATGCTTATTTTGAGTCTGGGAAGTAAAGAAAATAGTGATTTTGTTTTTTCACTTTCTGAGAGAGCAGTGAAATTATTTACAGCATTTCACAGAGATATTTTATGCAAACCTAATCTCATAGGTAGATTTTCTGATAATGTTCATGAGAGAGAGAATCTTTTCATTTCTTTCATGGGTGGTAGAGAGGCTAAATTAAAGTTAACTGTTAAAATCCTCATTTGCTTACGGAAGGCACTGGACATTCCCATTGCTGTGTAAGTATCTGACCGGGTATGTAATTTCAGTAGGCGACCCAGGAACTCTGACATTTCCTGGAAGAGACCCAGGAGAGACAATCCCTAATACACTGTGCAGCTGCAACTTGAAAGGAAGGAAACAATACAGAAATGGCATATTCACTAAGTCACTACCATGTGTGAAAGAGGTGTCTGGGAAAATGCTCAGTACAGAGAAGAGGAGAAGGTGTGACCTGGAGGTTTGCATAAGCCTCATCTTCCTGTCTTTGTACCAGATATTGTCTCCTAAGCAGTCAGGAAATGGAGAGTCAGGTTCCTGGTCTCCATGATGCTACCATTTCCTAAGTGCTCACAATGTCCTAGTATTTAAGCACCTAACACACAAGATCTTACAGTGGTTATCGCTGTGCATTTCCATTTGTCAGTGGAGACTGTTGAGCATCCGAGGCCATACCCAAAGCTACAAAGCTTTCATACTATCCAGTATGAAAAAGACAGAGATTCGACTGTAGACATATTTGACACCAGAAATGAGCATTTAGTTTCTAAACTGTATCAATAAATTTGGAAATTTTTTCTTGGGCCCTAGGGTAAATCTTGTCCTATTATTGAAATCACTAAAAAATGGGCCTCATTTTCTTCAAAATCGGCTTTCTCATTTATTTGTCTGTTTGTTTGTTTTGTGATGCTGCCTGTGTGGATTCTGGTCTGTAGAAAGAAGAGAATTCAAATGCGAGAATGTTAAACACACACATATTAGTATCTTATTTTAGGTCTCTATCCTGCACATCTTCTGAGTAAAGGAAGTCAGAGTGTGCATTCATTACACACAAAAGCAGTCACCGTGACAGATACACACTTGCCAAAGGAACTTCAGTAGACCTCTCTAGCTTATACTCAAGGTAGGTAAATGCAGTCAGGGTATGACTCACTTTCATACAAAATATGCAAAATTTACAAGGAAAACATACAGTGTCACATGTACCTCACAGTTATATACACAGAACTATTATGCACTCTCTACTGCATGCATTGAAGTCGTAAGGGGTCATACATATTCAAATCGCAGGTGATGCGCAGTGTCTAAAACACAGCACACAGGCAACAATACTCAAGTACAATAAGTGCACACGTTGCTGCGAGGTAATTTCCTGCCTTCCCTGACTTATATATATTCTAGGTGAGGGCTCCAGAGTGTGAGTCAGCGGACCGTTTGCACGGGTGCACCCAACACAAACACATGCACACACCCAAGACCGTGGACATTTCTGGGCACCTGCTGACCTATACCAGTGATGTGAATTCAGATACCTTCTGCTTCATGATGTTACCTGAATCCTCGCTTTCTTTGCAGATGACCCATGATTGAAGGAAAGAGAGGAAACCTCAGTGGGCTGAGGACTTTTACAGACTTTCCTATCTGTTCACCAGCTACAAAACAATGAGCAGATAACCTCTTTTTACACATTGGAAAGAAACCCAAGAGGAAAGCAGCCCTAACTCCCTGAGTAGAGCAGCAGTCAACTCGGACTAATCACTCTGCTTCCTCCTGGCCCCTTGGGAAGGAGCACATTTAGTGTCCAGTGGGCCAGAGCTGCTACTGGAGTCATAGGAGAAAGTGTTCATGATGTTCCTGATATGTCGGGGTTCAGGTCAGGTCTCCGGATCGGAAGCAGGAGGTTCGCCACTCACCTGCAACCTCTGCATCACAAATTCAGCTTCTCTGTACAGCTGCATATGGCTCAGGTAGTGCACAGGCTCCAGCAGCTGCTGCGGGCTCCCACGGCACCTACACAGACCTGTCTCAGACCTCCATTACGCCCTTACAAATGCACAGGTCTCTCCGTGCCCCTGTGAGGTTCTGAAGCATAGGGTCCATGCCTTGTTGAATAGTAGGGGATTGAAACCTTATAGTCTGGAATAAACAACTCTGAATTCGCCGCTTATGAAGAGAGCATACCTGAGTAATTCCCCAAAGGGCTTTGAGACTCAGGTTCTTGAAAGTGGAAATAATAATGGTTCCTTTCATGTGGGTTTGAGGGATAGTGAAATTAGCACCTACCCGAAGCTTAAAAGATGTTAAAGTCTTTTGTCATTGTGTGTATCAGCAGGGATCAACCATCGCTCACACAAGGTGTTTGGTTATATTCGAATTCATTCATTTGTTCATTCTTTCACTTAAATAATTATTAAGTTTCTCACAAAAACAAGGTAGTGAGATATACTTTCGAGACATAGTGGTGAGTAACAGAAACAGAAACCCCTCTTGGGGAATATACATTCAAGTAGGGGGCGCAGAAAAAATATTAACACAAAATAGATTGTAGGTAAATGGCACACATTGCTGGCAATTGTAAAACTCAGCTATGGAGCTAGAAAAAATACCACACATCCATCAACAGATGAATGGGGAAAAGAAAGCTGTGTACATTTATACAATGGAATGCTACTCATCAATCATCTGAGTAAAGCAGATTGCCCTCCATCATGTAGGTGGGACTCCAAAAGGCAGGTGAAGGCTTTAAGAAGAACTCTGACCTCCCTTAAGGAAGAGACAATTCTGTCAGCGGACAAACTTCAGCCTCAAATTGCAGCTGTTGTCTGGGTTTCCATTTGACCAGCCAACCCTGAAGATTTGGGGCTTACCAACCTACACAGTTACACCACCATATGAGCCAATTTCTTAAAATACATCTTTTTTTCTACACACATGTGCATACACACATACACAGATACACACACACTAACACGGCTTATTGGTTCTATTTCTCGGGAGAACATTGGCTAATACATCTACAATGACCATAACTGCCTTACCCAATTTGGCCCTTGATATCTCTAAACTTATTGGCTACTATTCCTCTCCAAACTGACCCTGTTCTGCTCCAGAGGACTCCTTAATAGGCCAGGCGCCATCTGACCTCAGAGTATTGCTAGTGCTGATCTTGATGCTTAAAGTGCTTTTCACCTGATATTCCGATGCTCCCTCACCTGTCCTCAGTCATGTCTTTTTTTGGATGTTACCTTCCCCATTTTGTATTCCCAGAACTTAGAAAATTGCCTGGAACATAATATTCACGCACTAAGTGCTTTTATGTGTGTGAGTTGTGAAGGTATGCACTTGGCTTCTCCCTAGAAGAAGTAGGAGCGCTCAGTCTAGGAACAAGACAACACTCCTTTTTCAGACTAAAACCAGGCAGATATAGGTTGTATTCACCACAAAATCCCACTCAGAGGCATAACTTAGAGTCTTCCTAGAATGAGGAAAATTTAAACATTGAATTGACTATTGTGTGCTGCCCTGTTAAGTTCTTGTCACAGGTACAATCAAATTAAAGTTTATTTAGCCCTCTAAAGCAATTTATTAACTGGCTACCACATTAGGAAGGTAAGCATTCTGGACTTTATTAAAATAAACATTGGAACCTTTAAAGAATATTAGTAGCTTTGGAAAACAACCGATATTAGTGAGTAAATAAGGAGCTGATTTATACTTCATTTACATTAATGGGTAGAAACTAAATTATAATTGAAAGCTACATCGCCTATTCCTGAGGAGGGTTTTTGTTTTATTTTGTTTTTTTTTTACCTACCAAAACAACATTCTATATAAAATTTAAACAGGCTCCATTTGAAGATACAAATCTTGATTTCGCCATAGACAAAGTGAGTTGTACAATAGCACTTTGAGAATTCTAAACAGCCACTGGCAGGCGGTTGGAAAATTGGGTGTGAGAAAGTTCCGCTTAATCCAAAACACCGTCACATTTTGTACATCTATTAATATCTCAAAGCAAAACCGCTTTTATCTTTAAAAGGGATGTAAAATGCTGGTGCCATTTTCCTTCCGAGAGGTGGTTGGTGTATTCTGTGTCTTAGCAAGTCCTCTCCCTCTCTGGAATGATACCAAAAAAGCTGAGCCCATTTAGAACTGTGAATCGCACGTGCAACGAGTTTCGTGCTTTGAAGACTACAAGGTCAATGGATGTTTAAGAAATGCCATTTTTAGGATGATTGAAAACTAAAGAACAATGGATATGTGTAACAAAAGGGATTAGATCCAATAATATCACTGCCCCTGAAGGACACATGGGAGGCACTAGTGACAATGGTGACAGACACGCAATTTGTCGAGAAGGCTTATGCAAGGCCAGTGGGTGAAATAAGAATATGATCAGGTGATTCTCACTTGGTGAATAGGATGTGGTTTCTGAAAAGAATCGCCAGAGCCAATTTTATGTCTCTGTTCCTCAGGCTATAATAAGGGGGTTTAACATGGGGTTCACTGCTGTATACATCAGGGAGGCTATCATGGTTTTATCTTTGGAATCTCTTAGAGAAGAGAAAAGTATAGTGTTATAATGGTTCCATAAAAGAGAGACACCACAGAGAGGTCGGAGCCACATGTGGACAAGGCTCTGCGGAGCCCTGTGGTAGAGGGGACTCTCAGGACAGAGGCCCCATATGGCCATAGGAGTCCAGGATGGTACAGTGAATATGAACAGCCAATACAGTGAATATGATCAGCTCATTGACAGAGGTATTTGAGCAGGACAGCTTGAGTAGGGTGGTAAGGGAACAGAAGAAGTGAGGAATGATATGTAGGCACAGAAAGACAGCTCAGCTAGGAGGAGGGTGTGCAAAAGGCCACTGCCACTGGAGACAAGCCAGGAGCCAGCCACCAGCATCACACACAGCCTGCCCCTCATGATGGTGGTGTAGCATAGAGGGTGACAGATGGCCACGTACCAGTCATACGCCATCACTGCGAGAAGGAGACTGTTAGGACAGCCAAAAACCATGCAAAAATACATCTGTATAATGCACCCTGCATAGGGGATGAATTTGTCCTTAGAGAGCATGTCCCTCAACATCTTTGGAATGGTGACAGATGAAAAGGAGACATCAATGAAGGCCACCGGGTGGCTGAGGAAGAAGTACATGGGCATGTGGAGGTGAGAGTGCAACCTGATAAGCAGGATGATGAGCAGGTTCCCTAGCACCGTGGTCAGGTACATGCCTAGGAACAAGGTGGAGAACATGCACTTCAGCTCCGGCAGGATGGGGAGCCCCAGGAGGAGGAACCTGGACATGCTCCTCTGGGTCTCCCTCCTCATGCTGCTCCTCTGTCTTCAGGAATGAAGGGAGTGAAAAATCTCAAGACTTTGAAGTGTGACTTGCCACCACTATAGTGACTCTGAATTTCTCCTGGAGAAAAAGAAACACTACTTGAATTTTTTGTCATCAGCTAGTGCTGCTAAACAAGCAACTCCCTCAATGCCTAACACAAAGTTTTCCAAATAATGCATTCTTCTTATTCTTTTAATCAACCAGGTTTTGGCATTGCAATACTAATGGGAGTGACAAGAACAAATGGGACACACGGAACCTCTTCCCTCCGCATGTTGATCCTCTGGGGAGTCTCTGACAGAGGGCAGAACAAATGCGTGGATGTGCAGCCAGGGCAGTGCAGCGATTCTGGCCCCTCCACTGTCTAACCGATGACTTAGGGAGCAACACCCTCTTGGCTTCATCTTCTGCCACTGTAATGTCAAGATTCCAATAGTACATGTTTAAATTTCATAAGAGGATTCTAATTCGATACACATTATCGAATATCTAAGAAGAGTGTCCTGAATAAAATAAACACACAAAATTTTAGCAATTGCTTTTATGCCTAGGTAAGTATCCAGGTAAAACCAGGATCGAGGTCAGAAATTTAATAAAACATCATCACGAGATGGTCAGCATGAAGGACTATAGATTTACCTAAAGTTTGCTGACACATCTTAGCTTTCACACTCTCAAGGGGAGTTTCCGAGCTCAGATCCAATCATTAGTGTAAATCTGATAGAACTTGTCTTAGTGTAAGTTCATCTTTTACCAAGATATATAACTTACTTCATATCATGTGTCTTTGTTTATATCAGATGCTTCACATTGGCTCAGAAATAGTAGAAGGAAAGACACCTGTGATCTGAGATCTGAGAACTGGGGATGCCAAAGCATGTGAGGTGTCTATTCGAATTCACAGTTACCTGGTTGACCATCAATATTTCGCAATACTGATTTTGACACTCGTAATACTTGACATCGAATGATCATTATGTCAGTAAAACACATTTTTGCATTATTGCCTCATGAATCTTCAACAGTCCTAGCATAAGGGTGTTATTAAAGTTTCCTTATAGACATACTCAGAAGAAATGAGAATCATTATGACATCACGAAGTAACTGCTGTAGTCACAATTCTCTCATGGTTTTTAAATTTACTCGAATCTGTGTTGCTATGACCCTACTGTGTCTCTCTCTCTCTCTCTTTAGACAAAAAAAAGCCAACACCTTAAGAAATATTTTTTCAGGATTTGAATGCAACCCCCTACTTAGATTACTGTCACTATTCACAGTCCTTTAGCCCTTGAGTTTGCAAGTGGCTTTCATAAGCCCTCAACTTTATTCAATTCATCAATGTTTGTTGTGTGTCTGAGAAATTGAGGGGAAAAAAGTTATTTTTTTCTTTCATTTATTAACAGAAGCAGTGAAATTGCTTACAGAATTTCACATAGATATTGTATGGTGGATCCTAATCTCAAAGGTAGATTTTCTGATCATTTTCACAAGAGAGAGAGAATCTTTCCATTTCTTTCCATGGGTGGTAGAAGGGCTCAACTGAAGTTAAATGTTAAAATACTTTTACAGACTTTCATATCTGTTCCCGGCTTCCAGACGATGGGCAGACAACCTCTTTTTACACATCAGGAAGAAAACGCAGAGCAGAACAGCCCCAAATCTCTGAGTAGAGTAGAAGCCAACTCGGAATTATTGCTCTGCATCTTCCTGGCCCCTTGAGAAGGAGCATGTTTAGAGTCCAGAGGGCCTGAGCTACAACTGGAGTCACAGTGCTGCAGAAAAGATGACAAAAATCAGACCGGTGAGATACCAAGTAGCACTCAGAGAGTGAGAAAAGTCAGGTTTATTACACCAGCGGAACCAGAGGAGCTAGCACTCTGAAGACTGGGCCAGAGCTCAGTTGCAACATGGCTTATATAGCACTTATTTGGCATTGGCTGATTGGTTAATTTGTCTTCAGACCATTACAAAGCAGCAGGAGTGCTATGGTTGCAGGTAGTTATATTTGTTGCTTTGACAGAGCAAGCCAAAGGGAGGATAAGGTTTTAGTTACCTTTGAGTACAGCCTATACAGCAGCATACTAAAGAAGCGGAACAAGGAGCTCTTTAGCTTTTTGGGTGCAAATTCCTCTTCATTCTCCACTTTCAATGTCCTCTAAATTTTTATTGGGCATCAACCTCTTAATCTTCTTGGGCCAGGGACTGGTAATTTCACAGACGAAGATCCTTGTTGCTGTCTTTTCTCTACTATAGCCTCTTAGAGGGGGAGGTAGTTGACCGAAATACAAGAGGCAGCAGGCAAGGGAGAAGGAGGCAGGACCGCAGGAAAAGGAGTACTATGCCAACTAAGGTCTCAGGTAGAGAACCAACCACCAAAGAGGTTATTAGGGTCCCGCCCTTTCCAACTCTGTGTGAGTACATGAGCTATTTTTCTAATATTAGTAGTTTATCAGTTATAGCTTCACCTTTGTCATCTATTTGGGGACATTAATCAGACTGGTTATACTTCTCACATAATCCCTCTTCACGCACAAGCAAGTAATCTAAAGCTGAAAGTTTTTGATATATTGCTGCAGGCATCTGAGACCACCGTGTGGCCAGGAGTTCTAGGGCTGAGCCCATCTGGTTAGTAATGACCTCTAGTATGGCCTGTAACCTGATTGTTTGATTAAGCATATATATGGACGTCCGGTACCCCAGCTCGCATCTTGGGCCCAAGTTGTGGGGTCATAGTATTGGATAACATGGTGGGGTGGCCATTCATCCTCTCCAGACATTTGTTGTCCCCTTACTTCAAGTGACTTCTTAGTCCTAGGTTTTAAGTCTTGATATATGGGAACACATAGCTCATTTTCTCCTTGGTCTGGTAGGAGGGAGAAGCCAGGTTGAATGATCCCGATGGCACAACTTCCCTTCCAGTTTGATGGGAGTTGGGTGTAAGCCCTCTTCCCACAAATCCAGAAGTGCCCATCTGGCGCTTTCCAACACCCAGGGCCAGTGGAGTTGAGGGTTTTCCAGAATGTGCCAATAGCTGGGATGGCATGGAAGGGGTTAGGGACTGTGCCCTCCTGTAGAGTTCAGTTTGTGACTGAGGAACTTTGGCTGAAAGAGTGGCACGAGGAGGAGTTAGTTATTGTACTGTTGGCCCAATACCAGGAAGGAGCTTTGGGCCACCAGTTTAGGTCCGTGTGATTTTATGGTAGCATTCTTCTACACGGAGTCTCTCCAACCTGCTGAGTGTAACTTGGACCTATCTAGGCAAATCATTCTTCTCCTACTACATCTGAGGAGAGGACCCAGGTCCTAGGTCGACACTCTTTATGTTGAGCCACTGTGTGATTCCCCTGAAGGAGGTAAAAGGCATCTAGGCTAGTTGCCTTCCAAGGCCAATCTTCACTCATGAGTGCCCTTCCACACACTCGGCATTTGGAAACAGCAAGATCATGGGCTATTCCATCAGCTAGGCGAATGAAGAGATTCTTTCCCAAGGTTGGGAGGTCCAGGTCTTGTCCTAAGTTCCTTTTAAGTGGGTCATAAATTGGACTGGGCTCTGGAGGTGGTTTATGTTTTGTCTGTTCTGTTACTCACTGTACAGTCTTTTTGACTAGCTGGTCTTGGACATAGTTTTGGAGTCCTCCTCCTCTATCTGAGATACCTAATTGCCCATAGTATGTCCTACAGGCCCATTTTCCTGTTGTTTCCTGGTGCGGACCTAGACAACTGTATTCCGCTACACATTTGGTTTACATCCATCCAATCCAGCACCTTGTGCCAGTGTAAGTGCATATGGTAGCTGATCTGTAACAAGCAACTGGTTGATGAGTATATGAGCTAAAAGCCTGATGGACCTACCACTATTCGAATGGCCCCTATCACATTGAGGCTCAATGGCCACCTTCAGGGGTGAGCTTATGAGAAGTATCAATGGATCCTATCGAAGTACCCAGGACCCATAATTCCCCTGTAAGGTGAGGTAGGAGGCACCATTGCTTGGATGCTTGGATTACCTGAATATAAAATCGTGCTCGAATGACCACAACAACCAATGATGATTAGACAGTTTCTAGAACTGTAAGAACGTATCAAAGAGGGTTTTGCTTGAATATGAAAGAACTGAGAATATCCCAACGTAGGCTAAATAGGTCAGGGCTAAAGTGATTCTTTGACTCAGGGTCCAATTGACAGGTGCTGCTGAGTCCAATGCTGAGGCTAGCAGCAGGACAAGTATGCTAAAGAGGGTCAGGGCTAAAGGATGATAATAATACCTCTGATAAATCCGGTCAGTTGGTTCTCAAGCTTCTGCCATGTGAGGATCTGCCAGTTTTAGCGGGGTGGCCAGAATAGGGCCAAAGATCTCAGGTGTGTTTCTGCTCCCTCCAGAATGAGACGCACACTGGCTGATCAGAAAAAGGCTTTGCAGGCCAAGTCTCCCAATTTTCCAGAGGTGTTGCCCTCTTTATCCGGGTGTGGTGGATCCACGGGGTGATACCTGCAACTTGAACAGCAGTGGGAGTTGCTACTATAACGGGAAGAGTGCCTGTCCAGCTCTGCTGAAGTGGCTCCTTCTTCCAGTCTTTAACCCATACTTCATCTCCTGGTTGAAAGGGGTGGATCCAATTCCCTAAAGGGATAAGGGCTCTTTCTAAGGATTTCTGAGCAATATGGTGGAGGATTCTCCCTAAGGTCTGAAGGTTTCAGGACATTTCTAGGTCAGCCAGTAATCAAGGGTCTCCTTTTAACTTCTCTGTCACTGAGGGAGGTCTTACATAAAGGATTTCAAAAAGGGAGTAGCCTGAAGGTCTTGGGATGCATCTTGCTCAGAATAGAGCCAATGGCAACAAATCAATCCAAGGTAACTGGGTTTCCTGATGAAGCTTAGCTAAAGTGGTCTTCAGGGCCCACTTCATGTACTCAACTTTCCCTGAACTCGGTGTCCTGTGGGCTGTTTGAAGCTTCCATTTGGTTCGCAGAGCCTTAGACAGTGTCTGGACTCTCTCAGACACAAAGGCAGATCCATTTTCAAATCCTATAGAGAGGGGCAACCCGTATCTTGGAACAATTTCCCTCAACAAGCCTCTCGCTACTTCATGTGCACACGCAATGGTTTAGGAAATGCTTTATCCCATCCGGAGTAATTGCAAACTAACACGAGCAAGGATCGGTGGCCTCGGCGTGGCTTGACCTCAATATAATCTACTTCTAAGGCTTCGAAGGGCATGGTCCCAATTGTTTGCACCCCTGGATTGGATTTTGGTCTTTGGCTGGCATTGTTTTGTGAGCAACTTACACATGTCTACCAGTGACCGGGGTGCACAGGGTGGAAGCTTGGGAATGAAATAGCAGTGGCCTAGGAGGCCTTCTAAAGTGTTAGCCTTCCCTAGTGAGTCAGCTCATGGTGTCGCATTACCAGCTGAGCTGCCACGGCAGTGGGAATAAAGAATCTGTGATCTGGAAGCTCCCACAGGCCCTCTTTTCTCTTGTTCCTCCCTTCACTAAGGCCCATTCTTCTTCCTCCTTGGTGTATGTTGGATATAGAGGCAATTCTGGAGGCAGGAGAATTTAGGACCACCTCAGGACTTGCTGTGACACTTGGTTAGTTGACAGCATCCCTAGTAGTTTGGTCTGCCAATATGTTTCCCCTATGGACAGAATTGGTTCCTCACTGGTGGCCCTTGCAGTGAATGACAACCACCTGAGAAGGATTCCAGACAGCCTGTAACAGTTAAAAGAGTACTCCTTTGTTCTTAATTTCTTTTCCTCCCAATGTAAGTAGTCCCCTCTCGTTATAAATGTCTCCAGATGTATGCAAAGTAGCAAAGGCGTACCTTGAGTCAGTATGCATATTGGCCCGTGGATGGGTGCCCATATTTTGGCCCACTGTGGCAACCAGCCCTGTGGCAAAGCCTCAGCTCTGAGCAATTCCTCGGTGGTCGTTATTGTGTAGCCAGCTATGTACTGTCCTCCATGGATGAAGCTGTTCCTATCGGTGAACGACACCTGTTGTGGGTTCTGAAGAGGAACGTCTTTCAGCTCCAGCCTGATTGAGTAGACATCATCTGTGACTTCTTCACAATCATGATTGGGAGATCCCTCCTCAGAGGGCAGAAACATAGCAGCGTTCAATGTCAGTACAGTCTTAGGTTGTGCTTGTTGATTTTCACAAAGCAGTCCCTGACAGTGAGTTATCCTGGAGTTGGACAGCCCCTTGAATCCCTGGTTATTCATTAATGCAGTAACAGCATGGGGGACCTTCACATTTACATTCTGTGCTAGCGTGAGCTTATCCACTTCTCTGACCAGGATGACTGTGGCAGCCAAACCCGGAGACATGGCGCGCAACCTGCAGCCACCGGATCTAAAGGTTTAGACAGATATGCAGTCAGACACTGCTGTGGCCCAAATTTTGTGTGTGGACCCCCAGTGCAGTATGATTCTTCTCATGTGTGAAGAGGTTAAAGTCCATGTCGCATCCAGTAGTCCTAATGCTGGGGTGTAGGTTCAGAGTCTTTTTATTTCTCTGAAGGCTTTTTCTTGTTTGGAGCCCCGAACCAGGGCTTCTTTACTGGACCCAGCTGTGGCCTTGTACATAGGCTTGGCAATTTCAGAGAAAACTGATAAGCAGATCCTGCAGAATTTGGCACCACCTAGGAACTCCCAGACACCTTTCCAGGTGTTTGGCTAGGTGTTGAGCAGATGGCCAGTTTCTTTTCATGTCCAGGTGCCCTATGTCCTTTCAAGAGGATGAACTCAAGATATCTGACCTCCCATTGGCAGATCTGAGCCTTCTTCCATGACACCTTGTATCGCATGGTAGAGAGCAGGGCCAGCAAGGCTCTAGTACCTCTCCAGCACTGTCTGTGGGTGGGACTAGCCATCAGCAGGTCATCTATCGACTGGAAGAGAGTGCAGTTCAAAGTCTCTCTGGGAAGGCAGCAAGTTCTGTGGCCAGTGCTTCGCCAAACAGGGTGGGTGAGTTCTTGAACCCTGTGGCATTGAGCTCATGTCAGTTGCATCTTTCTCCCAGTGTGTGGGTCTTCTCACTCCAAGGCAAACAAAGGCTGGCTAGCTGGTGATAATCAGAGACTGAAGAAGGTGTCCGTAAGATTGAGGCAGCTGAACCAGATTCCTAGAGCAGGTAAGAGATTCGGGAGGGTGTATTGGTCTAGAACCACTGGATGGACAGTGAGCACTGCATTGTTGATGGCACGGAGTACCTGAACGGGTCGGGAGTTATTCCTTTCAGGCTTCTCGATCAGTAAGAGTGGAGTGTTCCAATGTGACTGACACTCAACTAGATTCCAGTATTGCACAAACGCTGGATGTGGTCCCGAATCCTCAAGCATGCTTCCCGTGGCACTGGATATTGCCTTTGTGTGACAGGAGTGGCTTCTGGCCACAGGTTCTTTACAATAGGTGCATGATGTTTGGCGAGATCTTGGAGCCCCTTTTCTGCCCAGACAGCAGGGAACTCTTCTAGCAGCCTGGTTGGACAGGTTTGTTTCCTTTCTGAACATAAAGGCGGCATTCATCTTCCCTGCACACAATCACAGCCATCATTAGAGCAGGTTGGCTCCCCAGCGTAAGACTGGTGGGCTATCCGGGAGCAAAGGTGAACTGTGCTCCAAGGTTCATTAATAAGTCTCCACACAAAAGGGGGATGGGGCACTCTAGTAGGCATAAGAACTCATAGGACACTAGGTGGCGCCCTAGGAGACAAGAGCCGGCTTTACAGAACAAGTGGACAGTCCCGTCCCCCATGGCCTGACGATAGTTATTATCCGTTCTATGAGGGGAGCCACGGGCAGGTTACCACAGAGTGTTCAGCCCCAGTGTCTACCATAAAAGTCATAGATTGGCCCCCTATTTCTAGTGTGACCAGAGGTTCCTGGGAACCCAAGACCAGGAATCCTGGTCACCCCTATTCTGACTCCTCTCCAGCCAGACCAACAAAGTCTTGGATGACTAGCTCAGGATGGTATTTTTCTTTATGAGGTTAATTGAACTTCTTTGAGCCTTTAGACATCATCCCGTGGTGAGGGCACTTGTTTATCCAATGACCGGTCTCTTTGCAGTAGGTGCATTGGTCCCGGCATAGTGATGGCCTCCTCTTGGTCTCTCCCTTCCACAGGGAAGTAGCAGCCTGTTGTACTGGACCAGCATTTCCTAACGTGGCTGCCAGAGCAGGGACACTTCTGTTTCATCCATTTATCAGCTACCATTTTGGTCTCCTCGTCGCGAATCACGAACACCTTGTTTGGGACCTCCAGTAGCTGGGTCACGTGTATCCCAGCAAAATCCTCTAATTTTGAAGCTTGCAGTGGACGTCAGTGTAGGATTGAACCACAAATGCTGCATTGACCATGTACTGATTCTCTCGTGCTTCGGGATCGAAAGGGGTACACACCTGAAACATTTCACATAGTCTCTCATAGAACTCTGTGGAAGATTCATCTGGCTTCTGGAGTACTTCTGCCATTTTGGACGTTTGTTGGCTTTCTGGCCTCAACTTTCTCTCCCTGCAGTATGGCCTACCAGTACTTGTCAAGAGACTCTCATCCGTCAGGACGTTGAAGTCCCAGTTGGGCATGGTGTCAAGTGCAGTTTTGAAAGCCTATGCTGTGGGGTCTAATGCACTGTTGGTGTATGTTCTTGGAGCCACCACCAGGCTTCTGACAGAATTCAGCCTCTTTCTTCCGTGTTGAAGTGAGTTAGGAGAATTTGGTGGCAGTCATCCCAGGTAGGCTTTTGAGTTTGGAAGATGAACTTGAGCAGGCCAATAATCGCCTGGGGCTTCTCCAAATAGAATGAGTTGTGCTGCTTTCAGTGAGGAGGTTGGTTGTGCTAAAAGGCTAATAGTAGAGATAGGGCGACCTGACTGGAATGTACTGTCTTTGCTAATTTCAAGAGGGCCTTGCATTTTTGGAGAGGCATCTAAAGGGCCTCAGGCTGCTGGGCTGGCTGCGTGGTAAAATGAAGACACTATGGACTCGGGCTTGGTGGCTTCTCAGGCTGCTGGGGCAGTGGAGGCACCGATGGCGGAGGTCTGCCCAGCCTGGAGGAACTACTGGTCCATCAGCTTAAAGGCCCAGCGTAGTTGAAATCGCGCTGGCACCTCCAGAAATTTTGCAGAAAAGATGCAAAGAACATTATCAGACTGGCGAGAAAAGAGCAGCACTCGGAGAGTTGGAGAAGTCAGGTTTATTACACCAGTGGCCCCAGAGGCGCTAGCACTCTGAAGACCTGGGCCAGGAGCTCAGTTGCAACATTGCTGACATAGTACTTATTTGGCATTGGCTGATTGGTTAATTTGTCCTCAGATCATTACAAAACAGCTGGAGTGTCTATGGATGCGGGGAGTTACATTTGTTGCTTCGAGAGAGCAAGACAAAGGGAGGATGTTTTTAGATACTTTTGAGACAGCCTATGCAGCAGCATACTAAAGAAGCAGAACAAAGAGCTAACTAGCTTTTTGGGTGGAAATGCTTCTTCAACAGGAGAAAGTATCCTTGATGTCCGTGATACCGCGGGCTCAGGTCAGGTGTCCACAATGGAAACAGGAAGTTCCCCACTTACCTGCAGCTTCTACATCACAAATTCACCTCCTCTGTACAGCTGCATATGACCCAGGCAGTGCACAGACTCCAGCAGGCTGCTGCAGGCTCCCACAACACCTACACAGAACTGTTGTAGACATCCATTACACGCTTACAAATGCAAATTTCTCCCCGCACCTATGTCAGGTTCTGAAGCATAGGATCTGTGCCTTGATGAGGAGTAGGGGGCTTGAAACTGTATGCTCTGGGGAAAACGACTATGAGCTCGCTGCTTACTAAGAGAGCATACCTGAGAAATTTGCCAAAGATCTCTGAGTCTCAGTTTCTTCAAAGTGGAAATAATAACAGTTCTCAAATGTGTTAGTGAAGGATGGTTAAATGAGCACATAACGAAGGCTTAAAAGGTGTTAATGTTTATTGTCATTGTATCAGCAGGGATCGACTATGGCTCACATGAAGTTCTCGGTTATTTTTGAATTAATTCTTTGTTCATCCATTCACTTAAATATTATTAAGTTTCTCACAAAGTGATATGCACTTTCGAGACATAGCAGTGACTAATATAACAGAAACACCTCCTGGGGAACACACATTCAAGTAGGAGTTGAAGAAAATAATGTTCATGCAAAATAAATGGCAAGAAAATGGCAAAAATTCCTGGGCTATAGTAAAAATCAGACTTGCAGCTAGGAAGAATCCCAAATACCCATGAACTGGTTAATGAGGAAAAGAAGCTATGTGTATTCATACAATGAAATTAATGTCTTCATACTCAGAATTTAAAAAATAAACAAATGAATAAAAAGAACAAAAGATGTATTCTAACATGGGTGAATATCAAAATGCTTATGCAGAGTGGAAGAAGACAGCAGCAAAAAATATATGTGTATGATTCCTCTTCGATGAACTTCTAGAAGATGCAACCTAATCTATGTGACAGAAAACCTATCGGTGATTTCCCTGGGGACAGATGGAAGGAGCAAAGCAAAGGAGAAAGGCGGGTATGAGGAATCTTCATAGTCTTGACAGTTTCAGTGATAGTTTCATGGGTGTATACATGTCGAAGCTATTCAAATAGCTTCATTAAATATATGAAATTCTTATATGTCATTTACACCTCAGAAAATCTGTAGATGAAATATTGCCATTGGTGACAACATGGATAGATTTTGAGAGTATCATGCTAAGTGAAATAAGTCCGATAGAAAGGAAAAGAACTGTACGATTTCACTCATATATGGCTTCTAAAGGAAAACAACACTTGAACAAACAAAACAAATACACAGAATCATAGATACAGACAACAGAATGGTGGTTACCAGAGGGGAAGGGGTTGGGGTGGACAAATAGAGTGAGTAGAGTCACATACTAGGTGACGGAAAGCAATTAGACTTCAGGTGGTAAGCACACAATAGAGTATACGCATGTCTCATTATAGTTGTAACCCTGAAATTTATATAACGTGATGAACTCGTGTAACTTCAATACATTTATTTTTTAAAATATGGGTGTCTTTAAAGGAAAAAATAAAAAAATTAAATATGATCATGTTACTCCATATTGAATACTTTCCATGGTTTCGCAATAACTTTAACTGAAAACCAAAAACTCTACTATGATGGTTAATTTTATGTGTCATATTAGCTAGGCTACCATACCCGCATGTTTTGTGAAACACTATTCTTGATGTTTCTATATTGGTATTTCTTTGAATGAGATTAACAGTGCAATCGATGGGCCCTGAGTAAAGTAGATTGCCCTTCATAATGAACATAGGACTCATCTAGTCATTTGAAGACTTTAAGAAAATGTCTTACCACCCCAAAGAAGAGACCATTTCATCACCTGACTGCCTACACCTCAAAGTGCAGCTTATCCCCAGGTTTCCAGTCTGACAGCCTACCCAGCAGATTTGGGGATAAAAGGACTTCACAATTGCACAATAATAAGAGTCAATTCCTTCAATCTCTCTTTCTACCATTACACACGAACAACCACACGCACCGCGCACGCACGCGTGCACACACACACACACACACACACGGCTTATTGGTTCTATTCCTCTGGAGAACAGTGGCTAATATATCTATATTTACCATAGTTGCCCCGACATATTTTGTCCTCTGTTATGTCTAAACTTATTGCCTTCCATCCCTCCCGCACTTGGCCCACTCCAGCTCCAGGGGCTTCTTTAATTGGCCCGGTGTGATCTCACCTCAGGGTGTTGCTAGTTGCTGATCTTTGTGCTTGAAGTCTTTTTCCCCAGATATCCCCATGCTCTCTCACCAGTCCTCATTCGAGTTTTCGATTGGATATTAACTTTCTCACTTATATTCCCAGATCTTAGAAAATTGCCTGGCACATAATACCCATACACTAAAGTGATTTTCTTTGTGTGAGTTGTGAAGGCATGCACTCAGCTTCTCCCTATAAGAAGCGGGGCACTCAGTGTGGGAACAAGATAACACTCCTTTTTCCAGATTAAATGAGACAGATATACGTTATATTCACCACAATCATCCAACACAGGGGCAAAATAGAGTCTTCCTAGAAGGAAGAAATTTGATCATTGGATTGATGCTGAGTGCTCCCTTGTTAAGTTCCTGTCACAGGTCCAATTAAATTAAAGTTTATTTAGATTTTAACTGCCCTCAAAAGCACTTTATTCACTAGCTACTACAGTAAGAGGTAAGCATTCTAGACTTCATTAAAATGAACACTGGAAACTTTACCAAATAAGTGTAAATTCTGATAACAAAGGGTAAGAAAGAAAAAATAAGGAGCTGATTTTTGTCACATTTACTTTAACAGGTAGAAACTGTGAGTTATAATTAAAAGTAATATCATGTATTGATGAGGAGGAATTCTTATTCCTATCAAAACAATGTTACACAAAACTTATACTGACTCTGTTTAAAGGTATATATCTTCATTTTATTATAGACAAAGTGAGACATACTATACAGCAAAGTGAGAATTCTGAGCAGCTACCACCTAGGGGTAGGAAAATCGGGTGTGAGAAGTTCCAGCTTAATCCAAAATACCATCACATTTTATACCTCCTATCATATCTTAAAGTAAAATATGTTTTATCTTTAAAAAGGAAATAAATGCTGAAGTCGTTTTCCTTCTGAGAGGTGATTGATGTGTTCTGTGTCTTAGCGAGTCTCCTCTCTATTCAGGAAGATAAAACAAAGCTTAGGCCATTTAGAATTCTGCATCACACACCTGACTGATAAGTAGTTTGGTGCTTTGAAGACTAAAAGATAAACATGTGTTGTGGGCAACGCCATATTTAGGACATTGAAAAATAAATGAACAATGGATATGACTAACGTGGAAGGGAGTAGATCCAATAATGTACCTGTCCCTGAAAGACAGTTAGAAGGGTGCTAGCGACATAGTTGGTAGACACACAATTTTTCGAGAAGGCCTCTATGACAAGGCCAGTGGGTGAAATAAGCACATGTTTAGGTGGTTCTCACTTGTTGACTAGGATGTCATTTCTGAAAAGACCCCCCAGAGCCAATTTTATGTCTCTGTTCCTTAGGCTGTAAATAAAGGGGTTTAACATGGGGGTCACCGTTGTATACATCAGAGAGGCTATGATGGCTTTGTCATTGGAATCACTTGGTGAAGAGGAAAAGCACATTGCGATAATTGTTCCATAGAAGAGAGACACCACAGAGAGGTGAGAGCCACATGTGGACAAGGCTTTGTGGAGCCGTGTTGTAGAGGGGACTCTCAGGATAGAGGCCCCAATATGGGCATAAGAGAACACAATACCACTCAATGGAATAATGGCAAGCACAGCCCCTACAATGAATATAGCCAGCTCATTGACAGAGGTATTTGAGCAGGACAGCTTGAGGAGAACAGGAAGGTCACAGAAGAAGTGGGGAATGATATTGTCAGCACAGAAGGAAACCTGAGCTAGGAGGAGGGTGTGCAAGAGGGCATTGCCGCAGGAGACGAGCCAGGAGGCAGCCACCAACAGCACACACAGCCCTTCACTCATGATGGTGGTATAGCGTAGAGGGTGACAGATGGCCGCGTATCTGTCATATGCCATCACTGCAAGAAGGAGACTGTCAAGACCGCCAAAAACCATGAAAAAATACATCTGTAAAATGCACCCCACATAGGGGATGAATTTGTCCTTAGAGTGCATGTCTTGCAACATCTTTGGGATGGTGACAGATGAAAAGGAGACATCAGCAAAGGCCAAGTGGCTGAGGAAGAAGTACATGGGCGTGTGGAGGCGAGAGTCCAGCCTGATGTGCAGGATGATGAGCAGGTTCCCCAGCACCGTGGTCAGGTACATGCCCAGGAACAGAGCAAAGACCATGCCCTGATACTCTGGCCGGATGGGGAGCCCCTGGAGAAGGAACTCGGACACGCTGCTCTGGTTCTCCCTCCTCATGCTGCTCCTCTGTCTGCAGGAATGAAGGGTAAAGGAAATATCAGAAATTTTGAAAGTATGACTCTCACCAAGATAGGGACACTTCTTTTCTCCTGGAGAAAAGAATAACTGCTTGAACTTATATTGTCAGCCAGTCCCGATAAAGCAAGCAGCACCCTCAATACCTAACACAATGTCTTCCACATAAATGTATTCTTGTTCTTTTAATCAACCAGGTTTTGGCATTATGAAACTAATTGGAGTAACAAAAACAAAGGGGACACACAGGACCTCTTTCCTCCACATGCCGACCTTCTGTGGTGCCCCTGACAGACGGAGAACCAAAGGTATAGATCTGCAAGCAGGGCAGTGCGGTGATTCTGGCCCCACCTTTTCCCCCGCTGATGAATTAGAAAGACACTCCTCCCTTGTCTTCATCTTGTGCAATGTAGTATGAACATACCAATAGCACATGCCCACAGTTAATGAGAGGATTCTAGTTCAGTACACATGAATATCTATGAACAGTGTCCTTAATAAAATATACACACAAAATTTTAGCATTTGCTTTTATGATAGGATAAGTATCCAAAGAAAACCAGGATCAAGTTCAGAAATTTAATAAAACAGCATTACGAGATGTCACCATGAAGGACCAAGGATTTGACCTACAGTTTATGCTAACTCATCAGAGCTCTCACACTCTCAAGAGGAGTTTTCAACTCATATCTTACCATTGGGCAAAATCTGATGGAACTTGCCTTAGTGCAAGTTCATCTTTTGCCAAGATAGAAAACATACTTCATTTCGTGTCTCTGTTTATATCTGGTGCTTCAAGTTGGCTCAGAAAAACTAGAAAGAAAGACACCTAAGATCTGAGATCTGAGAACTAGGGATTCCAAATGATGGGACGTGTCTATTAGAATTCACACTTACCTAGTTGACAATAGTTATTTCCCAATATTTATCTTCACGCTTGTAATAATATGTCAGAAAAACACATTTTGGCATCAATGCCTCATTGAACCTTCAAAAGTCCTAGCATAAGGGTGTTATTAAAGCTTTGTTATAGACATACTCAGAAGGAATGAGAACTATCATGATGTTACACAGTAACTGCTCTACTCACAATTCTCTCACTTTTTGACTTTTTCTAAATTACTCAAATCTCTGTTCTTACGACTCTACTGTGTCTCCCTCTCTTTAATTAGACAACAGAGCCAACATCTTAAGAAATATTATTTCAAGATTTGAAAGCATCTCCTTGCTCACATAGCTGTCACCACTCATAGTCCTACAGCCCTTGAGTTTGCAAATGGCTTTCATATGCCTTCAAGTTTATTCAATTTATCAATGTTTAATTTGAGTCTGGTAAGTAGAGAAAATAGTGAATTTTTTCTTTCATTTACTAACGGAAGCAGTGAAATTGTTTAAAGAATTTCACATAGATATTGCATGGTGGAACCTAATCTCAAAGGTAGATTTTCTGATCATTTTCACAAGAGAGAGAGAATCTACCCATTTCTTTCCATGGGTGGTAGAGGGGTAAAGATAAATGTTAAAATCCTCATATGCTTAGGTAAACTGGGACCTCAGACTTCTCCTGGAGGAGACCAAGGAGAGACGTTGCCTAATAACACTGCGGAGATGCAACTTGAAGGGAAGGAAACAATTCAGAAATGGCGTCTTCATTCAGTCACTACCATGTGTGAAAAAGGTGCCTGGGTAAATACTCAGTGCAGTGAAGAGTTGAAGCTGTGACCTGGGTGTTTACATAGACCTAATTTTCCTGTCTTTGTACAAGATATTGTCCCCTAAGCAGTCAGGAAATGGAAAGTCAGGTCGCTGCTCTCCACGATGCTACAGTTTCCTAAGTGCTCACAATGTCCTAGTATTTAACACCTAACAGACAAGAACTACCATGGCTATCTCTGTTTCTTTCCACTTGACACTGAGGCTGCTGGGCATTCCAAGCTAAACCCAAGGCTGCAAAGCTATCCAGTGTGAAAAAGACAAGCGTAGGCATATGGGATGCCAGTAGTATTTAATTTCTAAACTGCTTCAATACAATTGAAGAAGAATGTTCAGAAATATTAGGTTTCCAGGGGCCCTCTTGTATTATTCATATCACTGAAAAATGGTCCTGAATTCTTCAAAAGGGACTTTTTTCTTTTTCCTTTTGGAGCTGCCTGAGAGGATTCTGGTCTCCAGCACGTGGAGAGACAGAATATGAGAATATCAAACACACAGACATGCACACATATTTGCACCTTGATTTTAAGTCTCTATCCTATACTTCATCTGAGTAAAGGAAGTCAGGGTGTGAATTTGTTACACACAAAAGCAGTCACTGTGACAGAAACACACTTGCTAAAGGGAGATTTATAGATTTCTCTACCTTATATTAAGGTAGGTAGATGAAGTCAGGGTATGAGTCACCTTCACACCAATTATACACAACTCACAAACAAAACGCATGTCGCATGCACCTAACAGCTGCACACACAGAACTATCACGCACCCTCTACCACATTCTTTGAAATCTTAAGTGGTCATACATATTCACATCACAGGTGATGCACAGCACACAGACAACGAACTCAAGGAAAAGACGGGCACTCTGCTGAGAGGAAATTTCCAGCAATCCCTGACTTATATATATTCTAGATGAGAGAACTCAGTGTATGAATCAGTGGAGTGCGTGCACACACACACACACACACACACACACACACGCACGCACGTGTGCACATGCTCACACACACGACTATGGACATGTCTGGGTTTCAGCCTATCTATACCAGTACTGTAAATTCAGATACCTTCGGCTTCATGATGTTACCTGAATCTTCACTTTCTGTGCAGAAGACCCAGGATTAAAGGTAGGAAAGCAAACTTCGGTGCACTGAGGACTTTTACAGGATTTCATATCTGCTCACCAGCTTCAAAACAATGAGCGGACAACCTCTTTTACCCATCGGAAAATACCCAGAGGAAAACAGCCCCAAATCCATGAATGAAGCAGCAGTCACCTCGGGCTAATTATCCCGCTTCCTCCTGGCCCCATGGGAAGGAGCATGTTTAGGGTCCAGAGGGCCCGAGATGCAACTGGAGTCATAGGAAAAAGTGTCTGTGATGTTCCTGATACAACGGGCTGCAGGTCAGGTCTCCAGATCAGAGCAGGAGGTCTCCCAGTCACCTGCAGCCTCTGCATCACAAATTCAGCTTCTCTGTACTGCTACATATGTCCAAGGCAATGCACAGGCTCCAGCAGCTGCTACAGGCTCCCACAGCACCTACGCAGAACTGTCTCAGACCTCCATTACACCCTCACGAATGCATAGGTCTCCCCACACCCCTGCGCAATTGTGAAGCATAGGGTTCATGCCTTGTTGAGGAGTAAGGGGATTGAAACCGTATGTTCTGGCGAAAATGACTACGAGCTCGTTGCTTACTAAGAGAGCATACTTGAGTAATTTTCCAAAGATCTCAGAGACTCAGGTTCTTCAAATAGGAAATAATAACGGTTCTGGTTATGTGGGTTTGAGCAATGGTTAAATGGGAACATAACAAAAGATTAAAAGATGTTAAGTTTTATTGTCATTATCTGTATCAGCACAGATCAACCATGGCTCACACGAGGTGCTCAGTTATTTTTGAATTAATTCATTTGTTCATTCATTTACTAAATACTAGTAAGTTTCTCCCAAAGTGATATATACTTGGGAGACATAGCAGTGAGTAACATAATAGAAATGCCTCCTGAGGAATACACTTTCAAGTAGGAGGTGCAGAAAAAATGTTCATGCAAATAAATGATAGGAAAATGGCAAAAATTCTTGGGCTATAGAAAAATCAGACTTGCAGCTATGGAGAATCCCAAATATCCATGAACTAGTGAATGGGGAAAAGAAAGCTGTGTATGTTCATACAATGAAATGAATGTCCTCATATTCGGCAATTTAAAAAATGAATAAATGAATAAAAATAATGAAACATGTTTTGATGTATAATCTAGCATGGGTTAAATTCAAAATGCTTATGCTGAGAGCAAGAACACAGCAGTAAAAAATATACACTATATGATTTTATTCAGATAAACTTCTAGAAGATGCAACCTAATCTATGTGACAGAAAACAGATCAGTGATACCCCTGGGGACAGATGGAAGGAAGACAGCAAGAGAGATTGGTGGACATGAGGAAACCTCATAATCCTGACAGTTTTAGTGATAGTTTCATGGGTGTATACATGTCAAAGCTATTAAAATTATGTTAACTATATTCAAAGTACGTTAAATATACAAAGTTTATTCTATGTCACTTACATCTCAAAAACCCTGGATATGAAATATTGCCATTTGTGACAACATGGATAGATCTTGTGAGTAGTAGGCTAAATGAAATAAGTCAGGTGGAAAGAAAGGACTGTGTGATTTCACTCATATGTGGCTTCTAAAACAAAAACACACATGAACAAGCAAAATAACACACAGACTCATAGATACAGACAACAGAATGGTGGTTACCAGAAGGGAAGGGGCTGGGTGAGGACAAGTAGAGTAAAGGGGTCAAATACATGGTGACAGGAAGAGACTATACTTCAGGTGGTAAGCACTCAATAAAGTATATGCATGTCTCCTTATAGGTGTAACCCCGAAATTTATATAATGTTATGGACCAAATACAATTATATTTAAAAATGTGGATGTTTTTAAAGGAAAATATAACAACTTTAAGTATGATCACATTATTCCTTTATTGAATACCTTCCAAAGAGTTCCCTCATTACTCGAACTGAAAACCAAAAACTCTAGTATGATGGTTAATTTTATGTGTCAAATTGGCTAGGGTTCTATACCCAGATATTTTGTCAAACACTATTCTAGATGTTTCTATAACACTATGTTTTTGAATGAGATTAACAATGCAATCAACAGGCTCTGAATAAAGCAGATTGCCCTTCATAATGTAAGTGGGACACATCTAGGCAGGTGAGGGCCTTAAGA
>BNJM01000554.1:0-90814 GCA_015472975.1 Rousettus leschenaultii | reverse complement strand
AAAAATAGTGATTTTTTTCATTCATCTACTAAGAGAAGTAGTAAAATTGCTTATGGGACTTTGCATAGATATTGTATGGTGGACCCTAATCTCAAAGGTAGATTTTCTGATCATTTTCACGAGAGAGAGAGAATCTACCCATTTCTTTCCATAGGTGGTAGAAGGGTAAAATTAAATGTTAAAATACTCATATGACTAAGAGTGTAAGGCAACCTTCATATTGTTGTGTAAGTATCTGACTGGGTAGGTGATCTAGTAGGTAACCCAGGAGCTCACACATCTCCTGGAGGAGGCCCAGGAGAGACAATCCCTAATGACACTGGGGAGCTGCAACTTGAAGGCAAGGAAACAATACAGAATTGTCGTCTTCATTCAGTCAGCACCACATGTGAAAGAGGTGGCTGGGAAAATGCTCAGTACAGAGAAGAGGAGAAGCTGTGACCTGGAGGTGTGCACAGGCCTCATTTTCCTGTCTTTGTACTAGATATTGTCTCCTAAGCAGGCAGGAAATAGAGAGTCAGGTTCCTGATCGCCACGATGCTCCAGTTTACTAAGTGATCACAACGTCCTAGTATTTAAGCACCTAACAGACAAGATCTACAGTGGTTATCACTGTTTCTTTCCACTTGACATGGAGGCTGCTGGCCATTCCAAGCTAAACCCAAGGCCGCAAAGCTATCCAGTGCGAAAAAGACAAAGATTCGAGTGTAGGCATATGGGACGCCAGAAGCGAGCATTTATTTTCTACACTATGTCAATAAAATTGAAGAAGAGTGTCAGAAATATTGGGCTTCCAGGGGCCCTCCTGTATTATTCAAATCACTGAAAAATAGTACCCAGCTCTTCTTCAAAAGGGTCTTTTTTTTCCTTTGGAGCTATCTGTGTGGCTTCTGGTCTCTAGCAAGTAGAGAGGCAGAATATGAGAATATTAAACACACACGCATGCACACGTATTTGTAGGTTGATTTTGAGTCTCTATCCTACACATCATCTGAATAACGGAAGTCAGGGTTTGAGCTCGTTACAAGCAAAAACAGTCACTGTGACAGATACACACTTGCCAAAGGGAGATTTATAGTTTTCTCTAGCTTATATCAAGGTAGGAATATGCAGCAGGGTATGAATCACCTTGACACATATGTATGCAAAACTCACAAACAAAATACAGTCTCACATGCACCTCACAGCTGTACACCCAGAACTGTCACGGCACCCTCTACCACATGCACTGAAATCATAGCGGTCATACATATTCACATTGCAGGTGATGCACAGCACACAGACAACAAACTCAAGGAAAAGAAGTGTACACTTTCTTAGAGGAAATTTCCAGCCATCTCTGACTTATACATATTCTAGATGAGAGACCTCAGTGTGTGAATCAGTGGAGTGTGTGCACACACATGCACGTGTGCACAAGCGCATGCACACACATGACTATGGACATTACTGGGCTCCAGCCAATCTATACCAGGACTATACATTCAGATACCCTCTGCTTCATGATGTTACCTGAATCTTTAGTTTCTGTGCATAACACCCGGGATAAAAGGAAGGAAAGCAAACTTCGGTGCACCGAGGACTTTTACAGGATTTCATATCTCTTCACCAGCTACAAAACAATGAGCAGACAAACTCTTTTACCCATTGAAAAGAACCCCAGAGGAAAATAGCCCCAAATCCCTGAGTGGAGCAGCAGTCTACTTGGGGTAATTACCCCGCTCCTCCTGGCCCCATGGGAAGGAGCATGTTTAGGGTCCAGAGGGCCTGAGATGTAACTGGAATCATAGGAAAAAGTGTCTGTGATGTTCCTGATACAACGGGCTTCAGGTCAGGTCTCCATGTCAGAGCAGGAGGTCTCCCAGTCACCTGCAGCCTCTGCATCGCAAATTCATCTTCTCTGTACTGTTGTGTACAGCCCAGGCAGTGCACAGGCTTCAGTAGATGCTTCAGGCTCCCACAGCACCTACACAGACCAGTCTCAGACCTCCATTACACCCTTACGAATGCACAGGTCTCTCTGCACACCTGTGAGATTCTGAGGCATAGTGTCTATGCCTTGTTTAGGAGCAAAGGGATTATGAGCTTGCTGCTTACTGAGAGAGCATACCTGAGTAATTCGCCAAAGATCTCTGAAACTCAGTTTTTTTTGTGGAAATAATAACGATTCTCATCCTGTGGGTTCAAGGGATGGTTAAATGACAACATAACAAAAGCTTAAAAGGTGTTAAGGGTTATTGTCATTGCCTGTATCAGCAGGGATCAACAATGGCTCACACGAGGCACTAGGTTTTTGTTGAATTAATACCTTTGTTCATTCATTCACCTAAATAATTATTAAGGTTCTCACAAAAAGAAGATGGTAATACACACTTTGGAGACATAGCAATGAGTAACATAACAGAAACCCCTCTTAGGAAACACACACTCAACTAGGAGGTGGAGAAAAATTGTTAATGCAAAATAAATGGGAGGAGAACGGCAAAAATTCCCAGGAATAGCAAAAATCAGACTTGGAACAGGGAGAATCCCAAATGTCCATGAACGGGTGAATGGGGACAAGAAAGCTGTGTATGTTCATACAAAGGAATACTATTCAATAATTTAAGAAAAATGAACAAATGAATAAGAAGAATATAAGATGTAGTGATGCATATTCTGCTATGAGTAAGTCTCAAATGCTGAGTGCAAAAAGACAACAACGAAAGAATGAACATTCTATGATTTCATTTCGATAAACTTCTAGAAGATGCAACCTAATCAATGTGACAGAAAACAGATCAGTGATTCCCCTGGGGACACAGGAAGGAGGAAAGAAAGAGCAGGAGGGTGGGCATGAGGAAACTTCGTAAACTCAACAGCTTGTAGTGATAGCTTCATGGGCATATAGATGTCAGAACTATTCCAATTGTACACGTTAAATATATAATGTTTATTGTATGTCACTTGCACCTCAAAAAAATCCGGAGATAAAATTTTCACATTTGTGCATAAGATGGATAGATTTTGAGAGTATTATGCTAAATGAAAAGTCTGGTGGAAAAGGAACTTCTGGTGGTAAGCATGCAATAGAGTATACAGGTGTCTTATTATAGTTGTAACCCTGAAATTTATATAATGAGATGAACCAGTGTAGCCCCAATACATTTATATTTAAAAATATCTGTGTTTTTAAAGGAAAACAATAAAAAATTAAGTATGTCATCTTATTCCTTTATTGAATTCCTTCCAATGGGTCACCATATTACGCAGACTGAAAACCCAAATCTCTACTATGATGGTTAATTTTATGTGTCAAATTAGCTAGGCTGCCGTACCCAGATGTTTTGCCAAACACTATTTTTGATGTTTCTATATTGGTATTTCTTCGAATGAGATTAACGGCGCAATCACTGGGCCCTGAGTAAAGCCGATTACCTCCATAATGTAAATGGGATTCATCCAAGCAGTTGAAGGCCTTAAGAAAAACTATGACCTCACCCAAATAAGACACAATTCCATCACCAGACATCCTCACCCTCAAACTGCAGCTTTACCCTTGGTTTCCAGTTTACCAGCCTACCCTGCAGATGTAGAACTTACCAGCCTACACAGTTATACAATCATATGAGCCAATTCCTTAAAATACATCTTTCTTTCTACACATACAGGTATGGGCAAACACACACACCTTCACACACACACAGCACACACACACACACACACACACGAACACAGCTTATTGGTTCTATTTCTCTGGAGAACATTGGCTAATACGTCTACAATGACCAAAACTGCTCCACCAAATTTCTCTGATATCTCTAAACTTATCGCCTTCCATCCCTGCCCCAATTAGCCCTGTCCAGAGCCCCCCTTAAAAGGCCAGGGGCCATCTCATCTCACGGTATTGCTAGTTGCTGATCTTCAAGCTTGGAGTACTTTCCCCCCAGATATCCTCATGCTCCCTCACCTGTGCTCAGTCATGTCCTTATTTGGATGTTAGCTTTTTCATTTTGTATTCCCAGAACGTAGAAAATTACTGGGAACATAATATTCACGCACTAAGTGTCTTTATGTGTGTGAGCTGTGAAAGCATGCACTCGGCTTCTCCCTATGAGAAGGGCGAGCACTCAGTGTGGGAACAAGACAACACTCCTTTTTCCAGACCACAATTAGGCAGATTACGTCGTAATTGCCACAAAAATCCAACTCAGAGGCAAAAAGTAGAGGCTTCCTAAAATGGGGAAATTTGATCATTGGATCGACTACTGTGTGCTGCCCTGATAAGTTCTCGTCACAGTCCAACCAAATTAAAGTTTACTGAGGTTTTAGCTGCCCCAAAAGTACTTTATTAACTAGCTCCTACATTGAGAAGGTAAGCATGCTGGACTTTATTAAAATAAACATTGGAAACTTTATTGAATATTAGTGGCTTTGTGAAACAACCAAAAAGAATGAGCAAATCCGGAGTAGATTTATTCATCATCTACATTAATGGGCAGAAACTTTGAGTTGTAATTGAAAGATATATCACCTATTGCTGAGGAGAGTTTTTTTTTCCCCTCAAAACAACATTCTATACAAAACTTAAAGTGGCTCTGTTTGAAGGTACAAATCTTCATTTCACTATAGATAAAGTGAGCTGTACTATAGCACTTGGAGATTTCTGAATGTCTACCACCTGGGTGTTTGGAAAATCAGTTGCGAGAGTGTCCAGCTTAATCCAAAACACTGTCACAGTTCACACGTCTAATGATGTCTTAAGCAAAACTGCTCTTATCTTTAAAAAGGGAATGGAAAATGGTGGCGCTGTTTGCCTTTGAGAAGTGGTTGGTGTGTTCTGTGTCTTAAAGTCCTCTCCCTCTCCAGGGAGATAAAAAAAAGCTCAACCCATTTAGAATTGTGAATCACACACGTGACCGATAAATAGTTTGGTGCTTTGATGACTACAAGATAAACAGATGTTGTGGGTAATGCAATTTTAGGATGATTTAAAAATAAATAGACAACAGATATGACTAATGTGGAAAGGATTAGATCCTATAACATAACTGCCCCTAAAGGATACTTGGGAGGGTGCTAGAGACATAGGTAATAGACAAGGAATTTTTTGAGAAGGCCTCAATGACAAGGCCAGTGGGTGAAATAGGAACACGGTTAAGTGAGTCTCACTTGAATAGGATGTTGTTTCTGAAAAGAATCCCCAGAGCCAATTTTATGTCTCTGTTCCTTAGGCTGTAAATAAAGGGGTTTAACATGGGGGTCACCGCTGTATATATCAGAGAGGCTATCATGGCTTTGTCATTGTGTTTGCTTAGTAAAGAGGAATAGTACAGCGCTATAATTGTTCCATAGAAGAGAGACACCACAGAGAGGTGAGAGCCACATGTGGACAAGGCTTTGCGGAGACCGGTGGTAGAGGGGACTCTCAGGATAGAGGCCCCAATACGGCCATAAGAGACCAGGATGGCACTAAATGGAAAAATGACAACCAGAGCTCCTACAGTGAACATGACCAGCTCATTGACAGAGGTATTTGAGCAGGACAGGTTGATGAGGACAGGAAGACTACAGAAAAAATGGGGAATGACATTATCAGTACAGAAGGACACCTGGGCTAGGAGAAGGGTGTCCAGGAAGGCAATGCCACAGGAGACAAGCCAGGAGGCAGCCACCAGCAGCACGCACAGCTCCTCTCTCATGATGATGGTATAATGTAGAGGGTGACAGATGGCCACGTACCTGTCATATGCCATCACTGCAAGAAGGAGACTGTCAAGACAGCCGAAAACTATGAAAAAATACAGCTGTAAAATGCACCCTGCATAGGGGATGAATTTGTCCTTAGAGTGCATGTCTCTCAACATCTTTGGGACCGTGACAGATGAAAAGGAGACATCGGTGAAGGCCAAGTGGCTGAGGAAGAAGTACATGGGCATGTGGAGGCGAGAGTCCAGCCTGATGAGCAGGATGATGAGCAGGTTCCCGAGCAATGTCGTCAGGTACATGCCCAGGAATAGGGTGAAGAACATGCCCTGCTGCTCCGGCGGGATGGGGAGCCCCAGGATGAGGAACCCGGAAATGCTGCTCTGGTTCTCCCTCCTCATGCTGCTTCTCTGCCTTCAGAAATTAAGGGTAAAGGAAATATCAGAGACTTTGAAAGTGTCTTATTGCCACCACTTTAGGGTCATTTACTATCCTGTAGAGAAAAAGAATAACTGCTTAAACTTATACCATCAACTACTGCTGCTAAAGCAAGCAATACCTCAATGCCTAACATGGTGTCTTCCAAATAAATACATTCTTATTCTTAATCAACCAGGTTTTGGCATTATGATACTAACTGGAGTGACAAGAACAAATGAGACACACAGGATCTCTTATCTTGGCATACCAACCCTCTGGGGTGCACCTGACAGAGGGCTGACCAAATGTATGGATCTCCAGTGAGGGCAGTGCAGTAATCCTGGCCCCACCTTTTTCTAGCTGATGACTTAGGAAGTAACGCCTCTCTTGGCTTTATCTTGTGCCTGTTCACATTCAATAAGAGGATTCTAATTCAATACATGTGAATATCTAAGAAGAGTGTCCTGAATAAAATAAACACCCAAAATAAAAGCACTAGCTTTTATGTCAGGGTAAGCATCCAAGTAAAACCAGGATCAAGTTCAGAAATTTAATAAAACAACATTACGAGATGGTAGGCATGAAGGACTAAGGATATACCTAAAGTTTATGCTAACTCCTCTGAGCTCTCACACTCTCAAGGGGAGTTTCCAAGCTCAGATCCTATCCTTGGTGTAAATCTGATAGAACTTGTCTTAGTGTAAGTTCATCTTTTATCAAGATATAAAACTTACTTCATATCATAGGTCTTAGTTTATATCTGGCGCTTCACATTGGCTCAGAAATGGTATAAAGAAAGACACGTGAGATCTGAGATTTGAGAACTGGTGATGCCAAAGGACGTGAGGTGTCTATCAGAATTCACAGTTCCCTGGTTGACCATTGCTATTTCCCAGTACTGATCTTCACACTTGTAATACTTGACATTTAATGAACACTATGTCAGACAAACACATTTTTGCATTAATGCCTCATTAAATTTCAACAGTCCTAGATTAAGGGTGTTATAATGGCTTCATTATAGACATCCTCAGAAGGAATGAGAACTGTCATGATGTTACATGGTAACTGCTAACAGAAGCAGGGAAATTGCTTACAGATTTCACATAGATATTCTATGGTGGAACTTAAACTCAGAGGTAGATTTTCTGGTCATTTTCAAGGGAGAGAGAATCTTTACATTACTTTCCATGGGTGGTAGAAGGGCTGAACTAAAGTTAAATGTCAACATACCCATATGCTTAGGAGAGGAACTCGACATTCACATTGTTGTATAAGTATCTGCTTGGGTAGGTAATCACAGTAGTTAACCTGGGACCTCAGACTTCTCCTGGAGGAGACCCAGGAGAGACAATCCCTAATGACACCGGGGAGCTGCAACTTGAAGGCAAGGAAACAATACAGAAATGTCGTCTTCATTCAGTCAGCACCGTGTGCGAAAGAGGTGGCTGGGAAAATGCTCAGTACAGAGAAGAGGAGAAGCTTTGACCTGGAGGGTTGCACAAGCCTCATTTTCCTGTCTTTGTACCAGATATTGTCTCCCAAGCACTCAGGATATGGAGAGTCAGGTGCCTTGGCCTCCACAAGATACTGTTCCCTAAGGGCTCACAACATTTAGTATTTATCCACCTTACAGACAAGTCTTACAGTAGTTATCACTATTCCTTTCGATTTGACATTGGTAGCTGCTGAGCGTCACAGGCCAATCCCAAAGGCACAAAGCTACCCAGTGTGAAGACAAAGATTCCAGTGTAGACGTATGTAACACCAGAAATGACCATTTAGTTTCTAAACTACGTCAACAACATTGAAGAAGAGTGTCAAAAATATTGGACTTCCAGGTGCCCTCCTGTATTATTCAAATCACTGAAAAATGGCCCTCGCTTTCTTCAAAATGTGGTATTTGAGGGGAGGGCGATGCCCCGTGTCGATTCTGGTCTCTAGCAAGTAGAGAGTCAGAATGTGAGAATATTAAATACACACATATCCTACACATCTTCTGAGTGAAGGAATTCAGGGTGTGAGTTCATTACACTCAAGAGCAGTCACTGCGACAGATAGAAACTTGCCAAAAGGAGATTTATAGACTTCTTTAGCTTAAATCAAGGTAGGGAAATGCAGTCAGGGTATGAGTCTCCCTCACACAAATCTATGCAAAACTTGCAAACAAAATACTGCGTCACATGCACCTCACAGCTGCACACACAGAACTATCACGCACCTCTATTGCACACATCGAAGTCATAAGCAGTCATATATATTCAAATCGCAAGTGATGAGCAATATCTTACACACAGCACACAGGAAACAAAACTCACGTAAAATAAGTGCACACGTTGCTGCGAAGAATTTTCCAGCCTTCCTGACCTGGACAAATTCTAGCTGAGGGCACTCAGTGTGTGTGTCAGAGGAGCACACACATGAACACACACAAGACCGTGGACATTTCTGGGTGCCTGCTGACCTATGCCAGCTCTGCGACTTCAGATATCTTCTGCTTTGTGATGTAGAGTGAGTCTGCACATTCTGTGCAGAAGACACAGGAGGAGAGCAAACCTCAGTGGCCTGAGGACTTTTACAGACTTTCATATCTGTACCCAGCTTCCAGATGATGGGCAGACAATCTCTTTTTACCCATCAGGAAGAAACCCCAGAGGAGAACAGCCCCAAATCCCCGAGTAGAGCAGCAGTTGACTCTACTAATTGCCCTGCTTCTTCCTGGCCCCTGAGAAGGAGCATGTTTAGGGTCCAGAGGGCTTGAGCTGCAACTGGAGTCACAGTGTTGG
Organism: Rousettus leschenaultii; assembly: GCA_015472975.1. NCBI lineage: Eukaryota > Metazoa > Chordata > Mammalia > Chiroptera > Pteropodidae > Rousettus > Rousettus leschenaultii. Next base: position 81,923 of record BNJM01000554.1, on the reverse strand, counting down.
AGAAAAGATGCAAAAAAATCAAACCAGCGAGACACCGAGCAGCACTCGGAGAGTTGGGGAAGTCTGGCAGTCCCAGAGGAGCTAGCACTCTGAATTCTGGGCCAGAGCTCAGTTGCAACATTGCTTATATAGAACTCATTTGACATTGGCTGATTGGTTAATTTGTCCTCAGACCGTTACAGGGTGGCAGGAGTTGCTGTGGTTGCAAGTAGTTACATTTGTTGCTTAGACTGAGCAAGCCAAAGGGAGGATGAGTTTTTAGTCACCTTGAGTACTGACTATGCAGTAAGCATACTATAGAAGCAGAACAAGGAGCTCATTAGCTTCTGGGGTGCAAATTCCTCTTCACTCCCCCCTTTCGATGTCCTCTAAGTTCTTATAGGGCATTAACATCTTGATCTTCTTGGACCAGAGGCTGGTAATTTCACAGATGAGGATTGTTGCTGCAGTCTTTCTCTCTACTATAGCCTCTATGAGGGAGGTAGTTAATCAGACAACAAGACACAGGGAAGGGAGGAGGAGGCAGGACCCGAGGAGGAGGAATACTATTCCAACTAAGATCGTCAAGCCCCCGAAGGTAGAGAACCAGCCTCCAAAGAAGTTATTAGGGTCCCGCCCTTTCCAACTCTGTGTGAGCACATGAGTTATTTTTCTAATATTAGTAGCTATGTGAGTTACGGCTTCGCCTTTCTCATCTATTTGGAGACAATAATCAGACCAGTTAAACTTCCTGCATACTCCCCCTTCTCCCATTAGCAAGTAATCTAAAGCTATACATTTTTGATATATCATCGCACGCGTCTGAGACCGCTGTGTGGCCAGCAGTTCTAAGGCTGAGGCCGTCTCAGTAGTAATGATCTCTAGTATGGACTGTCACCTGATCATTCGATTAAGCACGTACATGGAGGTCCAGTAACTCCAGCTCCCATCTTTGGCCCACGTTGCAGGGCCATGGTATTGGATAACATGGTGAGGTGGCCACTCATCCTGTCTTCATATATGTTGTCCCCTACTTCAAGTGACATCTGATCCATGACCTTTAAGTCTTGATATATGGGAACACTTAGCTCATTTTCTTCTTGGTCTGGTAGGAGGGAGAAGCCAGGTTGAATGATCCCGATGGCACAACTTCCCTTCCAGTTTCTGGGAGTTGGGTGAAAGCCCTCCTCCCACAAATGCAGAAGAGCCCATCTGGCACCTTCCAACTCCCAGGGCCAGTGGAGTTGAGGGTTTCCCAGAATGTGCCAATAGCTGGGATGGCATGGAAGGGGTTAGGGACTGTGCCCTCCTGTAGAGTCCAGTTTGTGGCTGTGGAGCTTTGGCGGAAAGAGTGTCAAGAGGAGAAGTTAGTTATCACACTGTTGGCCCAATACCAGGAAGGACCTCTGAGCTACCATTTTAGGTCCATGCGATTTTAAAGTAGAATTCTTCTACACAGAGTCTCTCCAACCTGCTGAGTGTAACTTGGACCTATCTCTGTAAGATATTCTTCTCCAACTATATCCGAGGAGATGACCCAGGACCTGGGTCAACAATCTTCATGTTGAGCTAATGTGTGATCCACTGAAGGAGGTAAAAGGCATCTAGGCTAGTTGCATTCCAAGGCCAATCTTCACTCAAGAGTGCTCTTCCACACACCCAGCATTTGGTAACACCAAGTTCATGGGCTATTCCTTCAGCTATGTCAATGAAGAAATTCTTTCCCAAGGTCGGGAGGTCCAGGTATTGGCCTAAGTTCCTTTTAAGTGGGTCATAAAATGAACTAGGCTCTGGAGGTGGTTTAGGTTTTGTCTGTTCTATTACTCACTCTACATTCTTTTTAACTAGCTGTTCTCGGACATAGTCTTGGAGTCCTCCTCCTCTACCTGAGATACCTAATTGCCCATAGTATGTCCAACAGGCCCATTTTCCTGTTGTTTCTGGGTGTGGAACTAGACAAATGTATCCTGCTACATATTTGGTTTTCATCCATCCCATCCAGTACCTTGTGCCAGTGTAAGTGCATATGGTAGCTGATTTGTAACAAGCAGCTGATTGATGAGTATATGAGCTAAATGGCTGCTGGACCTGGCCACTATTCGAATGGCCCCTATCACATTGAGGCTCAATGGCCACCTTCAGGGGTGAGCTCATGAGAAGTATCAATGGAGTTCTATAGAAGTACCCAGGACCCATAATTCCCCTGTAAGGTGAGGTGGAGGCACCATTGCTTGGATGCTTGGATTACCTGAATATAAAATCCGGCTCAAATGACCACAACAACCAATGATGATTAGGCAGTTTTTAGAACCGTAAGAACGTATCAAAGAGGGTTTAGCTTGAATGTGAAAGAACTGAGAATATCCCAACGTAGCCTAAATAGGTCAGGGCTAAAGTGATTCTTTGAATCAGGGTCCAATTGACAGGTGCTGCTGAGTCCAATGCTGAGGCTAGCAGCAGGACAAGTATGCTAAAGAGGGTCAGCGCTAAAGGATGATAACAATACACCTGATAAGTCCGGATAGTTGGGGCTCAAGCTTCTGCCATGTGAGGACTGGCAAGTTTTGGGGGGTGGCCAGAATAGGGCCAAAGATCTCAGGTGTGTTTCTGCTCCCCCAAAATGGAACTCACACTGGCCAATCAGAAAAGGGCCCTGCAGGCCAAGTCTCCCAATTTTCCAGAGGTGTTGCCCTCTTTATCCAGGTGCGGTGGATCCACGGGGTGATACCTACAACTTGAACAGCAGTGGGAGTTGCTAATATAATGGGATGAGTGCCTGTCCAGCTCTGCTGAAGTGGCTCCTTCTTCCAGTCTTAAACCTATACTTCATCTCCTGGTTGAAAGGGGGGAATCCAATTCCCTAAAGGGATAAGGGCTCTTTCTAAGGTTTTCTGAGTAATATGGTGGAGGATTCCTCTAAGGTCTGAAATTTCAGGACATTTCTAGGTCAGCCAGTAATCAAGGGTCTCCTTTTTACTTCTCTGTCACTGAGGGAGGTCTTCCATAAAGGATTTCAAAAAGGGAGTAGCCCGAAGGTCTTGGGATGCAGCTTGCTCAGAATAGAGCCAATGACAGCAAATCAATCCAAGGTAGCTGGGTTTCCTGATGAAGCTTAGCTAAAGTGGTCTTCAGGGTCCACTTCATGTACTCAACTTTCCCTGAACTCTGTGGCCTGTGAGCTGTGCGAAGCTTCCCTTTGGTCCCAGAGCCTTCGACAAGAGACTGGACTATCTCAGACACAAAGGCAGATCCATTTTCAGATCCTATAGAGAGTGACAACCAGTATCTTGGAACAATTTTCCTCAACAAGCCTCTCACTACTTCATGTGCAATTGTGTAGGAAAGGCTTCATCCCATCCGGAGTAAGTGCAAACTAACACGAGCAAGGATCGGTGGCCTCGGCATGGCTTGACCTCAATAAAGTCTACTTTTAGGTCTTTGAAGGGCATCGTCCCAATTGTTTACACCCCTGGATTGGATTTTGGTCTTTGGCTGGCATTGTTTCTTGAGCAAGTTACACATGTCTATCAGGGACCGGGGTCCACAGGGTTGGAAGCTTGGGTATGAAATAGCAGTGGCCTAGGAGGCTTTCTACAGTATTTGCCTTCCCTAGTGAGTCAGCTCATGGTGTCGCGTTACCAGCTGAGCTGCCACTGCAGTGGGAATAAAAGATCTGTGATCTGGAGCTCCCACAAGCCCTCTTTTCTCTTGGTCCTCCCTTCACTTAAGGCCCATTGTTCTTCCTCCTTGCGTATGTTGGAGATAGAGGCAATTCTGGAGTCAGGACTCGCTGTGACACTTGGTTGGTTGAGAGCGTCCCTAGCTGCTTGGTCTGCCAATATGTTTCCCCTACGGACAGAATTGGTTCCTCACTGGTGGCCCTTGCAGTGAATGACCACCACCTGAGAAGGATTCCAGACAGCCTCCAACAGTTAAAAGAGTACTCCTTTGTTCTTAATTTCTTTTCCTCTCAATGTAAGTAGTCCCCTCTCTTTATAAATGTCTCCGTGTATATGCAAAGAAGCAAAGGTGTACCTTGAGTCAGTATTCCTATTGGCCCGTCTTCATCCAGCCTACAGCACCTCATGGATGGGTGCCCATATTTTGGCCCATTGTGCCAACCAGCCCTGTGGCACAGCCTCGGCTCTGAGCAACTCCTCAGCGGTCATTATTGCATAGCCAGCTTGTGTACTGTCCTCCATGGATGAAGCTGTTCCTATCGGTGATCGATGCCGGTTGTGGGTTTTGAAGAGGCACGTCTTTCAGCTCCAGCCTGCTTGAGCAGACATCATCTGTGACTTCTTCACAATCATGGTTGTGAGGTCCCTCCTCAGTGGGCAGAAAAGTAGCAGCGTTCAATGTCTGCACAGTCTTAAGGTGGGCTTGTTGATTTTCACAAAGCAGTCCCTGACAATGAGTTATCCTGGAGTTGGACAGCCACTTGAGTCCCTGGTTATTCATTAATGCAGTAACAGCATGGGGGACATTCACATTTACATTCTGTGCTAGCGTGATCTTCTCCGCTTCTCTTACCAGGATGACTGTGGCAGCCAAGGCCCGGAGACATGGCGGACCACCTGCAGCCACCGGATCTAACAGTTTAGATAGACATGTAGTCAGACACTGCTGTGGCCCAGCTTTTTGTGTGTGGACCCCCAGTGTAGTATGATTCTTCTCATGTGTGAAGAGGTTAAAGTCCATGTCACATCTGGTAGTACTAATGCTTGGGTGCTGGATCAGAGTCTCTTTATTTCTCTGAAGGCTTTTTCTTGTTTGGAGCCCCAAACCAGGGCTTCTTTACAAGACCCAGCCGTGGCCTTGTACAGAGGCTTGGCAATTTCAGAGAAAACTGATAAGCAGATCCTGCAGAATTTGGCACCACCTAGGAACTCCCGGACTCCTTTCTTGGTGTTTGGCTAGGTGTTGAGCAGATGACCAGTTTCTTTTCATGTCCAAGTGCCCTATGTCGGTTCAAGTGGATGAACCCAATATATCTGACCTCCCATTTGCAGATCTGAGCCTTCTTCCATGACACCTTGTATCCCATGGTAGAGAGCAGGGCCAGCAAGGCTCTTGTACCTCTCCAGCACTCTCCGTGGGTGGGACTATCCCTCAGCAGGTCATCTATGTACTGGAATATAGTGCAGTTCAAAGTCTCTCTGGGGAAGGCAGCAAGATCTGTGGCCAGTGCTTCGCCAAACAGGGTGGGTGAGTTCTTGAACCCTGTGGCATTGAGCTCAGGTCAGTTGCATCTTTCTCCCAATGTGTGGGTCTTCTCACTCAAAGTCAAACAAAGGCTGGCTAGCTGGTGATAATCAGAGATTGAAGAAGGTGTCCGTAAGATTGAGGCAGGTGAACCAGATTCCTAGAGCAGGTAAGAGACTCTGGAGTGCGTATTGGTCCAGAACCACTGGATGGACAGTGAGCACTGCATTGTTGATGGCATGGAGTACTTGAACGGGTCGGGAGTTATTCCTTTCAGGCTTCTCGATCAGGAAGAGTGGAGTGTTCCAATGTGACTGACACTCAACTAGATTCCAGTATTGCACAAACGCTGGATGTGGTCCCAAATCCTCAAGCATGCTTCCCATGGCACTGGATATTGCCTTTGTGTGACAGGAGTGGCTTCTGGCCCCAGGTCCTTTCCAATAGGTGCATGATGTTTGGCTAGATCTGGGAGCCCCTTTTCTGCCCAGACAGCAGGGAACTCTTCTAGCAGCCTGATTGGACAGGTTTGTTTCCTTTCTGAAGCATAGAGGCAGCATTCATACTGCCTGTGCACAAGCACAGCCATCATTAGAGCAGGTTGGCTCCCCAGGGTAAGACTGGTGGGCTATCCAGGAGCAAAGGTGAACTGTGCTCCAAGCTTCATTAATAAGTCTCCACACAAAAGAGGGATGGGGCACTCTGGTAGGTATAAGAACTCATAGGACACTAGGTGGTGCCCCAGGAGACAAGAAAAGGCTTACAGAACAAGTGGACAGTGCCGTCCCCCATGGCCTGACGATAGCTATTATCCGGTCTATGAGGGGAGCCACAGGCATGGTTACCACTGAGTGTGCAGCCCCAGTGTCTACCATAAAATTCATAATTTGGCCCCCTATTTCTAGTGTGACCAGAGGCTCCTGGGGACCCAGGACCAGGAATCCTGGTCACCCCTATACTGACTCCTCTCCAACCAAACCAACAAAGACTTGGATGACTAGCTCAGGCTGGTATTTTTCTTTATGAGGTTAATTGAACTTCTTTGAGCCTTTAGACATCATCCCGTGGTGAGGGCACTTGTTTATCCAATGACCGGTCTCTTTGCAGTAGGTGCATTGGTCCCGGCATAGTGATGGCCTCCTCTTGGTCTCTTTCTTCTATAAGGAAGTAGCAGCCTATTGTACTGGACCAGCATTTCCTAACGTGGCTGCCAGAGCAGGGACACTTCTGTTTCATCCATTTATCAGCTACCATTTTGGTCTCCTCTTTGCGAATCACGAACCCCTTGTTTGGGACCTCCAGTAGCTGGGTTACATGTATCCCAGTAAAACCCTCTAATTTTGAAGCTTGCAGTGGAAATTAGTGTAGGATTGAACAACAGATGCTACATTGACCATGTACTGATTCTCTCGTGCATCGGGATCAAAAGGGGTACACACATGAACCATTTCACATAGTCTCTCATAGAACTCTGTGGAAGATTGATGTGGCTTCTGGAGTACTTCTGCCATTTTGGACATGTTTGTTGGCTTTCTGGCCTCAACTTTCTCTCCCTGCAGTATGGCCTACCAGTACCTGTCAAGAGCCTCTCATCCATCGGGACGTTGAAGTACCAATGGGCATGGTGTCAAGTGCAGTTTTGAAAGCCCATGCTGTGGGGTCTAATGCACTGTCTGGTGTATGTTCTTGGAGCCACCCCCAGGCTTCTGACAGAATTCAGCCTCTTTCTTCCGTGTTGAAGTGAGTTAGGAGAATTTGGTGGCAGTCATCCCAGGTAGGCTTTTGAGTTTGGAAGATGAACTTGAGCAGGCCAATCATCGCCGGGGGCTTATCCAAATAGAATGGGTTGTGCTGTTTTCAGTGAGGAGGTTGGTTGTGCTAAAAGGCTAATAGTAGAGACAGGGCTAAATTCAGGAGGGCCTTGAACTTTTGGAGAGGCATCTAAAGGGCCTCAGGCTGCTGGGCTGGCTGTGTGGTGGAAAGAATACACCATGGACTCGGGGTGGTGGCTTCTCAGGCTGCAGGGGGAGTGGAGGCACCGATGGCGGAGGTCTGTCCAGTAATTGGGGTTAGAGTGGCCGTGTGCTGACTGGCGGAGCTGCTGGGATGTATGGCAGTGGGAAGAAAGGTTCTTCCTCAGGGTCCCCTTGGTGAATGACTCTTTCTGGCTCTTCCTCATCTTTTCCCCTAGTTGGACCAGCCACAAGTACCTTACTCTGTCCCTGCCCATTCGTGGAGAACCAGGACCAAGGGGCCACTAGAGTAGTGATCTACAACCCTGAGTCTATGTAAGGAAACTGGTCTGGATTGTCAGGGATTCCTGTCACTACCCGGAACATAGCTCTAACAGTGAGAAGGTCTAGGGTGCCATCCTACCCCGCAAGGTGCCACTCGAGCTCACAAAGGGTATGAAGTTTCTCTGGGGTCAACTTGACCCATAATGCTCTGGGAAACAGTTCTTCAATTGCTTCACCATACAATTTAAGACAGTTGGTTTAGAGGACCCTCCCACCATATTTTCTTAGGAAGCTTCCAAGTGGAAGCAAAAATGGACCTTAAAGTTTCAAAAAAATTAATTCTCCAGAGGGTCCCTATGTCAAAAAGCCATTTGAAATAGACAAATCTTAAGTAGAATTAGCGGTTAATTGTCTCCTATCACAACTCAATATATCCCACCCTGTGCCAGGTTGCTCCTTCACTCACTCATTCACACACTGGGTTAAAACATTGCCTCCCCACATTTGGAAGACTCTGACCTATGTCTTCCCCATCCTTGAGTCAACTGATGTCTCCCCCCTTGGGCAGACCCTGATGTCTTCCCTCCCCCTCCACCCTTGAAAGACCCTTCTAACTGAAGACTAGTTGGCGATCAAGCTCTTCTTTGTCCGGAGATGAGCCCCGACTAGGGGACAGAGCTCCTGGTGACTTAACTTATCCTGTGGCCGTTCCTTGTGAGTTGGTCTATTCTTCCCATGAATCCATTCGAGAGCTTGGCCATCTGGAGAGTCAGAGTGTCAGTTAAAAAGAACACCCGGAATACCATCAGGTGGCTTGCCTCCATGTTCGTCTTGGAGTCTCCCCTGCCCAGCCCGGAGGAACTACTGGTCCATCAGCTTAAAGGCCCAGCGTACTTGAAATCTCATTGGCACCTCCAGAAATGTTGCAGAAAAGATGCAAAGAACATTATCAGACTGCCGAGAAACAGAGCAGCACTCGGAGAGTTGGAGAAGTCAGGTTTATTACACCAGTGGCCCCAGAGGCGCTAGCACTCTGAAGACCTGGGCCTGGAGCTCAGTTGCACATTGCTTACATAGTACTTGTTTGGCATTGGCTGATTGGTTAATTTGTCCTCAGATCATTACAAAAAAGCTGGCGTGTCTATGGATGCAGGGAGTTACATTCGTTGCTTAGAGAGAGCAAGCCAAAGGAAGGATGTGTTTAGTTACTTTTGAGACAGCCTATGCAGCAAGCATACTAAAGAAGCAGAACAAAGAGCTAACTAGCTTTTTGGGTGGAAATGCTTCTTCAACAGGAGAAAGTATCCTTGATGTCCGTGATACCGCGGGCTCAGGTCAGGTGTCCGCAATGGAAACAGGAAGTTCCCCACTTACCTGCAGCCTCTACATCACAAATTCGGCTCCTCTGTACAGCTGCATATAACCCAGGCAGTGCACCGAATCCAGCAGGCTGCTGCAGGCTCCCACACTCACAAAGCACCTACACAGAACTGTTGTAAACATCCATTACACCCTTACAAATGCAAAGTTATCCCCGTGCCTCTGTGAGGTTCTGAAGCATAGGATCTGTGCCTTGATGAGGAGTAGGGGGATTGAAACTGTATATCTGGGGAAAACGACTATGAGCTCGCTGCTTACTAAGAGAGCATACCTGAGAAATTTGCCGAAGATCTCTGAGACTCAGTTTCTTCAAAGTGGAAATAGTAACAGTTCTCGAATGTGTTACTGAAGGATGGTTAAATGAGCACATAAGGAAGGCTTAAAAGGTGTTAAGGTTTATTGTCATCGTATCAGCAGGGATGGACTATGGCTCACATGAAGTGCTCGGTTATTTTCGAATTAATTCTTTTGTTCATCCATTCACTTAAAGTGATATACACCTTAGAGACATAGCAGTGAGTAACATAACAGAAACACCTCCCGGGGAACACACATTCAAGTAGGAGGTGCAGAAAAATAAAGTTCATAGAAAATAAATGGTAGGAAAATGGCAAAAAATTATTGGGCTATAGTAAAAATCAGACTTGAAGCTAGGCAGAATCCCAAATACCCATGAACTGGTGAATGAGGAAAAGAAGCTAAGTATATTCATACAATGGAATTAATGTCTTCATACTCAGCAATTTAAAAAATGAACAAATGAATAAAAAGAATGAAAGATGTATTGATGCATATTCTAACCTGGGTGAATATCAAAATGCTTATGCGGAGTGGAAGAAGACAGCAGCAAAAAATATATATGTATGATTCCTTTTCGATGAACTTCTAGAAGATGCAACCTAATCTATGTGACAGAAAGCCTATCGGTGATTTCCCTGGGGACAGATGGCAGGAGCAAAGCAAAGGAGAAGAGTGGGCATGAGGAAACTTCATAGTCTTGACAGTTTCAGTGATAATTTCATGAGTGTATACATGTCGAAGCTATTCAAAGAGCTTCATTAAATATACGAACTTCTTATATGTCATTTACACCTCAGAAAATCTGTAGATGAAATATTGCCATTGGTGACAACATGGATAAGTTTTGAGAGTGTCATGCTAAGTGAAATAAGTCCGATAGAAAGAAAAGTAACTGTACGATTTCACTCATATATGGCTTCTAAAGGAAAACAACATTGAACAAACAAAAAAAATACACAGAATCATAGATACAGACAACAGAATAGTGTTTGCCAGAGGGGAAGTGGTTGGGGTGGACAAATAGAGTGAATACAGTCATATACTAGGTGACGGAAAGCGATTAGACTTCAGGTGGTAAGCACATAATAGAGTATACGCATGTCTCATTATAGTCGTAACCCTGAAATTTATATAACATGATGAACTCGTATAACTTCAATACATTTATTTTTTAAAATATGGGTGTCTTTAAAGGAAAAAATAAAAAATTAAATATGATCATGTTACTCCATATTGAATACTTTCCATGGTTTCCCAATAACTTTAACTGAAAACCAAAAACTCTTCTTGATGGTTAATGTTATGTGTCATATTAGCTAGGCTACCATAACCGCATGTTTTGTGAAACACTATTCTTGATGTTTCTATATTGGTATTTCTTTGAATGAGATTAACAGTGCAATTGATGGGCCCTGAGTAAAGTAGATTGCCTTTCATAATGTATGTAGGACTCATCTAGTCATTTGAAGACTTTAAGAAAATGTCTTACCACCCCAAAGAAGAGACCATACTATCACCTGACTGCCTACACTGCAAAGTGCAGCTTATCCCCAGGTTTCCAGTCTGACAGCCTACCCAGCAGATTTGGGGATAAACAGACTTCACAATTGCACAATATAATAAGATGCAATTCACCTCAGGGTATTGCTAGCTGCTGATCTTCGTGCTTGAAGTGTTTTTCCCCAGATATCCCCATGCTCTCTCACCAGTCCTCATTCGAGTTTTCGATTGGATATGAACTTTCTCACTTATCTTCCCAGATCTTAGAAAATTGCCTGGCACATAATACCCATACACTAAAGTGATTTTCTTGTGTGATTTGTCAAGGCATGCACTCAGCTTCTCCCTATAAGAAGCGGGTGCGCTCAGTGTGGGAACAAGATAACACTCCTTTTTCCAGATTAAATGAGACAGATATATGTTGTATTCACCACAATCATCCAACACAGAGGCAAAATAGAGTCTTCCTAGAAGGAAGAAATTTGATCATTGCATTGATGCTGAGTGCTCGCTTGTTAAGTTCCTATCACAGGTCCAATCAAATTAAAGTTTATTTAGATTTTATCTTCCTTCAAAAGCACTTTATTCACTAGCTACTACATCAAGAAGGTAAGCATTCTGGACTTCATTAAAATAAATACTGGAAACTTAACAAATATGTGTAACTTCAGAAAACAAAGAGTAAGAAAGAAGAAATAAGGAGCTGATTTTTGTCGCATTTACTTTAACAGGTAGAAACTGTGTTATAATTAAAAGTAATATCACCTATTGATGAGGAGGAGTTCTTATTCCTACCAAAACAATATTACACAAAACATTTACTGACTCTGCTTAAAGGTACATATCTTCATTTTATTATAGACAAAGTGAGACATACTGCATAGCAAAGTGAGAATTCTGAGCAGCTACCACCTGGGGGTCGGGCAATCGGTGTAAGAAGGTCCAGCTTAATCCAAAATACCGTCACATTTCATACCTCTAATCATGTCTTAAAGTAAAACCGCTTTTATCATTAAAAAAGAAATAACTGCTGATGTCGTTTTCCTTCTGAGAGGTGTTTGGTGTGTTCTGTGTCTTAGCGAGTCTCCTGTCTCTACAGGAAGATAAAACAAAGCTCAAACCTTTTAAAATTGTGAGTCACACACCTGACTTATAAGTAGTTTGGTGCTTTGAAGACTAAAAGATAAACATGTGTTGTGGGCAATGCTATATTTAGGATATTGAAAAATAAATGGACAATGTTTCTGACTAACGTGGAAGGGGGTAGATCCAATAACGTAACTGCCCCTGAAGGACAGTTGGGAGGGTGCTAGCGAAATAGGTGGGGGACACACATATTTCGAGAGGACCTCTACGACAAGGCCAGTGGGTGAAATAAGTCACGGTTAGGTGGTTCTCACCTGGTGCCTCGGATGACGTTTCCAAAAAGAATACCCAGAGCCAATTTTATGTCTCTGTTTCTTAGGCTGTAAATAAAGGGATTTAAGGTGGGGGTCACCGCTGTATATATGAGAGAGGCTATCATGGCCTTGTCATTGTGTTTGCTTAATAAAGAGGAATAGTACAGTGCTATAATTGTTCCATAGAAGAGAGACACCACAGAGAGGTGAGAGCCACATGTGGAGAAGGCTTTGCGGAGCCCTGTGGTAGAGGGAGCTCCCAGGATGGAGGCCCCAATACAGCCATAAGAGACCAGGATGGCACTAAATGGAAAAATGACAACCAGAGCTCCTACAGTGAACATGACCACCTCATAGACAGAGGTATTTGAGCAGGACAGCTTGAGGAGAACAGAAAGGTCACAGAAGAAGTGGGGAATGACCTTGTCAGTACAGAAGGAAACCTGAGCTAGGAGGAGGGTGTGCAAGAGGGCATTGCCACAGGAGATGAGCCAGGAGGCAGCCACCAGCAGCACACACAGCCCTTCACTCATGATGGTGGTATAGCGTAGAGGGTGACAGATGGCCGCGTATCTGTCATATGCCATCACTGCAAGAAGGAGACTGTCAAGACAGCCAAAAACTAGGGAAAAATACATCTGTAAAATGCACCCCACATAGGGGATGAATTTTTCCTTAGAGTGCATGTCCCGCAATATCTTTGGGACAGTGACAGATGAAAAGGAGACATCAGTGAAAGCCAAGTGGCTGAGGAAGAAGTACATGGGTGTGTGGAGGCGAGAGTCCAGCCTGATGAGCAAGATGATGAGCAGGTTCCCCAGCACCGTGGTCAGGTACATGCCCAGGAACAGGGTAAAGAACAAGCCCTGCTGCTGTGGCGGGATCGGGAGCCCCAGGAGAATGAACCCGGACACGCTGCTCTGGTTCTCCCATCTCATTCTGCTCCTCTCTATGCAGGAATGAAGGATAAAAGAAATTTCAGAGACTTGGAAAGTGTGATTATAGCCATCACAATAGGGACTTTTACTTTCTCCCGGAGAAAAAGAAAAACTGCTTGAAATTATACCATTGACTAGTACTGCTAAAGCAAGCAACACCCTCAATGCCTAACACGATGTTTTCCAAATAAATGCTAGACTTCTCTAGCTTATACTTAAGGTAGGTAAATGCAGTCAGGGTATGAGTCACTGTCATACAAAATATGCAAAATTTACAAAGAAAAAATACACTGTCACATGTACCTCACAGCTATACACACAGAAATATTACACACCCTCTACTGCATGCATTGAAGTTGTAAGGGGTCATACATATTCAAATCGCAGGTGATGCGCAGTGTCTAAAACACAGCACACAGGCAACAATACTCAAGTACAATAAGTGCACACGTTGCTGCGAGGTAATTTCCTGCCTTCCCTGACTTATATATATTCTAAGTGAGGGCTCCAGAGTGTGAGTCAGCAGACCGTTTGTACGGGTGCACCCAACACAAACACATGCACACACCCAAGACCGTGGACATTTCTGGGCACCTGCTGACCTATACCAGTGATGTGAATTCAGATACCTTCTGCTTCATGATGTTACCTGAATCCTCACTTTCTTTGCAGATGACCCATGATTGAAGGAAAGAGAGGAAACCTCAGTGGGCTGAGGACTTTCACAGACTTTCCTCTCTGTTCACCAGCTACAAAACAATGAGCAGATGACCTCTTTTTACACATTGGAAAGAAACCCAAGAGGAAAACAACCCTAACTCCCTGAGTAGAGCAGCAGTCAACTCGGACTAATTACTCTGCTTCCTCCTGGCCCTTTGGGAAGGAGCACGTTTAGTGTCCAGAGGGCCTGAGCTGCTACTGGAGTCATAGGAGAAAGTGTTCATGATGTTCCTGATATGTCGGGGTTCAGGTCAGGTCTCCGGATCAGAAGCAGGAGGTTCACCAGTCACCTGCAGCCTCTGCATCACAAATTCAGCTTCTCTGTACTGCTGCATATGGCTCAGGGAGTGCACAGGCTCCAGCAGCTGCTGCAGGCTCCCACAGCACCTACACAGACCTGTCTCAGACCTCCATTACACCCTTACAAATGCACAGGTCTCCCCGTGCCCCTGTGAGGTTCTGAAGCATAGGGTCCGTGCCTTGTTGAACAGTAGGGGATTGAAACCTTATTGTCTGGAATAAACAACTCTGGATTCACCGCTTATGAAGAGAGCATACCTGAGTAATTCCCCAAAGGGCTTTGAGACTCGGGTTCTTGAAAGTGGAAATAATAATGGTTCCTTTCATGTGGGTTTGAGGGATAGTTAAATTAGCACCTACCCGAAGCTTAAAAGATGTTAAGGTCTTTTGTCATTGTGTGTATCAGCAGGGATCAACCATGGCTCGCACGAGGTGCTCAGTTATTTTTGAATTAATTCATTTGTTCATTCATTCACCTAAATACTATTAAGTTTCTCACAAAGCGATATACACTTTGGAGACAGAGCAGTGGGTTACATAACAGGAACATCTTCTCGGGAACACACTTCCAAGTAGGAGGTGCAGAAAAAAATGTTAATGCAAAATAAATGTTAGGAAAACGGCAAAAATTCCTGGGCTATCGAAAAATCAGACTTGCAGCTAGGGAGAATCCCGAATGTCCATGAACTGGTAAATGGGGAAAAGAAGCTATGTATGTTCATACAATATAATTAATGTCCTCATGCTCAGCAACTGAAACAATGAACAAATAAATAAAAGAATGAAACATGTATTGATGCCTATTCTAACATGGGTGAATCTCAAAATGCTTATGCTGAGTGCAAGAAGAAGCCACAAAAAATATACATGTACGAATCCTTTCAATAAACTTCTAGAAGATGCGATCTACTCTGTGTGGCAAAAAACATATTGGTGATTCTCCTGGGGACAGATGGAAGGAGTAAAGCAAGAGAGAAGGGCGGGCATAAGGAAACTCAAATCTTGACAGTTTTCGTGATAGTTTCATGGGTGTATACATGTCAAAGCTATTCAAATTAGGTACGTTAAATATACAAATTTATTCTATGTCACTTACACCCCCAAAAATCTGGAGATGAAATATTACCATTTGTGACAACATGGATAGATTTTGAGAGTATCATTCTAAGAGAAATAAGTCAGGTGGAAAAGAAAAAGAACTGGACAATTTCACTTATATGTGGCTTATTTAAAAAACAACAACACATGAACAAACAAAACAAGCACACAGACTCAAGGATACAGACAACAGAATGTTGGTTACCAGAGGGAAAGGGTTTGCGGAGGACAAATAGAGTAAAAGAAGTCAAATACATGGTGACAGAAAGAGACTGTGCTTCAGATGGTAAGCACTCAGTAGAGAATACAGATGTCTCATAGTTGTAACCCTGAAGTTAATATAATGTGATGAACCAGCATAACCCCAACACATTTATTTTTTAAAATATGGGTGTCTTTAAAGGAAAAACAAACAAAATTAAATATGATCCTGTTATTCCATAGTGAACACTTTCCATGGGTTCTCAATTACTCAGATTGAAGATTAAAAAATCTACTATAATGTTTAATTTTATGTGTCATATTGGCTAGGCTCCTGTACCCAGATATTTTGTCAAACACTATTCTAGATGTTTCTATAACTATTTTTTTGAACGAGATTAACAGTGCAATCAACAGGGTCTGGGTAAAGCAGATTGCTCTCCATAATGTAGGTGGGACTCATCCAGGCAGTTGAAGGCCTTAAGAAGAACTCTGTCCTTCCCTAAAGAAGAGACAATTCTGAAAGCAGACTACCTTCACTTCCAATTGCAGTTTTTCCTGAGTTTTAGTCTGCCAGTCTATCCTGCAGATTTGGGAGTTACTAATCTCCACAATTGCAAAATCGTGTGAGCCAATTCCTTAAATACATCTCCCTTTCTATGCACACGTGGATACATGATTGTGCATGCATGCACACGCACGCGCGCGCGCACACACACACACACACACACACAAACACACATGGCTTATTGGTTCTATTCCTCTGGAGACCATTGGCTAATATATCTACATTTATCGTAATTGCCCCACAGATTCTGTCCCCTGATATTACTAAACTTTTTGCCTTCCATCCCTCCCCTACTTGGCCCAGTCTAGCTCCAGGGGCTTCTTTAATAGGCCAGGTGCCATCTCATCTCAGGCTATTGCTAGTTGCTGATCTTCATGCTCGAAGTGCTTTCCTATGGATATCCCCATGCTCCCTCACCTGTCCTCATACACGTTTTTGTTTAGATGTTTCCGTTCCCGTTATGTATTTCAAGAACTCAGAAAATGGCGTGGCACATGATAGCCATGTACTAAAGTGATTTTCTGTGTGTGGGTTGCGAAGGCATGCACCCAGCTTCTCTCTATGAGTGTGGAAGCTCAGTGTGGGAACAAGACAACAATCCTGTTTCCAGACTAAAATTAGGCAGATATAGGTTGTATTCACCACAATAAGCCCACTCAGAGGCAAAAATTAGTCTTCCTAGAATGAAATAATTTGAACGTTGGACTGATGCTGAGTGCTCCCTTGTTAAGTTCCTATCACAGGTCCAATCAAATTAAAGTTTATTTAGATTTTAACTGCCCTCAAAAGCACTTTATTCACTAGCTACTACATTAAGAAGGTACGCGTTCTGGACTTCACTAAAATAAACATTGGAAACTTTACCGAATATGTATAACTCTGGAAAAAAAAGGGTAAGAAAGAAGAAATAAGGAGCTGATTTTTGTCGCATTTACTTTAACAGGTAGAAAGTGTGTTGTAATTAAAAGTAATATCACCTATTGATGAGGAGGAGTTCTTATTCCTATCAAAACAATGTTACACAAAACTTATACTGACTCTGCTTAAAGGTACATATTTTCATTTTATTATAGACAAAGTGAGACATACTGTATAGCAAAGTGAGAATCCTGAACAGCTACCACCTGGGGGTCGCGCAATCGGTGTAAGAAGGTCCAGCTTAATCCAAAACCGTCACATTTCATACCTCTAATCATGTCTTAAAGTAAAACCGCTTTTATCATTAAAGAAGAAATAACTGCTGATGTCGTTTTCCTTCTGAGAGGTATTTGGTGTGTTCTGTGTCTTAGCGAGTCTCCTGTCTCTACAGGAAGATAAAACAAAGCTCAAGCCATTTAGAATTGTGAGTCACACACCTGACTTATAAGTGTTTGGTGCTTTGAAGACTAAAAGATAAACATGTGTTGTGGGCAATGCTATATTCAGGATATTGAAAAATAAATGGACAATGTTTCTGACTAACGTGGAAGGGGGGTAGATCCAATAACGTAACCGCCTCTGAAGGACAGTTGGGAGGGTGCTTGCGACATAGGTGGGGGACATGCAATTTTTCGAGAAGGCCTCAAGACAAGGCCAGTGGGTGAAATAAGGACACGGTTAGGAGGTTCTCACTTGATGCCTATGATGACGTTTCTGAAATGACTCCCCGGAGCCAATTTTATGTCTCTGTTCCTCAAGCTGTAAATAAAGGGATTTAACATGGGGGTCACCATTGCATATATCAGAGAGGCTGTTATGGCTTTTTCATTGGAATCACTTGGTGAAGAGGAAAAGCACATTGCGATAATTGCTCCATAGAAGATAGACACCACAGAGAGGTGGGAGCCACATGTGGAGAAGGCTTTGCGGAGCCGTGTGGTAGAGGGGACTCTCAGGATAGAGGCCCCAATATGGCCATAAGAGATCAGGATACCACTCAATGGAATAGTGGCAAACACACCCCCTGCAATTAATATGGCCAGTTCATTGACAGAGGTATTTGAGCAGGACAGCTTGAGTAGGACGAGAAGGTCACAGAAGAAGTGGGGAATGATATTGTCAGCACAGAAGGACAGCTGGGCTAGGAGAACGGTGTGCACGAGGGCACTACAACAAGAGAGAAACCAGGAGGCAGCCACCAGCAGCTCACTCAGCCCCTCCCTCAAAATGGTGGTATAGTGCAGAGGGTGACAGATGGCCACGTACCTGTCATATGCCATCACTGAGAGCAGGAGACTGTCAAGAGTGCCAAAAACTATGAAAAAATATATCTGTAAAATGCACCCCGCATAGGGGATGAATTTGTCTTTGGAGTGCATGTCCCGCAACATCTTTGGGATGGTGACAGATGAAAAGGAGACATCGGTGAAGGCCAAGTGGCTGAGGAAGAAGTACATGGGCGTGTGGAGGCGAGAGTCCAGCCTGATGAGCAGGATGATGAGCAGGTTCCTGACCACCGTGGTCAGGTACATGACCAGGAACAGAGCAAAGATCATGCCCTGCTGCTCTGGCTGGATGGGGAGCCCCAGAAGAAGGAACTCGGTCACGCTGCTCTGGTTCTCCCTCCTCATGCTGTTTCTCTGTCTGCAGGAAAAAAGGGTAAAGGAAATATCAGAAATTTTGAAAGTATGACTCTCACCAAGATAGGGACTCTTCTTTTCTCCTAGAGAAAATAATAACTGCTTGAACTTATATTGCCAGCCATTCCCGCTAAAGCAAGCAACACCCTCAATAGCTAACACAATGTCTTCCAGATAAATGCTTTCTTATTCTTTTAATCGACCAGGTTTTGGCATTATGATACTAATTGGAGTAACAAAAACAAATGGGACGCACAGGACCTCTTTCCTCCACATGCCGACCTTCTGTGGTGCCCCTGACAGATGGAGAACCAAAGGTATAGATCTGCAAGCAGGGCAGCGTGGTGATTCTGGCCCCACCTTTTTCCCGCTGATGACTTAGAAACCCACTCCCCTCTTGTCTTCATCTTGTGCAATGTACATACCAATAGCACATGCCCACAGTTAATGAGAGGATTCTAATTCAATACATATGAATATCTATGAACAGTGTCCTTAATAAAATATACACACAAAATTTTGGCATTTGCTTTTATGATAGGATAAGTATCCAAAGAAAACCAGGATCAAGTTCAGAAATTTAATAAAACAGCATTACGAGATGGTCACCATGAAGGGCCAAGGATTTGACCTATAGTTTATGCTAACTCATCAGAGCTCTCACACTCTCAAGAGGAGTTTTCAACTCATATCTTACCATTGGGCAAAATCTGATGGAACTTGCCTTAGTGCAAGTTCATCTTTTGCCAAGATAGAAAACATACTTCATTTCGTGTCTCTGTTTATATCTGGTGCTTCAAGTTGGCTCAGAAAAACTAGAAAGAAAGACACCTAAGATCTGATATCTGAGAACTAGGGATGCCAAATGATGGGACGTGTCCATTAGAATTCACACTTACCTAGTTGACAATAGTTATTTCCCAATATTTATCTTCACGCTTGTAATAATTGATATTTATTGAACACTATGTCAGACAAACACATTTTGGCACCAATGCCTCATTGAATCTTCAAATGTTCTAGCATAAGGGTGTTATTAAAGCTTGGTTATAGACATACTTGGAAGGAATGAGAACTATCATGACATTACACAGTAACTGCTGGACTCACAATTCTCTCCCATTTTTCAAATTTACTCAAATCTCTGCTTCTATGACCCTACTGTTTCTCCTTCTCTTTAATTAGACAACAGAGCCAACACTTTAAGAAATATGATTTCAGGACTTGAAAGGTCTCCTGCCCACGAAGCTGTCACAACTCATACTCCTATAGCCCTGGAGTTTGCAAATGGCTTTCATAAGCCTTCAAGTTCATTCAACTCATCAATGTTTAATTTGGGTCTGGGAAGTAGAAAAATAGTGATTTTTTTCATTCATCTACTAAGAGAAGTAGTAAAATTGCTTATGGGACTATGCATAGATATTGTATGGTGGACCCTAATCTCAAAGGTAGATTTTCTGATCATTTTCACGAGAGAGAGGGAATCTACCCATTTCTTTCCATAGGTGGTAGAAGGGTAAAATTAAATGTTAAAATACTCATACGACTAGGAGAGTAAGTCAACCTTCACATTGTTGTGTAAGTATCTGACTGGGTAGGTGATCTAGTAGGTAACCCAGGAGCTCACACATCTCCTGGAGGAGGCCCAGGAGAGATGATCCCTAATGACACTGGGGAGCTGCAACTTGAAGACAAGGAAACAATACAGAATTGTCGTCTTCATTCACTCAGCACCACGTGTGAAAGAGGTGGCTGGGAAAATGCTCAGTACAGAGAAGAGGAGAAGCTGTGACCTGGAAGTTTGCATAGGCCTCAATTTCCTGTCTTTGTACTAGATATTGTCTCCTAAGCAGGCAGGAAATAGAGAGTCAGGTTCCTGATCGCCATGATGCTACGGTTTACTAAGTGATCACAAAGTCCTAGTATTTAAGCACCTAACAGACAAGATCTACAGTGGTTATCACTGTTTCTTTCCACTTGACATGGAGGCTGCTGGCCATTCCAAGCTAAACCCAAGGCCACAAAGCTATCCAGTGTGAAAAAGACAAAGATTCGAGTGTGGGCATATGGGACGCCAGAAGCGAGCATTTAGTTTCTACACTATGTCAATAAAATTGAAGAAGAGTGTCAGAAATATTGGGCTTCCAGGGACCCTCCTGTATTATTCAAATCACTGAAAAATTGTACCCAGCTCTTCTTCAAAAGGGTCTTTTTTTTCCTTTGGAGCTGTCTGTGTGGATTCTGGTCTCTAGCAAGTAGAGATGCAGAATATGAGAATATTAAACAGACACGCATGCACACGTATCTGTAGCTTGATTTTGAGTCTCTATCCTACACATCATTTGAATAAAGGAAGTCAGGGTTTGAGCTCGTTACAAGCAAAACCAGTCACTGTGACAGATACACACTTGCCAAAGGGAGATTTATAGTTTTCTCTAGCTTATATCAAGGTAGGAATATGCAGGCAGGGTATGAATCACCTTGACACATATGTATGCAAAACTCACAAACAAAATACAGTCTCACATGCACCTCACAGCTGTACACACAGAACTGTCACGGCACCCTCTACCACATGCACTGAAGTCATAGCGGTCATACATATTCACATCGCAGGTGATGCACAGCACACAGACAACGAAATCAAGGAAAAGAAGTGTACACTTTCTTAGAGGAAATTTCCAGCCATCTCTGACTTATATATATTCTAGATGAGGGAACTCAGTGTGTGAATCAGTGGAGTGTGTGCACACACATGCACGTGTGCACGAGCGCATGCACACACATGACTGTGGACATTACTGGGGTCCAGCCAATCTATACCAGGACTATACATTCAGATACCCTCTGCTTCATGATGTTACCTGAATCTTTAGTTTCTGTGCAAAAGACCCAGGATTAAAGGAAGGAAAGCAAACTTCGGTGCACCGAGGACTTTTACAGGATTTCATATCTCTTCACCAGCTACAAAACAATGAGCAGACAAACTCTTTTACCCATTGAAAAGAACCCCAGAGGAAAAGAGCCCCAAATCCCTGAGTGGAGCAGCAGTCAACTCGGGGTAATTACCCCGCTCCTCCTGGCCCCATGGGAAGGAGCATGTTTAGGGTCCAGAGGGCCTGAGATGCAACTGGAATCATAGGAAAAAGTGTCTGTGATGTTCCTGATACAACGGGCTTCAGGTCAGGTCCCCGGATCAGAGCAGGAGGTCTCCCAGTCACCTGCAGCCTCTGCATCGCAAATTCAGCTTCTCTGTACTGTTGTGTACAGCCCAGGCAGTGCACAGGCTTCAGTAGATGCTTCAGGCTCCCACAGCACCTACACAGACCAGTCTCAGACCTCCATTACACCCTTACGAATGCACAGGTCTCCCTGCGCACCTGTGAGATTCTGAGGCATAGTGTCTATGTCTTGTTGAGGAGTAAAGGGATTATGAGCTTGCTGCTTACTGAGAGAGCATACCTGAGTAATTTGCCAAAGATCTCTGAAACTCAGTTTTTTTTGTGGAAATAATAACGATTCTCATCCTGTGGGTTCAAGGGATGGTTAAATGACAACATAACAAAAGCTTAAAAGGTGTTAAGGGTTATTGTCATTGCCTGTATCAGTAGGGATCAACAGTGGCTCACACGAGGCACTAGGTTTTTGTTGAATTAATACCTTTGTTCATTCATTCACCTAAATAATTATTAAGGTTCTCACAAAAAGAAGATGGTAATACACACTTTGGAGACATAGCAATGAGTAACATAACAGAAACCCCTCTTAGGAAACACACACTCAACTAGGAGGTGGAGAAAAATTGTTAATGCAAAATAAATGGGAGGAGAACGGCAAAAATTCCCAGGAATAGCAAAAATCAGACTTGGAACAGAGAGAATCCCAAATGTCCATGAACGGGTGAATGGGGACAAGAAAGCTGTGTATGTTCATACGAAGGAATACTATTCAATAATTTAAGAAAAATGAACAAATGAATAAGAAGAATATAAGATGTATTGATGCATATTCTGCTATGAGTAAGTCTCAAATGCTGAGTGCAAAAAGACAACAACGAAAGAATGAACATTGTATGATTTCATTTCGATAAACTTCTAGAAGATGCAACCTAATCAATGTGACAGAAAACAGATCAGTGATTCCCCTGGAGACACGGGAAGGAGGAAAGAAAGAGCTGGAGGGTGGGCATGAGGAAACTTCACAAACTCAACAGCTTGTAGTGATAGCTTCATGGGCATATAGATGTCAGAACTCTTCCAATTGTACACGTTAAATATATAATATTTATTGTATGTCACTTGCACCTCAACAAAATCCGGAGATAAAATTTTCACATTTGTGCATAAGATGGATAGATTTTGAGAGTATTATGCTAAATGAAAAGTCTGGTGGAAAAGGAACTTCTGGTGGTAAGCATGCAATAGAGTATACAGGTGTCTTATTATAGTTGTAACCCTGAAATTTATATAATGTGATGAACCAGTGTAGCCCCAATACATTTATATTAAAAAATATCGGTGTTTTTAAAAGAAAACAATAAAAAGTTAAGTATGTCATCTTATTCCTTTATTGAATTCCTTCCAATGGGTCCCCATATTACGCAGACTGAAAACCCAAATCTCTACTATGATGGTTAGTTTTATGTGACAAATTAGCTAGGCTGCCGTACCCAGGTGTTTTGTCAAACACTATTTTTGACGTTTCTATATTGGTATTTCTTCAATTGAGATTAACGGTGCAATCACTGGGCCCTGAGTAAAGCGGATTACCTCCATAATGTAAATAGGACTCATCCAAGCAGTTGAAGGCCTTAAGAAGAACTATGACCTCTCCCAAATAAGACACAATTCCATCACCAGACATCCTCACCCTCAAACTGCAGCTTTACCCTTGGTTTCCAGTTTACCAGCCTACCCTGCAGATGTGGGACTTTCCAGCCTACACAGTTATACAATCATAAGAGCCAATTCCTTAAAATACATCTTTCTTTCTACACATACATGTATGGGCAAACACACACACTTTCACACACACACAAATACACACACACACAAACACACGAACACAGTTTATTGGTTCTATTTCTCTGGAGAACATTGGCTAATATGTCTACAATGACCATAACTGCTCCACCAAATTTCTCTGATCTCTAAACTTATCGCCTTCCATCCCTGCCCCAATTAGCCCTGTCCAGAGCCCCCCTTAAAAGGCCAGGGGCCATCTCATCTCACGGTATTGCTAGTTGCTGATCTTCAAGCTTGGAGTACTTTTACCCAGATATCCTCATGCTCCCTCACCTGTGCTCAGTCATGTCCTTATTTGGATGTTAGCTTTTTCATTTTGTATTCCCAGAACGTAGAAAATTACCGGGAACATAATATTCACGCACTAAGTGTCTTTATGTGTGTGAGCTGTGAAAGCATGCACTCGGCTTCTCCCTATGAGAAGGGCGAGCACTCAGTGTGGGAACAAGACCACACTCCATTTTCCAGACCACAATTAGGCAGATAACGTCGTAATTGCCACAAAAATCCAACTCAGAGGCAAAAAGTAGAGTCTTCCTGGAATGGGGAAATTTGATCATTGGATCGACTACTGTGTGCTGCCCTGATAAGTTCTTGTCACAGTCCAACCAAATTAAAGTTTACTGAGGTTTTAGCTGCCCCAAAAGCACTTTATTAACTAGCTCCTACATTAAGAAGGTAAGCATGCTGGACTTTATTAAAATAAACATTGGAAACTTTATTGAATATTAGTGGCCTTGTGAAACAACCAAAAAGAATGAGCAAATCCGGAGTAGATTTATTCATCATCTACATTAATGGGCAGAAACTTTGAGTTGTAATTGAAAGATATATCACCTATTGCTGAGGAGAGTTTTTTTTTTCCCTCAAAACAACATTCTATACAAAACTTAAAGTGGCTCTGTTTGAAGGTACAAATCTTCATTTCACTATAGATAAAGTGAGCTGTACTATAGCACTTGGAGATTTCTGAATGTCTACCACCTGGGGGTTTGGAAAATCAGTTGCGAGAGTGTCCAGCTTAATCCAAAACACTGTCACAGTTCACACGTCTAATGATGTCTTAAGCAAAACTGCTCTTATCTTTAAAAAGGGAATAGAAAATGCTGGTGCTGTTTTCCTTTGAGAGGTGGTTGGTGTGTTCTGTGTCTTAAAGTCCTCTCCCTCTCCAGGAAGATAAAAAAAAAAGCTCAACGCATTTAGAATTGTGAATCACACACCTGACCGATAAATAGTTTGGTGCTTTGATGATTACAAGATAAACAGATGTTGTGGGTAATGCAATTTTAGGATGATTAAAAAATAAATGGACAACAGATATGACTAATGTGGAAAGGATTAGATCCTATAACATAACTGCCCCTGGAGGACACTTGGGAAGGTGCTAGAGACATCGGTAATAGACAAGGAATTTTTTGAGAAGGCCTCAATGACAAGGCCAGTGGGTGAAATAGGAACACGGTTAAGTGAGTCTCACTTGAATAGGATGTTGTTTCTGAAAAGAATCCCCAGAGCCAATTTTATGTCTCTGTTCCTTAGGCTGTAAATAAAGGGGTTTAACATGGGGGTCACCGCTGTGTACATCAAAGAGGCTATCATGGTTTTGTCATCGGGTTTGCTTAATGAAGAGGAATAGTGCAGTGCTATAATTGTTCCATAGAAGAGAGACACCACAGAGAGGTGGGAGCCACATGTGGACAAGGCTTTGCAGAGCCCTGTGGTAGAGGGGACTCTCAGGATAGAGGCCCCAATACGGCCATAAGAGACCAGGATGGCACTAAATGGAAAAATCACAACCAGAGCCCCTACAATGAATATGACCAGCTCATTGACAGAGGTATTTGAGCAGGACAGGTTGATGAGGACAGGAAGACTACAGAAAAAATGGGGAATGATGTTATTAGCACAGAAGGACACCTGGGCTAGGAGAAGGGTGTCCAGGAAGGCAATGCCACAGGAGACAAGCCAGGAGCCAGCCACCAGCAGCACACACAGCCCCTCCCTCATGATGGTGGTATAATGTAGAGGGTGACAGATGGCCACGTACCTGTCATATGCCATCACTGCAAGAAGGAGACAATCAAGACCGCCAAAAACTATGAAAAAATACATCTGTAAAAAGCACCCCACATAGGGGATGAATTTGTCCTTCGAGTGCATGTCCCGCAACATCTTTGGGACGGTGACAGATGAAAAGGAGACATCGGTGAAGGCCAAGTGGCTGAGGAAGAAGTACATGGGCGTGTGGAGGCGAGAGTCCAGCCTGATGAGCAGGATGATGAGCAGGTTCCCCAGCACCGTGGTCAGGTACATGCCCAGGAACAGGGCGAAGAACACGCCCTGCTGCTCAGGTGCGATGGGGAGCCCCAGGAGAAGGAACTCCGACACGCTGCTCTGGTTCTCCCTCCTCATGTTGCTCCTCTGTCTGCAGAAATGAAGGGTAAAAGAAATATCAGAGACTTTGAAAGTGTCATTATGGCCACCACATTAGTGTTGTTTACTATCCCTTAGAGAAAAAGAATAACTGCTTAAACTTATACCATCAACTACTGCGAAGCAAGCGATACCTCAATGCCTAAAATA
This sequence comes from Rousettus leschenaultii, assembly GCA_015472975.1. Lineage (NCBI taxonomy): Eukaryota > Metazoa > Chordata > Mammalia > Chiroptera > Pteropodidae > Rousettus > Rousettus leschenaultii. The sequence continues at coordinate 55,932 of BNJM01000554.1, read as the reverse complement.
ATTTCCTCCAAATAAATGCATTCTGATTGTTTTAATCAACCAGGTGTTGGCATTATGATACTAATTGGAGTGACAAGAACAAACGAGACACACAGGATCTCTTATCTTGGCATACCAACCATCCAGGGTGCACCTGACAGAGGGCTGACCAAATGTATGGATCTCCAGTGAGGGCAGTGCAGTAATCCTGGCCCCACCTTTTTCTAGCTGATGACTTAGGAAGTAACGCCTCTCTTGACTTTATCTTGTGCCTGTTCACATTCAATAAGAGGATTCTAATTCAATACATGTGAATATCTAAGAAGAGTGTCCTGAATAAAATAAACACACAAAATAATAGCACTAGCTTTTATGTCAGGGTAAGCATCCAAGTAAAACCAGGATCAAGTTCAGAAATTTAATAAAACAACATTACGAGATGGTAGGCATGAAGGACTAAGGATATACCTAAAGTTTATGCTAACTCCTCTGAGCTCTCACACTCTCAATGGGAGTTTCTGAGCTCAGATCCTATCCTTGGTGTAAATATGATAGAACTTGTCTTAGTGTAAGTTCATCTTTTATCAAGATATAAAACTTACTTCATATCATATGTCTTAGTTTATATCTGGCGCTTCACATTGATTCAGAAATGGTATAAAGAAAGACACGTGAGATCTGAGATTTGAGAACTGGTGATGCCAAAGGATGTGAGATGTCTATCAGAATTCACAGTTCCCTGGTTGACCATTGCTATTTCCCAGTACTGATCTTCACACTTGTAATACTTGACATTTAATGAACACTATGTCAGACAAACACATTTTTGCATGAATGCCTCATTAAATTTCAACAGTCCTAGATTAAGGGTGTTATAATGGCTTCATTATAGACATCCTCAGAAGGAATGAGAACTGTCATGATGTTACGTGGTAACTGCTAACAGAAGCAGGGAAATTGCTTACAGATTTCACATAGATGTTGTATGGTGGAACTTAAACTCAGAGGTAGATTTTCTGGTCATTTTCACAAGAGAGAATCTTTACATTACTTTCCATGGGTGGTAGAAGGGCTGAACTAAAGTTAAATGTCAACATACCCATATGCTTAGGAGAGGAACTCGACATTCACATTGTTGTATAAGTATCTGCCTGGGTAGGTAATCACAGTAGTTAACCTGGGACCTCAGACTTCTCCTGGAGAAGACCCAGGAGAGACGATCCCTAATGACACTGGGGAGCTGCAATATGAAGGCAAGGAAACAATACAGAATTGTCGTCTTCATTCAGTCAGCACCATGTGTGAAAGAGGTGGCTGGGAAAATGCTCAGTACAGAGAAGAGGAGAAGCTGTGACCTGGAGGTGTGCACAGGCCTCATTTTCCTGTCTTTGTACCAGATGTTGTCTCCCAAGCAGTCAGGAAATGGAGAGTCAGGTGCCTTGGCCTCCGCGAGTTACTGTTCACTAAGGGCTCACAATATTTAGTATTTATCCATCTTACAGACAAGTCTTACAGTGGCTATCACTATTCCTTTCGATTTGACATTGGTGGCCGCTGAGCGTCACAGGCCAATCCCAAAGGCACAGAGCTACCCAGTGTGAAGACAAAGATTCCAGTGTAGACGTATGTAACACCAGAAATGACCATTTAGTTTCTAAACTACGTCAACAACATTGAAGAAGAGTGTCAAAAATATTGGACTTCCAGGTGCCCTCCTGTATTATTCAAATCACTGAAAAATGGCCCTCGCTTTCTTCAAAATGTACTATTTGAGGGGAGGGAGACGTCCCATGTTGATTCTGGTCTCTAGCAAGTAGAGAGTCAGAATGTGAGAATATTAAATACACACATATCCTACACATCGTCTGAGTGAAGGAATTCAGGGTGTGAGTTCATGACACTCAAGAGTAGTCATCGTGACAGAGACAAACTTACCAAAAGGAGATTTATAGACTTCTTTAGCATAAATCAAGGTAGGCAAATGCAGTCAGGGTATGACTCTCCCTCACACAAATCTATGCAAAACTTGCAAACAAAATACTGCGTCACATGCACCTCACAGCTGCACACACAGAACTATCACGCACCCTCTACCGCACACATTGAAGTCATAAGCAGTCATACATATTCAAATCGCAAGTGATGTGCAATGTCTTACACACAGCACACAGGAAACAAAACTCACGTAAAATAAGTGCACACGTTGCTGCGAAGAAATTTCCAGCTTTCCTGACCTGGATAAATTCTAGCTGAGGGCACTCAGTGTGTGAGACAGAGGAGCACACACATGAACACACACAAGACCGTGGACATTTCTGGGTGCCTGCTGACCTATGCCAGCTCTGCGACTTCAGATATCTTCTGCTTTGTGATGTAGAGTGAATCTTCACCTTCTGTGCAGAAGACACAGGAGGAGAGCAAACCTCAGTGGCCTGAGGACTTTTACAAACTTTCATATCTGTTCCCAGCTTCCAGATGATGGGCAGACAACCTCTTTTTACCCATCAGGAAGAAACCCCAGAGGAGAACAGCCCCAAATCCCCGAGTAGAGCAGCAGTTGACTCTACTAATTGCCCTGCTTCTTCCTGGCCCCTTGAGAAAGAGCATGTTTAGGGTCCAGAGGGCTTGAGCTGCAACTGGAGTCACAGTGTTGGAGAAAAGATGCAAAAAAATCAAACCAGCGAGATACCGAGCAGCACTCGGAGAGTTGGGGAAGTCTGGTTTATTTCGCTGGCAGTCCCAGAGGAACTAGCACTCTGAAGATCTGGGCCAGAGCTCAGTTGCAACATTGCTTATATAGAACTCAATTGACATTGGCTGATTGGTTAATTTGTCCTCAGAACATTACAGGGTGGCAGGGGTTGCTGTGGTTGCAAGTAGTTACATTTGTTGCTTAGACTGAGCAAGCCAAAGGGAGGATGAGTTTTTAGTCACCTTGAGTACTGACTATGCAGTAAGCATACTATAGAAGCAGAACAAGGAGCTCATTAGCTTCTGGGGTGCAAATTCCTCTTCACTCCCCCCTTATGATGTCCTCTAAGTTCTTATAGGGCATTAACATCTTGATCTTCTTGGACCAGAGGCTGGTAATTTCACAGATGAGGATTGTTGCTGCAGTCTTTCTCTCTACTATAGCCTCTATGAGGGAGGTAGTTAATCAGACAACAAGACACAACAGGGAAGGGAGGAGGAGGCAGGACCCGAGGAGGAGGAATACTATTCCAACTAAGATCGTCAAGCCCCCAAAGGTAGAGAACCAGCCTCCAAAGAAGTTATTAGGGTCCCGCCCTTTCCAACTCTGTGTGAGTACATGAGCTATTTTTCTAATATTAGTAGCTATATGAGTTACGGCTTCGCCTTTCTCATCTATGTGGAGACAATAATCAGACCAGTTAAACTTCCTGCATACTCCCCCTTCTCCCATTAGCAAGTAATCTAAAGCTATACATTTTTGATATATCATCGCACGCGTCTGAGACTGCTGTGTGGCCAGTAGTTCTAAGGCTGAGGCCGTCTGGGTAGTAATGATCTCTAGTATGGACTGTCACCTGACCATTTGCTTAAGCACGTACATGGAGGTCCAGTAACCCCAGCTCCCATTTGGGCCCAAGTTGCAGGGCCATGGTATTGGATAACATGATGAGGTGGCCACTTGTCCTGTCCCCATATATGTTGTCCCCTACTTCAAGTGACCTCTGAGCCATGGCCTTTAAATCTTGATATATGGGAACACCTAGGTCATTATCTCCTTGGTCTGGTAGGAGGAAGAAGCCAGGTTGAATGATCCCAATGGCGCAACTTCCATTCCAGTTTGCTGGGAGCTGGGTGAAAGCCCTCCTCCCACAAATGCAGAAGAGCCCATTGGCACCTTCCAACTCCCGGGGCCAGTGGAGTTGAGGGTTTCCCAGAATGTGCCAATAGCTGGGATGGCATGGAAGGGGTTAGGGACTGTGCCCTCCTGTAGAGTCCAGTTTGTGACTGTGGAGCTTTGGCGGAAAGAGTGTAAGAGGAGAAGTTAGTTATCACACTGTTGGCCCAATACCAGGAAGGAGATCTGAGCTAACATTTTAGGTCCATGTGATTTTAAAGTACAATTCCTCTACACAGAGTCTTTCCAACCTGCTGAGTGTAACTTGGACCTATCTCTGTAAGATATTCTTCTCCTACTACATCCGAGGAGATGACCCAGGTCCTGGGTCAACAATCTTCATGTTGAGCTAATGTGTAATCCACTAAAGGAGGTAAAAGGCATCTAGGCTAGTTGCCTTCCAAGGCCAATCTTCACTCATGAGTGCCCTTCTACAAACCCAGCATTTGGTAACACCAAGTTCATGGGCTATTCCTTCAGCTATGTCAATGAAGAAATTCTTTCCCAAGGTCAGGAGGTCCAGGTCTTGCCCTAAGTTCCTTTTAAGTGGATCATAAATTGAACTAGGCTCTGGAGGTGGTTTAGGTTTTGTCTGTTCTATTACTTACTCTACAGTCTTTTTGACTAGCTGGTCTCGGACATAGTCTTGGAGTCCTCCTCCTCTATCTGAGATACCTAATTGCCCATAGTATGTCCAACAGGCCCATTTTCCTGTTGTTTCTAGGTGCAGACATAGACAAATGTATCCCGCTACATATTTGGTTTTCATCCATCCCATCCAGTACCTTGTGCCAGTGTAAGTGCATATGGTAGCTGATTTGTAACAAGCAGCTGATTGATGAGTATATGAGCTAAAGGCCTGCTGGACCTGACCACTATTCGAATGGCCCCTATCACATTGAGGCTCAATGGCCACCTTCAGGGGTGAGCTCATGAGAAGTATCAATGGAGTTCTATAGACGTACCCAGGACCCATAATTCCCCTGTAAGGTGAGGTGGAGGCACCATTGCTTGGATGCTTGGATTACCTGAATATAAAATCCTGCTCAAATGACCACAACAACCAATGATCATTAGGCAGTTTTTAAAACTGTAAGAACGTATCAAAGAGGGTTTAGCTTGAATGTGAAAGAACTGAGAATATCCCAACGTAGGCTAAATAGGTCAGGGCTAAAGTGATTTTTTGACTCAGGGTCCAATTGACAGGTGCTGCTGAGTCCAATGCTGAGGCTAGCAGCAGGACAAGTATGCTAAAGAGGGTCAGCGCTAAAGGATGATAACAATACACCTGATAAGTCGGGACAGTTGGTCCTCAAGCTTCAGCCATGTGAGGACTGGCCAGTTTTGGGGGGTGGCCAGAATAGGGCCAAAGATCTCAAGTGTGTTTCTGCTCCCCCAAAATGGAACTCACACTGGCCATTCAGAAAAGGGCCCTGCAGGCCAAGTCTCCCAATTTTCCAGAGGTGTTGCCCTCTTTATCCAGGTGTGGTGGATCCACGGGGTGATACCTGCAACTTGAACAGCAGTGGGCGTTGCTAATATAATGGGATGAGTGCCTGTCCAGCTCTGCTGAAGTGGCTCCTTCTTCCAGTCTGTAACCTATACTTCATCTCCTGGTTGAAAGGGGTGAATCCAATTCCCTAAAGGGATAAGGGCTCTTTCTAAGGTTTTCTGAGCAATATGGTGGAGGATTCTCCCTAAGTTCTGAAGGTTTCAGGACATTTCTAGGTCATCCAGTAATCAAGGGTCTCCTATTTACTTCTCAATCACTGAGGGAGGTCTTCCATAAAGGATTTCAAAAAGGGAGTAGCCTGAAGGTCTTGGGATGCATCTTGCTCAGAATAGAGCCAATGGCAACAAATTAATCCAAGGTAACTGGGTTTCTTATGAAGCTTAGCTAAAGTGGTCTTCAGGGTCCACTTCATGTATTCAACTTTCCCTGAACTCTGTGGCCTGTGAGCTATGTGAAGCTTCCCTTTGGTTCCCAGAGCCTTCAACAAGAGACTGGACTATCTCAGACACAAAGGCAGATCCATTTCAGATCCTATAGAAAGTGACAACCAGTATCTAGGAACAATTTTCCTCAACAAGCCTCTAGCTACTTCATGTGCACACGCAATGGTGTAGGAAAGGATTCATCCCATCCGGAGTAAGTGCAAACTAACACGAGCAAGGATCGGTGGCCTCGGCATGGCTTGACCTCAATAAAGTCTACTTCTAGGTCTTTGAAGGGCATCGTCCCAATTGTTTACACCCCTGGATTGGATTTTGGTCTTTGGCTGGCATTGTTTCTTGAGGAAGTCATACATGTCTATCAGGGACCGGGGTCCACAGGGTTGGAAGCTTGGGTATGAAATAGCAGTGGCCTAGGAGGCTTTCTACAGTATTTGCCTTCCCTAGTGAGTCAGCTCAGGGTGTCGCGTTACCAGCTGAGCTGCCACTGCAGTGGGAATAAAGAATCTGTGATCTGGAAGCTCCCACAAGCCCTCTTTTCTCTTGGTTCTCCTTTCACTTAAGGCCCATTAATCTTCCTCCTTGGCGTATGTTGGAAATAGAGGCAATTCTGGAGCCAGGAGAATTTAGGACGGCCTCAGGACTCACTGTGACACTTGGTTGGTTGACAGCGTCCCTAGCTGCTTGGTCTGCCAATATGTTTCCCTTACGGACAGAACTGGTTTTGCACTGCTGGCCCTTGCAGTGAATGACAACCACCTGAGAAGGATTCCAGACAGCCTCTAGCAGTTAAAAGATTACTCCTTTGTTCTTAATTTCTTTTCCTCCCAATGTAAGTAGGCCCCTCTCTTTATAAGTGTCTCCATGTATATGCAAAGTAGCAAAGGCGTACCTTGAGTCAGTATGCATATTGGCCCATCTTCATTCAGCCTACCGTACCACATGGATGGGTGCCCATATTTTGGCCCACTGTGCCAACCAGCCCTGTGGCAGAGCCTCGGCTCTGAGCAACTACTCAGTGTTCGTTGTTGTGTAGCCATCTGTACTGTCCTCCATGGATGAAGCTTTCCTATCGGTGAACGATACCAGTTGTGGGTTCTGAAGAGGAACGTCTTTCAGCTCCAGCCTGCTTGAGTAGACATCATCTGTGACTTCTTCACAATCATGGTTGGGAGGTCCCTCCTCAGTGGGCAGAAAAGTAGCAGCGTTCAATGTCTGCACAGTCTTAAGGTGGGCTTGTTGATTTTCACAAAGCAGTCCCTGACAATGAGTTATCCTGGAGTTGGACAGCCACTTGAGTCCCTGGTTATTCATTAATGCAGTAACAGCATGGGGGACCTTCACATTTACATTCTGTGCTAGCATGAGCTTGTTCACTTCTCTGACCAGGACGACTGTGGCAGCCAAAGCCCGGAGACATGGCGGCCAACCTGAAGCCACCGAATCTAACAGTTTAGACAGATATGCAGTCAGATATTGCTGTGGCCCATCTTTTTGTGTGCGGACCCCCAGAGTAGTATGATCTTCTCAGGTATGAAGAGGTTAGAGTCCATGTCACATCCAGTAGTCCTAATGCTTGGGTGCTGGATCAGAGTCTCTTTATCTCTCTGAAGGCTTTTTCTTGTTTGGAGCCCCAAACCAGGGCTTCTTTACTGGACCCAGCCATGGCCTTGTACAGAGGCTTGGCAATTTCAGAGAAAACTGATAAGCAGATCCTGCGGAATTTGGCACCAACTAGGAACTCTCAGACTCCTTTCTTGGTGTTTGGCTGGGTGTTGAGCAGATGGCCAGTTTCTTTTCATGTCCAAGTGCGCTATGTCCTTTCAAGAGGATGAACCCAATATATCTGACCTCCCATTTGCAGATCTGAGCCTTCTTCCATGACACCTTGTATCCCATGGTAGACAGCAGGCCAGCAAGGGACTAGTACATCTCCAACACTCTCTTTGGGTGGGACTAGCCATCAGCAGGTCATCTATGTACTGGAATAAAGTGCAGTTCAAAGTCTCTCTGGGAAAGGCAGCAAGATCTGTGGCCAGTGCTTCGCCAAACAGGGTGGGTGAGTTCTTGAACCCTGTGGCATTGAGCTCAGGTCAGTTGCATCTTTCTCCCAGTGTGTGGGTCTTCTCACTCAAAGGCAAACCAAGGCTGGCTAGCTGGTGATAATCAGAGACTGAAGAAGGTGTCCGTAAGATTGAGGCAGCTGAACCAGATTCCTAGAGCAGGTAAGAGATTCGGGAGGGTGTATTGGTCTAGAACCACTGGATGGACAGTGAGCACTGCATTGTTGATGGCACAGAGTACCTGAACGGGTCGGGAGTTATTCCTTTCAGGCTTCTCGATCAGTAAGAGTGGAGTGTTCCAATGTGACTGACACTCAACTAGATTCCAGTATTGCACAAACGCTGGATGTGGTCCCGAATCCTCAAGCATGCTTCCCGTGGCACTGGATATTGCCTTTGTGTGACAGGAGTGGCTTCTGGCCGCAGGTTCTTTACAATAGGTGCATGATTTTTGGCTAGATCTGGGAGCCCCTTTTCTGCCCAGACAGCAGGGAACTCTTCTAGCAGCCTGGTTGGACAGGTTTGTTTCCTTTCTGAAGCATAGAGGCAGCATTCATATTGCCTGTGCACAAGCACAGCCATCATTAGAGCAGGTTGGCTTCCCAGGGTAAGACTGGTGGGCTATCAGGGAGCAGATGTGAACTGTGCTCCAAGCTTCATTAATAAGTGTCCACACAAAAGAGGGATGGGGCACTCTGGTAGGTATAAGAACTCATAGGACACTAGGTGGTGCCCTAGGAGACAAGAGCAGGCTTTACAGAACAAGTGGACAGTGCCGGCCCCCATGGCCTGACGATAGTTATTATCCGTTCTATGAGGGGAGCCACGGGCATGGTTACCACAGAGTGTGCAGTCCCAGTGCCTACCATAAAAGTCATAGTTTGGCCCCCTATTTCTAGTGTGACCAGAGGTTCCTGGGGACCCAGGACCAGGAATCCTGGTCGCCCCTATTCTGACTCCTCTCCAGCCAGACCAACAAAGTCTTGGATGACTAGCTCAGGGTGCTATTTTTCTTTATGCAGTTAATTGAACTTCTTTGAGCCTTTAGACATCATCCCGTGGTGAGGGCACTTGTTTATCCAATGACCGGTCTCTTTGCAGTAGGTGCATTGGTTCCGGCATAGTGATGGCCTCCTCTTAGTCTCTCCCTTCCACAGGGAAGTAGCATCCTGTTGTACTGGACCAGCATTTCCTAACGTGACTGCCAGAGCAGGGACACTTCTGTTTCATCCATTTATCAGCTACCATTTTGGTCTCCTCGTCACGAATCAAGAACACCTTGTTTGGGACCTCCAGTACCTGGGTCACGTGTATCCCAGCAAAACTCTCTAATTTTGAAATTCCGGAGGATGTCATTGTAGGATTGAACCACAAATGCTGCATTGACCATGTACTGATTCTCTCGTGCTTCCGGATCAAAAGGGGTACACACCTGAAACATTTCACATAGTCTCTCATAGAACTCTGTGGAAGATTCATCTGGCTTCTGGAGTACTTCTGCCATTTTGGACATGTTTATTGGCTTTCTGGCCTCAACTTTCTCTCCCTGCAGTATGGCCTATCAGTACCTGTCAAGAGACTCTCATCCATTGGGACGTTGAAGTTCCAGTTGGGCATGGTGTCAAGTGCAGTTTTGAAAGCTCATGCTGTGGGGTCTAATGCACTGTCTGGTGTATGTTCTTGGAGCCACTCCCAGGCTTCTGACAGAATTCAGCCTCTTTCTTCCGTGTTGAAGTGAGTTAGGAGAATTTGATGGTAGTCATCCCCGATAGGTTTTTGAGTTTGAAAGATGAACTTCAGCAGGCCAATTCTCGCCTGGGGATTCTCCAAATAGAATGGGTTGTGCTGCTTTCAGTGAAGAGGTTGATTGTGCTAAAAGGCTAATAGTAGAGACAGGGCGACCTGACTGTAATGTACTGTCTTCGCTAATTTCAAGAGGGCCTTGCACTTTTGGAGAGGCATCTAAAGGGCCTCAGGCTGCTGGGCTGGCTGTGTGATGGAAAGAATACACCTTGGACTCGGGCTCGGTGGCTTCTCAGGCTGCTGGGGCAGTGGAGGCACCGATGTCGGAGGTCTGTCCAGTAATTGGGGTTAGCGTGGCCGTGTGCTGACTGGCGAAGCTGCCGGGATGTATGGCAGTGGGAAGAAAGGTTCTTCCTCAGGGTCCCCTTGGTGAATGACTCTTAATGACTCTTCCTCATCCTTTCCCCTAGTCGGACCAGCCACAAGTACCTTGCTCTGCCCCTGCCTATTAGTGTAGGACCAGGACCAAGGGGCCACTAGAGTAATGATCTGCAACCATGAGTCTATGTAAGGAAACTGGTCTGGATTGTCAGGGGTTCCTGTCACTACCCGCAACATAGCTCTAACAGTGAGAAGGTCTAGGGTGCCATCCTACCCCGTAAGGTGCCACTCGAGCTCACAAAGGGTATGAAGTTTCTCTGGGGTCAACTTGACCCCATAATGCTCTGGGAAACAGTTCTTAAATTGTTTCACCATACAATTTAAGACAGTTGGTTTAGAGGACCCTCCCACCATATTTTCTTAAGAAGCTTCCAAGTGGAAGCAAAAATGGACCTTAAAGTTTCAAAAAAATTAATTCCCCAGAGGACCCCTATGTGAAAAAGCCATTTGAAATAGACATATCTTAAGTAAAATCAGCAGTTAATTGTCTCCTATCACAACTCAATGTATCCCACCCTGTGCCACTGAAGCAAATACAAACAAGGGGTGGGCGACTCCTGAAGAGGGGAGACCACTCAGGTGCTCATCAGGCCGCATCCTGAAGGAGCTTAGGTGATGCTTAGCCATAGCAGACTCAGCTTTGTGACTTATGATTGGACACTAGTACAATGCGACCCTGGACCGTATGCCATACACCACAGAACTGCAGATGAGCCCACTCAAACTCCGTAGCCTTAGGAGACCTTAAGGGTGCCCAGTCATGGAGCCACAATTTTGTACCTGACCGATGAATTTGGCCAGGTTGCTCCTTCACTCACTCATTCACGCACTGGGTTAAACATTGCCTCCCCACATTTGGAAGACCCTGACCTATGTCTTCCCCATCCTTGAGACACCTGATGTCTCCCCCATTGGGAAGACCCTGATGTCTTCCCTTTCCCTCCACCCTTGGAAGACCCTTCTAACTGAAGACTAGTTGGAGATCACGCTCTCTTCTGTACAGAGACGGGACCTGACTAGGGAACAGAGCTCCTGGTGACTTACCTTATCCTGTGGCCGTTCCTTGTGAGTTGGTCTATTCTTCCCATGAATCCAGTCGAAGGCTTGGCCATCTGGAGAGTCAGAGTGTCAGTTAAAAAGAACACCCGGAATAACATCAGGTGGCTCGCCTCCATGTTCGTCTTGGAGTCTCCCCTGCCTAGCCTGGAGGAACTACTGGTGCATCAGCTTAAAGGCCCAGCGTAGTTGAAATCGCACTGGCACCTCCAGAAATGTTGCAGAAGAGATGCAAAGAACATTATCAGACTGCCGAGAAACAGAGCAGCACTCAGAGAGTTGGAGAAGTCAGGTTTATTACACCAGTGGCCCCAGAGGCGCTAGCACTCTGAAGACCTGGGCCAGGAGCTCAGTTGCAACATTGCTGACATGGTACTTATTTGGCATTGGCTGATTGGTTAATTTGTCCTCAGAGCATTACAAAACAGCTGGAGTGTCTATGGATGCAGGGAGTTACATTTGTTGCTTAGAGAGAGCAAGCCAAAGGGAGGATGTTTTTAGATACTTTTGAGACAGCCTATGCAGCAAGCATACTAAAGAAGCAGAACAAAGAGCTAACTAGCTTTTTGGGTGGAAATGCTTCTTCAACAGGAGAAAGTATCCTTGATGTCTGTGATACCGCCGGCTCAGGTCACGTGTCCACAATGGAAACAGGAAGTTCCCCACTTACCTGCAGCCTCTACATCACAAATTCAGCTTCTCTGTACAGCTGCATATGACCCAGGCAGAGTACAGTCTCCAGCAGGCTGCTGCAGGCTCCCACAGCCCCTACACAGAACTGTTGTAGACATCCACTACACCCTTACAAATGCAAAGTTCTCCCCGCGCCTCTGTCAGGTTCTGAAGCATAGGATCTGTGCCTTGATGAGGAGTAGGGGGATTGAAACTGTATGCTCTGGGGAAAACGACTATGAGCCCGCTGCTTACTAAGAGAGCATACCTGAGAAATTTTCCAAAGATCTCTGAGGCTCAGTTTCTTCAAAGTGGAAATAATAACAGTTCTCAAATGTGTTATTGAAGGATGGTTAAATGAGCACATAAGGAAGGCTTAAAAGGTGTTAAGGTTTATTGTCATTGTATCAGCAGGGATCGACTATGGCTCACATGAAGTGCTCGGTTATTTTCGAATTAATTCTTTTGTTCATCCATTCACTTAAATATTATTAAGTTTCTCACAAAGTGATATGCACTTTCGAGACATAGCAGTGAGTAACATAACAGAAACACTTCCCGGGGAACACACATTCAAGTAGGAGGTGCAGAAAATAATGTTCATGAAAAATAAATGGTAGAAATATGGCAAAAATTCCTGGGCTATAGTAAAAATCAGACTTGCAGCTAGGAAGAATCCCAAATACCCATGAACTGGTGAATGAGGAAAAGACGCTATGCATATTCATACAATGGAATTAATGTCTTCATACTCAGCAATTTATAAAATGAACAAATGAATAAAAAGAATGAAAGATGTATTGATGCATATTCTAACCTGGGTGAATATCAAAATGCTTATGCGGAGTGGAAGAAGACAGCAGCAAAAAATATATATGTATGATTCCTCTTCGATGAACTTCTAGAAGATGCAACCTAATCTATGTGACAGAAAGCCTATCGGTGATGTCCCTGGGGACACTAAAAGGAGCAAAGCAAAGGAGAAGGGTGGACCTGAGGAAACTTCATAGTCTTGACAGTTTCAGTGATAGTTTCATGGGTGCATACATGTCGAAGCTATTCAAATAGCTTCCTTAAATATATGAACTTCTTATATGTCATTTACACCTCGGAAAATCTGTAGATGAAATATTGCCATTGGTGACAACATGGATAGATTTTGAGAGTGTCATGCTAAGTGAAATAAGTCCGATAGAAAAGAAAAGAACTGTACGATTTCACTCATATATGACTTCTAAAGGAAAACAACACTTGAACAAACAAAACAAATATACAGAATCATAGATACAGACAACAGAATGGTGTTTTCCAGAGGGGAAGGGGTTGGGGTGGACAAATAGAGTGAATAGAGTCACATACTAGGTGACAGAAAGCCATTAGACTTCAGGTGGTAAGCACACAATAGAGTATACACATGTCTCATTATAGTCGTAACCCTGAAATTTATATAACGTGATGAACTCGTGTAACTTCAATACATTTATTTTTTAAAATATGGGTGTCTTTAAAGGAAAAAATAAAATATTAAATATGATCATGTTACTCCATATTGAATACTTTCCATGGTTTCCCAATAACTTTAACTGAAAACCAAAAACTCTACTATGATGGTTAATTTTATGTGTCGTATTAGCTAGGCTACCGTACGCGCATGTTTTGTCAAACACTATTCTTGATGTTTCTATATTGGTATTTCTTTGAATGAGATTAACAGTGCAATCGATGGGCCCTGAGTAAAGTAGATTGCCCTTCATAATGAACGTAGGCCTCATCTAGTCATTTGAAGACTTTAAGAAAATGTCTTACCACCCCAAAGAAGAGACCATTCCATCACCTCACTGCCTACACCTCAAAGTGCAGCTTTTCCCCAGGTTTCCAGTCTGACAGCCTACCCAGCAGATTTGGGGATAAACGGACTTCACAATTGCACAATAATAAGAGTCTATTCCTTCAATCTCTCTTTCTACCATTACACACGAACACCGCATGAACCACGCGTGCGCGCGCGCACACACACACGATTTATGGGTTCTATTCCTCTGGAGAACAGTGGCTAATATATCTATATTTACCATAATTGCCCTGATATATTTTGTCCCCTGTTATATCTAAACTTATTGTCTTCCATCCCTCCCGCACTTGGCCCACTCCAGCTCCAGGGGCTTCTTTAATTGGCCCGGTGTGATCTCACCTTAGGGTGTTGCTAGTTGCTGATCTTCGTGCTTGAAGTCTTTTTCCCCAGATATCCCCATGCTCTCTCACCAGTCCTCATTCGAGTTTTTGATTGGATATTAACTTTCTCACTTATCTTCCCAGATCTTAGAAAATTGCCTGGCACATAATACCCATACAGTAAAGTGATTTTCTTTGTGTGAGTTGTGAAGGCATTCACTCAGCTTCTCCCTATAAGAAGTGGGTGCGCTCAGTGTGGGAACAAGATAACACTCCTTTTTCCAGATTAAATGAGGCAGATATACGCTGTATTCACCACAATCATCCAACACAGAGGCAAAATATAGTCTTCCTAGAAGGAAGAAATTTGATCATTGCATTGATGTTGAGTGCTCCCTTGTTAAGTTCCTGTCACAGGTCCAATCAAATTAAAGTTTATTTAGATTTTAACTGCCCTAAAGCACTTTATTCACTAGCTACGACAGTAAGAAGGTAAGCGTTCTGGACTTCATTAAAATAAATACTCGAAACTTTACCAAATATGTGTAACTTCGGAAAACAAAGGGTAAGAAAGAAGAAATAAGGAGCTGGTATTTGTCGCATTTACTTTAACAGGTAGAAACTGTGAGTTATAATTAAAAGTAATATACCTATTGATGAGGAGGAGTTCTTGTTCCTATCAAAACAATGTTACACAAAACTTATACTGACTCTGTTTAAAGGTACATATCTTCATTTTATTATAGACAAAGTGAGACATACTATATAGCAAAGTGAGAATTCTGAGCAGCTACCACCTGGGGGTAGGAAAATCGGGTTTGAGAAGGTCCAGCTTAATCCAAAATACCATCACATTTTATACCTCCTATCATATCTTAAAGTAAAATATGTTTTATCTTTAAAAAGGAAATAAATGCTGAAGTCGTTTTCCTTCTGAGAGGTGATTGGTGTGTTCTGTGTCTTAGCGAGTCTCCTCTCTATCCAGGAAGATAAAACAAAGCTTAGGCCACTTAAAATTCTGCATCACACACCTGACTGCTAAGTAGTTTGGTGCTTTGAAGACTAAAAGATGAACATGTGTTGTGGGCAACGCCATATTTAGGACGTTGAAAAATAAATGGACAATGGATATGACTAACGTGGAAGGGAGTAGATCCAATAACGTAACTGCCCCTGAAGGATAGTTGGGAGGGTGCGAGTGACAAAGGTTGTAGACACCCAATTTTTCGAGAAGGCCTCTACGACAAGGCCAGTGGGTAAAATAAGCACATGTTTGGGTGGTTCTCACTTGGTGACTAGGATGTCATTTCTGAAAAGACCCCCCAGAGCCGATTTTATGTCTCTGTTCCTTAGGCTATAAATAAAGGGGTTTAACATGGGGGTCACCGTTGTATACATCAGAGAGGCTATGATGGCTTTGTCATTGGAATCACTTGGTGAAGAGGAAAAGCACATTGCGATAATTGTTCCATAGAAGAGAGACACCACGGAGAGGTGGGAGCCACATGTGGACAAGGCTCTGCGGAGCCCTGTGGTAGAGGGGACTCTCAGGATAGAGGCCCCAATATGGGCATAAGAGGACACAATACCACTGAATGGAATAATGGCAAGCGCAGCCCCTACAATGAATATAGCCAGCTCATTGACAGAGGTATTTGAGCAGGACAGCTTGAGGAGAACAGGAAGGTCACAGAAGAAGTGGGGAATGATATTGTCAGCACAGAAGGAAACCTGAGCTAGGAGGAGGGTGTGCAAGAGGGCATTGCCACAGGAGACGAGCCAGGAGGCAGCCACCAGCAGCACACACAGCCCTTCACTCATGATGGTGGTATAGCGTAGAGGGTGACAGATGGCCGCGTATCTGTCATATGCCATCACTGCAAGAAGGAGACTGTCAAGACTGCCAAAAACCATGGAAAAATACATCTGTAAAATGCACCCCGCATAGGGGATGAATTTGTCCTTCGAGTGCATGTCCCGCAACATCTTAGGGACGGTAACAGATGAAAAGGAGACATCAGTGAAGGCCAGGTGGCTGAGGAAGAAGTACATGGGCGTGTGGAGGCGAGAGTCTAGCCTGATGAGCAGGATGATGAGCAGGTTCCCCAGCACCGTGGTCAGGTACATGCCCAGGAACAGAGCAAAGATCATGCCCTCCTGCTCTGGCTGGATGGGGAGTCCCAGAAGAAGGAACTCGCTCGCGCTGCTCTGGTTCTCCCTCCTCATGCTGCTCTTCTGTCTGCAAGAATGAAGGGTAAAGGAAATATCAGAAATTTTGAAAGTATGACTCTAACCAAGATAGGGACTCTTATTTTCTCTTGGAGAAAAGAATAACTGCTTGAACAGTCCCGCTAAAGCAAGCAACACCCTCAATAGCTAACACAATGTCTTCCAGATAAATGCATTCTTATTCTTTTAATCGACCAGGTTTTGGCATTATGATACTAATTGGAGTAACAAAAACAAAGGGGACACAGGGGCCTCTTTCCTCCACATGCCGACCTTCTGTGGTGCCCCTGACAGATGGAGAACCAAAGGTATAGATCTGAAAGCAGGGCAGAGTGGTGATTCTGGCCCCACCTTTTTCCCCGCTGATGACTTAGAAAGACAATCCTCTCTTGTCTTCATCTTGTGCAATGTAGTATGAACATACCAATAGCACATGCCCACAGTTAATGAGAGGATTCTAATTCAGTACACATGAATATCTATGAACAGTGTCCTTAATAAAATATACACACAAAATTTTAGCATTTGCTTTTATGATAGGATAAGTATCCAAAGAAAACCAGGATGAAGTTCAGAAATTTAATAAAACAGCATTACGAGATGGTCACCATGAAGGGCCAAGGATTTGACCTATAGTTTATGCTAACTCATCAGAGCTCTCACACTCTCAAGAGGAGTTTTCAACTCATATCTTACCATTGGGCAAAATCTGATGGAACTTGCCTTAGTGCAAGTTCATCTTTTGCCAAGATAGAAAACATACTTCATTTCGTGTCTCTGTTTATATCTGGTGCTTCAAGTTGGCTCAGAAAAACTAGAAAGAAAGACACCTAAGATCTGAGATCTGAGAACTAGGGATGCCAAATGATGAGACGTGTCTATTAGAATTCACACTTACCTAGTTGACAATTGTTATTTCCCAATATTTATCTTCACGCTTGTAATAATTGATATTTATTGAACACTATGTCAGAAAAACACATTTTGGCATCAATGCCTCATTGAATCTTCAAAAGTCCTAGCATAAGGGTGTTATTAAAGCTTTGTTATAGACATACTCAGAAGGAATGAGAACTATCATGACGTTACACAGTAACTGCTCTACTCACAATTCTCTCACTTTTTCACTTTTTCTAAATTACTCAAATCTCTGTTCTTAAGACTCTACTGTGACTCCCTCTCTTTAATTAGACTACAGAGCCAATACCTTATGAAATATTATTTCAAGATTTGAAAGCATCTCCTTGCTCACATAGCTGTCACCACTCATAGTCCTACAGCCCTTGAGTTTGCAAATGGCTTTCATATGCCTTCAAGTTTATTCAATTTATCAATGTTTAATTTGAGTCTCGTAAGTAGAGAAAATAGTGAATTTTTTCTTTCATTTACTAACAGAAGCAGTGAAATTGCTTAAAGAATTTCATATAGATATTGCATGGTGGAACCTAATCTCAAAGGTAGATTTTCTGATCATTTTCACGAGAGAGAGAGAATCTACCCATTTCTTTCCATGGGTGGTAGAGGGGTAAAGATAAATGTTAAAATCCTCATATGCTTAGGAGAGGAACTCGACATTCACATTGTTGTGTAAGTATCTGACTGGGTAGATCATTGCAGTAGGTAAACTGGGACCTCAGACTTCTCCTGGAGGAGACCAAGGAGAGACGTTGCCTAATAACACTGCGGAGATGCAACTTGAAGGGAAGGAAACAATTCAGAAATGGCGTCTTCATTCAGTCACTACCATGTGTGAAAAAGGTGCCTGGGTAAATACTCAGTGCAGTGAAGAGTTGAAGCTGTGACCTGGGTGTTTACATAGACCTAATTTTCCTGTCTTTGTACAAGATATTGTCCCCTAAGCAGTCAGGAAATGGAAAGTCAGGTCGCTGCTCTCCACGATGCTACAGTTTCCTAAATGCTCACAGTGTCCTAGTATTTAACGTCTAACAGACAAGAACTACCATGGCTATCTCTGTTTCTTTCCACTTGACACTGAGGCTGCTGGGCATTCCAAGCTAAACCCAAGACTGCAAAGCTATCCAGTGTGAAAAAGACAAGCGTAGGCATATGGGATGCCAGTAGTATTTAATTTCTAAACTGCTTCAATACAATTGAAGAAGAATGTTCAGAAATATTAGGTTTCCAGGGGCCCTCTTGTATTATTCATATCACTGAAAAATGGTCCTGAATTCTTCAAAAGGGACTTTTTCTTTTTCCTTTTGGAGCCGCCTGAGAGGATTCTGGTCTCCAGCACATGGAGAGACAGAATATGAGAATATCGAACACACAGACATGCACACATATTTGCACCTTAATTTTAAGTCTCTATCCTATACTTCATCTGAGTAAAGGAAGTCAGGGTGTGAATTTGTTACACACAAAAGCAGTCACTGTGACAGAAACACACTTGCTAAAGGGAGATTTATAGATTTCTCTACCTTATATTAAGGTAGGTAGATGAAGTCAGGGTATGAGTCACCTTCACACCAATTATACACAACTCACAAACAAAACGCATGTCGCATGCACCTAACAGCTGCACACACAGAACTATCACGCACCCTCTACCACATTCTTTGAAATCTTAAGTGGTCATACATATTCACATCACAGGTGATGCACAGCACACAGACAACGAACTCAAGGAAAAGACGGGCACTCTGCTGAGAGGAAATTTCCAGCAATCCCTGACTTATATATATTCTAGATGAGAGAACTCAGTGTATGAATCAGTGGAGTGCGTGCACACACACACACACACACACACACGCACGTGTGCACATGCTCACACACACGACTATGGACATGTCTGGGTCCCAGCCTATCTATACCAGTACTGTAAATTCAGATACCTTCGGCTTCATGATGTTACCTGAATCTTCACTTTCTGTGCAGAAGACCCAGGATTAAAGGTAGGAAAGCAAACTTCGGTGCACCGAGGACTTTTACATGGTTTCATATCTGCTCACCCGCTTCAAAACAATGAGCGGACAACCTCTTTTACCTATCGGAAAATACCCAGAGGAAAACAGCCCCAAATCCACGAATGAAGCAGCAGTCACCTCGGGCTAATTATCCCGCTTCCTCCTGGCCCCATGGGAAGGAGCATGTTTAGGGTCCAGAGGGCCCGAGATCCAACTGGAGTCATAGGAAAAAGTGTCTGTGATGTTCCTGATACAACGGGCTGCAGGTCAGGTCTCCGGATCAGAGCAGGAGGTCTCCCAGTCACCTGCAGCCTCTGCATCACAAATTCAGCTTCTCTGTACTGCTACATACGTCCAAGGCAATGCACAGGCTCCAGCAGCTGCTACAGGCTCCCACAGCACCTACGCAGAACTGTCTCAGACCTCCATTACACCCTCACGAATGCATAGGTCTCCCCGCACCCCTGTTTAATTGTGAAGCACAGGGTCCATGCCTTGTTGAGGAGTAAGGGGATTGAAACCGTATGTTCTGGCGAAAATGACTATGAGCTCGTTGCTTACTAAGAGAGCATACTTGAGTAATTTTCCAAAGATCTCAGAGACTCAGGTTCTTCAAATAGGAAATAATAACGGTTCTGGTTATGTGGGTTTGAGCAATGGTTAAATGGGTATATAACAAAAGATTAAAGATGTTAAGGTTTATTGTCCTTATCTGTATCAGCACAGATCAACCATGGCTCACACGAGGTGCTCAGTTATTTTTGAATTAATTCATTTGTTCATTCATTTACTAAATACTAGTAAGTTTCTCCCAAAGTGATATACACTTTGGAGACATAGCAGTGAGAAACATAACAGAAATGCCTCCTGTGGAATACACTTTCAAGTAGGAGGTGCAGAAAAAATGTTCATGCAAATAAATGATAGGAAAATGGCAAAAATTCTTGGGCTATAGAAAAATCAGACTTGCAGCTATGGAGAATCCCAAATATCCATGAACTAGTGAATGGGGAAAAGAAAGCTGTGTATGTTCATACAATGAAATGAATGTCCTCATATTCAGCAATTTAAAAAATGAACAAATGAATAAAAATAATGAAACATGTTTTGATGTATAATCTAGCATGGGTTAAATTCAAAATGCTTATGCTGAGAGCAAGAACACAGCAGTAAAAAATATACACCGTATGATTTTATTTAGATAAACTTCTAGAAGATGCAACCTAATCTATGTGACAGAAAACAGATGAGTGATTCCCCTGGGGACAGATGGAAGGAAGACAGCAAGAGAGATTGGTGGACATGAGGAAACCTCATAATTCTGACAGTTTTAGTGATAGTTTCATGGGTGTATACATGTCAAAGCTATTAAAATTATGTTAAATATATTCAAAGTACGTTAAATATACAAAGTTTATTCTATGTCACTTACATCTCAAAAACCCTGGATATGAAATATTGCCATTTGTGACAACATGGATAGATCTTGTGAGTAGTAGGCTAAATGAAATAAGTCAGGTGGAAAGAAAGGACTGTGTGATTTCACTCATATGTGGCTTCTAAAACAAAAACAACACATGAACAAGCAAAATAACACACAGACTCATAGATACAGACAACAGAATGGTGGTTACCAGAAGGGAAGTGTCTGGGTGAGGACCAGTAGAGTAAAGGGGTCAAATACATGGTGACAGGAAGAGACTATACTTCAGGTGGTAAGCACTCAATAAAGTATATGCATGTCTCCTTATAGGTGTAACCCCGAAATTTATATAATGTTATGGACCAATGTAGCCCGAATACAATTATATTTTAAAATGTGGATGTTTTTAAAGGAAAATATAACAACTTTAAGTATGATCACATTATTCCTTTATTGAATACCTTCCAAAGAGTTCCCTCATTACTCAAACTGAAAACCAAAAACTCTACTATGATGGTTAATTTTATGTGTCAAATTGGCTAGGGTTCTATACCCAGATATTTTGTCAAACACTATTCTAGATGTTTCTATAACACTATGTTTTTGAATGAGATTAACAATGCAATCAACAGGCTCTGAATAAAGCAGATTGCCCTTCATAATGTAAGTGGGACACATCTAGGCAGGTGAGGGCCTTAAGAAGACCTCTCACCTCCCCCAAAGAAGAGACATTCTGTCAGCAGGCTGCATTCATTTCAAACTTCCGCTTTTCCCTGGGTTTCGTCTGCCAGCCTACCCTGCAGATTTGATACTTACGAACCTCCACAATTGCACAATCATAAGAGCCAATTCCGTAAAATACATCTCTCTTTCTACACGTGTGGACACACACACACGCACATGCACACACACGGCTTATTAGTTCTGTTTCTCTGTAGATCATTGGTAATATATCTGCATTTACTGTAATTGCCCCACGTATTTTGTCCCCTGGTATGTCTATACTTATTGCCTTCCATCCCTCCCCCATGTGGCCCAGTCCAGCTGCAGGGGTTTCTCTAATAGGCCAGGAGCCATCAGTGTATTGCCACTTGCTGATCTTCATGCTTGAAGTGCTTTCCCCCAGATATCCCCATGCTCCCTCACCTGTCCTCATTCCTGTTTCTGTCTGGATGTTACCTTTCCCATTTTGTATTGCCAGAACTTAGGAAATTGCCTGGCACCTAATAGCTAGGCACTAAAGTGATTTTCTGTGTGTGAGTGCTGAAGGCATGCACCCAGCTTCTCCCTATGAGAAGTGGGAGAGCTCAGTGTGGGATCAAGACAACACTCTTTTTCCAGACTAAAATTAGGCAGATATAGGTTGTATTTGCCACAACTATCCAACTAAGAGGCAAAAAGTATAGTCTTCCTAGAATGGGGACATTTGATCATTGGATTGATGCGGTGCTTGCTAAGTCCTTGTCATAGGTCCAATCAAATGAAAGTTTATTAAGGTCTTAGCTGCCCTCAAAAACACTTTATGAACTAGCTACTACATTAAGAAGGTAAGCATTCTGGACTTCATTAAAATAAACATTGGAAGCTTTACTGAATATGTGTAGCTTTTAAAACAATAGCTAAGAAAGAGGAAATAAGGAGCTGATTTTTGTCACGTTCACTTTAATGTGTAGAAACTGTGAATTATAATGAAACGTTATATCACCTATTGATGAGGAGAGTTTTTTTATTTTTAGCGAAACAATATTACACAAAATTTATACTGACCCTGCTTAAAGGTACAAATCTTCATTTTGTTATAGACATAGTGAGACATAATATATAGCACAGTGAGTATTCTAACCAGCTACCATCTGGGGGTAGGAAAATCGGTATGAGAAGGTCCAGCTTAATCCAAAACACCATCACATTTCATTCCTGTAATCATGTCTTAAAGCAAAATCGGTTTTATCTTTAAAAAGAAAATGTAAAATGCTGGTGCCATTTTCCTTCTGAGAGGTGGTTGGTGTGTTCTGTGTCTTAGCAAGTCTCCTGACTCTACAGGAAGATAAAACAAAGCTCAAACCATTTAGAATTGTGAATCACATACCTGACTGATAACTAGTTTGGTGCTTTCAAGACTCCAAGACAAACACGAGTTGTGGGCATTGCCATACTTAGGATATTGAAAAATAAATGGACAACGGATATGACTAATGTGGACAGCATTAGATCTAATAACATAACTGCCCCCAAAAGAATACTTGGGAGGGTGCTAGGAAAGTAAGCGATAGACATGCAATTTTCTGAGAAGACATGTATAAGAAGACCAGTAGGTTAAATAAGAACACAGTTAGATGATTCTCACTTGGTGACTAGGATGTTGTTTCTGAAAAGAATCCCCAGAGCCAATTTTATATCTCTGTTCCTCAGGCTGTAAATAAAGGGGTTTAACATGGGGGTCACCGCTGTATACATCAGAGAGGCTATCATGGCTCTATCTTTGGAATCGTTTAATGAAGAGGAAAAGTATAGTGCTATAATTGTTCCATAAAAGAGAGACACCACAGAGAGGTGGGAGCCACATGTGGACAAGGCTTTGCGGAGCCCTGTGGTAGAGGGGAAGTTCAAGATAGAGGCCCCAATACGGCCATAAGAGACCAAGATACAACTCAATGGAATAATGGCGAGCACAGCCACTACGACGAATATGACCAACTCATTGACAGAGGTATTTGAGCAGGACAGCTTGAGGAGGAGGGGAAGGCTACAGAAGAAGTGAGGAATAATATTGTCAGTACAGAAAGACAGCTGGGCCAGGAGAAGGGTGTGCAAGAGGGCACTGCCACAGGAGACGAGCCAGGAGCCAGCCACCAGCAGCACACACAGCTCCTCCCTCATGATGGTCATATAGCGTAGAGGGTGACAGATGGCCACGTACCTGTCATATGCCATCACTGCAAGAAGGAGACTGTCAAGACAGCCAAAAACTATGAAAAAATACAGCTGTAAAATGCATCCTGCATAGGGGATGAATTTGTCCTTAGAGTGCATGTCCCTTAACATCTTTGGGACGGTGACAGATGAAAAGGAGACATCGGTGAAGGCCAAGTGGCTGAGGAAGAAGTACATGGGTGTGTGGAGGCGAGAGTCCAGCCTGATGAGCAGGATGATGAGCAGGTTCCCCAGGACCGTGGTCAGGTACATGCCCAGGAATAAGGCAAAGAATGCGCCCTGCTGCTCTGGCTCGATGAGAAGCCCCAGGAGAAGGAACCCAGACACGCTGCTCTGGTTCTCCTTCTTCATGCTGTTCCTCTACCTGCTGGAATGAATGGGAGTAGGGAATATCAGAAATTTTGAAAGTATGACTATGGCCACCAAGATAGGGACTCTTACTTTCTTGTAGAGAAAAACAAATGCTTGACCATATATTGTCAGCTAGTGCTGCAATTGCAAGCAACACCCTCAATGCCTAATACAATGTCTTCCTAATAATGCATTCTTCTTATTCTTTGAATCAAACAGGTTTTGGCATTATGATACTAATTTGGTTGACAAGAACTAATGGGACACACAGGACCTCTTCCCTTCATGTGCTGATACTCCAGGGAGCTCCTGACAGAAGGCTGATCAAAGATATGGATGTGTAGCAAGACAGTGCAGTGATTCTGGCCCCACCTCTTTCTACCTGATGATTTAGGGAGCCACGCCTCTCTTGGCTTCATATTGTGCACCGTGGTGTGAAGATACCAATAGCACATGTCCACAGTTAATAAGAGGATTCTAATTCAATACACATTAATATGTAAGAAGAGAGCCCTGATTAAAATATACATGCATAATTTTAGCAATGGCGTTTATGCCAGGAAAAGTATCCAAGTAAAACCAAAACCAAGTCAGAAATTTAATAAAACAACATTACAAGATGGTCACCATGAAGGACCAAGGATTTGACCTATAGTTTATGCTAACTCATCAGAGCTCTCACACTCTCAAGAGGTATTTTTGGACTCATATCCTACCATTGCAGAAAATCCGATGGAACTATTCTTAGTGCAAGTTCATCTTTTGCCAAGATACAAAACATATTTCATTTTGTGTCTCAGTTTAAATCTGGTTATTCAAGTTGGCTCAGAAAGAGTCAAAAGAAAGACAACTCAGATATGAGATCTGAGAATTAGAGATGCCAAATGATGGGACGTGTCTATCAGAATTCACAGTTACCTGCTTGACAATTGCTATTTCCCAGTAGTGATCTTCACGCTTGTAATAATTGACATTTAATGAACGCTATGTCAGACAAACACATTTTTGCATCAATGCCTCATCGAATCTTCAAAAGTCCTAGCATAAGGGTGTTATTAAAGCTTGGTTATAGACATACTCGGAAGGAATGAGAACTATCATGACGTTACACAGTAACTGCTGGACTCACAATTCTCTCACGTTTTTCAAATTTACTCAACTGTCTGCTTCTATGACCCTACTGTTTCTCCCTCTCTTTAATTAGACAACAGAGCCAACACCTTAAGAAATATGATTTCAGGATTTGAAAGGTCTACTGCTCACATAGCTGTCACAACTCATACTCCTATAGCCCTGAAGCTTGCAAATGGCTTTCAAAAGCCTTCAAGTTCATTCAACTCATCAATGTTTAATTTGGGTCTGGGAAGTAGAAAAATAGTGATTTTTTTCATTCATCTACTAAGAGAAGTAGTAAAATTGCTTATGGGACTTTGCATAGATATTGTATGGTGGACCCTAATCTCAAAGGTAGATTTTCTGATCATTTTCATGAGAGAGAGAGAATCTACCCATTTCTTTCCATAGGTGGTAGAAGGGTAAAATTAAATGTTAAAATACTCATATGACTAAGAGTGTAAGGCAACCTTCACATTGTTGTGTAAGTATCTGACTGGGTAGGTGATCTAGTAGGTAACTCAGGAGCTCACACATCTCCTGGAGGAGGCCCAGGAGAGACAATCCCTAATGACACTGGGGAGCTGCAACTTGAAGGCAAGGAAACAATACAGAATTGTCGTCTTCATTCAGTCAGCACCACGTGTGAAAGAGGTGGCTGGGAAAATGCTCAGTACAGAGAAGAGGAGAAGCTGTGACCTGGAGGTGTGCACAGGCCTCATTTTCCTGTCTTTGTACCAGATGTTGTCTCCCAAGCAGTCAGGAAATAGAGAGTCAGGTTCCTGATCGCCACGATGCTCCAGTTTACTAAGTGATCACAACGTCCTAGTATTTAAGCACCTAACAGACAAGATCTACAGTGGTTATCACTGTTCTTTCCACTTGACATGGAGGCTGCTGGCCATTCCAAGCTAAACCCAAGGCCACAAAGCTATCCAGTGTGAAAAAGACAAAGATTCGAGTGTAGGCATATGGGACACCAGATGTGAGCATTTAGTTTCTACACTATGTCAATAAAATTGAAGAAGAGTGTCAGAAATATTGGGCTTCCAGGGGCCCTCCTGTATTATTCAAATCACTGAAAAATTGTACCCAGCTCTTCTTCAAAAGGGTCTTTTTTTTCCTTTGGAGCTGTCTGTGTGGATTCTGGTCTCTAGCAAGTAGAGAGGCAGAATATGAGAATATTAAACAGACACGCATGCACACGTATCTGTAGCTTGATTTTGAGTCTCTATCCTACACATCATCTGAATAAAGGAAGTCAGGGTTTGAGCTCGTTACAAGCAAAACCAGTCACTGTGACAGATACACACTTGCCAAAGGGAGATTTATAGTTTTCTCTAGCTTATATCAAGGTAGGAATATGCAGGCAGGGTATGAATCACCTTGACACATATGTATGCAAAACTCACAAACAAAATACAGTCTCACATGAACCTCACAGCTGTACACACAGAACTGTCACGGTACCCTCTACCACATGCACTGAAGTCATAGCGGTCATACATATTCACATCGCAGGTGATGCACAGCACACAGACAACAAACTCAAGGAAAAGAAGTGTACACTTTCTTAGAGGAAATTTCCAGCCATCTCTGACTTATACATATTCTAGATGAGAGACCTCAGTGTGTGAATCAGTGGAGTGTGTGCACACACATGCACGTGTGCACAAGCGCATGCACACACATGACTATGGACATTACTGGGCTCCAGCCAATCTATACCAGGACTATACATTCAGATACCCTCTGCTTCATGATGTTACCTGAATCTTTAGTCTCTGTGCATAACACCCGGGATAAAAGGAAGGAAAGCAAACTTCGGTGCACCGAGGACTTTTACAGGATTTCATATCTCTTCACCAGCTACAAAACAATGAGCAGACAAACTCTTTTACCCATTGAAAAGAACCCCAGAGGAAAAGAGCCCCAAATCCCTGAGTGGAACAGCAGTCAACTCGGGGTAATTACCCCGCTCCTCCTGGCCCCATGGGAAGGAGCATGTTTAGGGTCCAGAGGGCCTGAGATGCAACTGGAATCATAGGAAAAAGTCTGTGATGTTCCTGGTACAACGGGCTTCAGGTCAGGTCTCTGGATCAGAAGCAGGAGGTCTCCCAGTCACCTGCAGCCTCTGCATCACAAATTCATCTTCTCTGTACTGTTGTGTACAGCCCAGGCAGTGCACAGGCTTCAGTAGATGCTTCAGGCTCCCACAGCACCTACACAGACCAGTCTCAGACCTCCATTACACCCTTACGAATGCACAGGTCTCCCTGCACACCTGTGAGATTCTGAGGCATAGTGTCTATGCCTTGTTTAGGAGCAAAGGGATTATGAGCTTGCTGCTTACTGAGAGAGCATACCTGAGTAATTCGCCAAAGATCTCTGAAACTCAGTTTTTTTTTGTGGAAATAATAACGATTCTCATCCTGTGGGTTCAAGGGATGGTTAAATGACAACATAACAAAAGCTTAAAAGGTGTTAAGGGTTATTGTCATTGCCTGTATCAGCAGGGATCAACAGTGGCTCACACGAGGAACTAGGTTTTTGTTGAATTAATACCTTTGTTCATTCATTCACCTAAATAATTATTAAGGTTCTCACAAAAAGAAGATGGTAATACACACTTTGGAGACATAGCAATGAGTAACATAACAGAAACCCCTCTTAGGAAACACACACTCAACTAGGAGGTGGAGAAAAATTGTTAATGCAAAATAAATGGGAGGAGAACGGCAAAAATTCCCAGGAATAGCAAAAATCAGACTTGGAACAGGGAGAATCCCAAATGTCCATGAACGGGTGAATGGGGACAAGAAAGCTGTGTATGTTCATACAAAGGAATACTATTCAATAATTTAAGAAAAATGAACAAATGAATAAGAAGAATATAAGATGTATTGATGCATATTCTGCTATGAGTAAGTCTCAAATGCTGAGTGCAAAAAGACAACAACGAAAGAATGAACATTGTATGATTTCATTTCGATAAACTTCTACAAGATGCAACCTAATCAATGTGACAGAAAACAGATCAGTGATTCCCCTGGGGACACGGGAAGGAGGAAAGAAAGAGCAGGAGGGTGGGCATGAGGAAACTTCATAAATTCAACAGCTTGTAGTGATAGCTTCATGGGCATATAGATGTCAGAACTATTCCAAGTGTATACGTTAAATATATAATGTTTATTGTATGTCACTTGCACCTCAAAAAAACCCGGGGATAAAATTTTCACATTTGTGCATAAGATGGAAAATTTTGAGAGTATTATGCTAAATGAAAAGTCTGGTGGAAAAGGAACTTCAGGTGGTAAGCACTCAATAGAGTATACAGGTGTCTTATTATAGTTGTAACCCTGAAATTTATATAATGTGATGAACCAGTGTAGCCCCAATACATTTATATTAAAAAATATCGGTGTTTTTAAAGGAAAACAATAAAAAGTTAAGTATGACATCTTATTCCTTTATTGAATTCCTTCCAATGGGTCCCCATATTACGCAGACTGAAAACCCAAATCTCTACTATGATGGTTAATTTTATGTGTCAAATTAGCTAGGCTGCCGTACCCAGGTGTTTTGTCGAACACTATTTTTGACGTTTCTATATTAGTATTTCTTCAAATGAGATTAACGATGCAATCACTGGGCCCTGAGTAAAGCAGATTACCTCCATAATGTAAATGGGACTCATCCAAGCAGTTGAAGGCCTTAAGAAGAACTATGACCTCACCCAAATAAGACACAATTCCATCAGCAGACATCCTCATCCTCAAACTGCAGCTTTACCCTTGGTTTCCAGTTTACCAGCCTACCCTGCAGATGTGGGACTTTCCAGCCTACACAGTTATACAATCATAAGAGCCAATTCCTTAAAATACATCTTTCTTTCTACACATACATGTATGGGCAAACACACACACTTTCACACACACACAACACACATACACACACACAGAAACAGACGAACACAGTTTATTAGTTCTATTTCTCTGGAGAATATTGGCTAATACGTCTACAATAACCATAACTGCTCCACCAAATTTCTCTGATATCTCTAAACTTATCGCCTTCCATCCCTGCCCCAATTAGCCCTGTCCAGAGCCCCCCTTAAAGGGCCAGGGGCCATCTCATCTCACGGTATTGCTAGTTGCTGATCTTCAAGCTTGGAGTACTTTTACCCAGATATCCTCATGCTCCCTCACCTGTGCTCAGTCATGTCCTTATTTGGATGTTAGCTTTTTCATTTTGTATTCCCAGAACGTAGAAAATTACCGGGAACATAATATTCACGCACTAAGTGTCTTTATGTGTGTGAGCTGTGAAAGCATGCACTCGGCTTCTCCCTATAAGATGTGCGAGCACTCAGTGTGGGAACAAGGCAACACTCCTTTTTCCAGACCACAATTAGGCAGATTACGTCGTAATTGCCACAAAAATCCAACTCAGCGGCAAAAAGTAGAGGCTTCCTAAAATGGGGAAATTTGATCATTGGATCGACTACTGTGTGCTGCCCTGATAAGTTCTTGTCACAGTCCAACCAAATTAAAGTTTACTGAGGTTTTAGCTGCCCCAAAAGCACTTTATTAACTAGCTCCTACATTAAGAAGGTAAGCATGCTGGACTTTATTAAAATAAACATTGGAAACTTTATTGAATATTAGTGGCCTTGTGAAACAACCAAAAAGAATGAGCAAATCCGGAGTAGATTTATTCATCATCTACATTAATGGGCAGAAACTTTGAGTTGTAATTGAAAGATATATCACCTATTGCTGAGGAGAGTTTTTTTTTTTCCCTCAAAACAACATTCTATACAAAACTTAAAGTGGCTCTGTTTGAAGGTACAAATCTTCATTTCACTATAGATAAAGTGAGCTGTACTATAGCACTTGGAGATTTCTGAATGTCTACCACCTGGGGGTTTGGAAAATCAGTTGCGAGAGTGTCCAGCTTAATCCAAAACACTGTCACAGTTCACACGTCTAATGATGTCTTAAGCAAAACTGCTCTTATCTTTAAAAAGGGAATGGAAAATGCTGGCGCTGTTTGCCTTTGAGAAGTGGTTGGTGTGTTCTGTGTCTTAAAGTCCTCTCCCTCTCCAGGGAGATAAAAAAAAGCTCAACCCATTTAGAATTGTGAATCACACACGTGACTGATAAATAGTTTGGTGCTTTGATGACTACAAGATAAACAGATGTTGTGGGTAATGCAATTTTAGGATGATTAAAAAATAAATGGACAACAGATATGACTAATGTGGAAAGGATTAGATCCTATAACATAACTGCCCCTAAAGGATACTTGGGAGGGTGCTAGAGACATAGGTAATAGACAAGGAATTTTTTGAGAAGGCCTCAATGACAAGGCCAGTGGGTGAAATAGGAACACGGTTAAGTGAGTCTCAGTTGAATAGGATGTTGTTTCTGAAAAGAATCCCCAGAGCCAATTTTATGTCTCTGTTCCTTAGGCTGTAAATAAAGGGGTTTAACATGGGGGTCACCGCTGTATATATCAGAGAGGCTATCATGGCTTTGTCATTGTGTTTGCTTAATAAAGAGGAATAGTACAGCACTATAATTGTTCCATAGAAGAGAGACACCACAGAGAGGTGAGAGCCACATGTGGACAAGGCTTTGCGGAGACCGGTGGTAGAGGGGACTCTCAGGATAGAGGCCCCAATACGGCCATAAGAGACCAGGATGGCACTAAATGGAAAAATCACAAGCAGAGCTCCTACAGTGAACATGACCAGCTCATTGACAGAGGTATTTGAGCAGGACAGGTTGATGAGGACAGAAAGACTACAGAAAAAATGGGGAATGACATTATCAGTACAGAAGGACACCTGGGCTAGGAGAAGGGTGTCCAGGAAGGCAATGCCACAGGAGACAAGCCAGGAGGCAGCCACTAGCAGCATGCACAGCTCCTCTCTCATGATGATCGTATAATGTAGAGGGTGACAGATGGCCACGTACCTGTCATATGCCATCACTGCAAGAAGGAGACTGTCAAGACAGCCGAAAACTATGAAAAAATACAGCTGTAAAATGCACCCTGCATAGGGGATGAATTTGTCCTTAGAGTGCATGTCTCTCAACATCTTTGGGACCGTGACAGATGAAAAGGATACATCGGTGAAGGCCAAGTGGCTGAGGAGGAAGTACATGGGCATGTGGAGGCGTGAGTCCAGCCTGATGAGCAGGATGATGAGCAGGTTCCCGAGCAACGTCGTCAGGTACATGCCCAGGAATAGGGTAAAGAACACGCCCTGCTGCTCTGGCGGGATCGGGAGCCCCAGGAGGAGGAACCCGGACACGCTGCTCTGGTTCTCCCACCTCATGCTGCTTCTCTGTCTGCAGAAATGATGGGTAAAGGAAATATCAGAGATTTTGAAAGTGTCTTATTGCCACCACTTTAGGGTCATTTACTATCCTGTAGAGAAAAAGAATAACTGCATGAACTTATACCATCAACTACTGCTGCTAAAGCAAGCAATACCTCAATGCCTAACGTAATGTCTTCCAAATAAATGCATTCTTATTCTTTTAATCAACCAGGTTTTGGCATTATGACACTAATTGGAGTGACAAGAACAAACGAGACACACAGGATCTCTTATCTTGGCATACCAACCATCCAAGGTGCACCTGACAGAGGGCTGACCAAATGTATGGATCTCCAGTGAGGGCAGCGCAGTAATCCTGGCCCCACCTTTTTCTAGCTGATGACTTAGGAAGTAACGCCTCTCTTGGCTTTATCTTGTGCCTGTTCACATTCAATAAGAGGATTCTAATTCAATACATGTGAATATCTAAGAAGAGTGTCCTGAATAAAATAAACTCACAAAATAATAGCACTAGCTTTTATGTAAGGGTAAGCATCCAAGTAAAACCAGGATCAAGTTCAGAAATTTAATAAAACAACATTACTAGATGGTAGGCATGAAGGACTAAGGATTTACCTAAAGTTTATGCTAACTCCTCTGATTTCTCACACTCTCAAGGGGAGTTTCCGAGCTCAGATCCTATCCTTGGTGTAAATATGATAGAACTTGTCTTAGTGTAAGTTCATCTTTTATCAAGATATAAAACTTACTTCATATCATATGTCTTAGTTTATATCTGGCGCTTCACATTGGCTCAGAAATGGTAAAAAGAAAGACACGTGAGATCTGAGATTTGAGAACTGGTGATGCCAAAGGATGTGAGGTGTCTATCAGAATTCACAGTTCCCTGGTTGACCATTGCTATTTCCCAGTACTGATCTTCACACTTGTAATACTTGACATTTAATGAACACCATGTCAGACAAACACATTTTTGCATTATTGCCTCATTAAATTTCAACAGTCCTAGATTAAGGGTGTTATAATGGCTTCATTATAGACATCCTCAGAAGGAATGAGAACTGTCATGATGTTACATGGTAACTGCTAACAGAAGCAGGGAAATTGCTTACAGATTTCACATAGATATTCTATGGTGGAACTTAAACTCAGAGGTAGATTTTCTGGTCATTTTCAAGAGAGAGAGAATCTTTACATTACTTTCCATGGGTGGCAGAAGGGCTGAACTAAAGTTAAATGTCAACATACCCATATGCTTAGGAGAGGAACTCGACATTCACATTGTTGTATGAGTATCTGCTTGGGTAGGTAATCACAGTAGTTAACCTGGGACCTCAGACTTCTCCTGGAGGAGACCCAGGAGAGACGATCCCTAATGACACTGGGGAGCTGCAACATGAAGGCACGGAAACAATACAGAATTGTCGTCTTCATTCAGTCAGCACCATGTGTGAAAGAGGTGGCTGGGAAAATGCTCAGTACAGAGAAGAGGAGAAGCTGTGACCTGGAGGTTTGCACAGGCCTCATTTTCCTGTCTTTGTACCAGATGTTGTCTCCCAAGCAGTCAGGAAATGGAGAGTCAGGTGCCTTGGCCTCCGCGAGTTACTGTTTACTAAGGGCTCACAACACTTAGTATTTATCCACCTTACAGACAAGTCTTACAGTAGTTATCACTATTCCTTTCGATTTGACATTGGTGGCCGCTGAGCGTCACAGGCCAATCCCAAAGGCACAGAGCTACCCAGTGTGAGGACAAAGATTCCAGTGTAGACGTATGTAACACCAGAAATGACCATTTAGTTTCTAAACTACGTCAACAACATTGAAGAAGAGTGTCAAAAATATTGGACTTCCAGGTGCCCTCCTGTATTATTCAAATCACTGAAAAATGGCCCTCGCTTTCTTCAAAATGTGCTATTTGAGGGGAGGGAGATGTCCCATGTTGATTCTGGTCTCTAGCAAGTAGAGAGTCAGAATGTGAGAATATTAAATACACACACATATCCTACACATCTTCTGAGTGAAGGAATTCAGGGTGTGAGTTCATGACACTCAAGAGCAGTCATTGTGACAGAGACAAACTTACCAAAAGGAGATTTATAGACTTCTTTAGCATAAATCAAGGTAGGCAAATGCAGTCAGGGTATGACTCTCCCTCACACAAATCTATGCAAAACTTGCAAACAAAATACTGCGTCACATGCACCTCACAGCTGCACACACAGAACTATCACGCACCCTCTACCGCACACATTGAAGTCATAAGCAGTCATACATATTCAAATCACAAGTGATGCGCAATGTCTTACACACAGCACACAGGAAACAAAACTCACGTAAAATAAGTGCACACGTTGCTGCGAAGAATTTTCCAGCCTTCCTGACCTGGACAAATTCTAGCTGAGGGCACTCAGTGTGTGAGTCAGAGGAGCACACACATGAACACACACAAGACCGTGGACATTTCTGGGTGCCTGCTGACCTATGCCAGCTCTGCGACTTCAGATATCTTCTGCTTTGTGATGTAGAGTGAATCTTCACCTTCTGTGCAGAAGACACAGGAGGAGAGCAAACCTCAGTGGCCTGAGGACTTTTACAGACTTTCATATCTGTTCCCAGCTTCCAGACGATGGGCAGACAACCTCTTTTTACCCATCAGGAAGAAACCCCAGAGGAGAACAGCCCCAAATCCCCGAGTAGAGCAGCAGTTGACTCTACTAATTGCCCTGCTTCTTCCTGGCCCCTTGAGAAGGAGCATGTTTAGGGTCCAGAGGGCTTGAGCTGCAACTGGAGTCACAGTGTTGGAGAAAAGATGCAAAAAAATCAAACCAGCAAGATACCGAGCAGCACTCGGAGAGTTGGGGAAGTCTGGTTTATTTCGCTGGCAGTCCCAGAGGAGCTAGCACTCTGAAAATCTGGGCCAGAGCTCAGTTGCAACATTGCTTATATAGAACTTATTTGACATTGGCTGATTGGTTAATTTGTCCTCAGACCGTTACAGGGTGGCAGGAGTTGCTGTGGTTGCAAGTAGTTACATTTGTTGCTTAGACTGAGCAAGCCAAAGGGAGGATGAGTTTTTAGTCACCTTGAGTACTGACTATGCAGTAAGCATACTATAGAAGCAGAACAAGGAGCTCATTAGCTTCTGGGGTGCAAATTCCTCTTCACTCCCCCCTTTTGATGTCCTCTAAGTTCTTATAGGGCATTAACATCTTGATCTTATTGGACCAGAGGCTGGTAATTTCACAGATGAGGATTGTTGCTGCAGTCTTTCTCTCTACTATATCCTCTATGAGGGAGGTAGTTAATCAGACAACAAGACACAGGGAAGGGAGGAGGAGGCAGGACCCGAGGAGGAGGAATACTATTCCAACTAAGATCGTCAAGCCCCCGAAGGTAGAGAACCAGCCTCCAAAGAAGTTATTAGGGTCCCGCCCTTTCCAACGCTGTGTGAGCACATGAGCTATTTTTCTAATATTAGTAGCTATGTGAGTTACGGCTTCGCCTTTCTCATCTATTTGGAGACAATAATCAGACCAGTTAAACTTCCTGCATACTCCCCCTTCTCCCATTAGCAAGTAATCTAAAGCTATACATTTTTCATATATCATCGCACGCGTCTGAGACCGCTGTGTGGCCAGCAGTTCTAAGGCTGAGGCCGTCTGGGTAGTAATGATCTCTAGTATGGACTGTCACCTGATCATTCGATTAAGCACGTACATGGAGGTCCAGTAACCCCAGCTCCCATCTTTGGCCCAAGTTGCAGGGCCATGGTATTGGATAACATGATGAGGTGGCCACTCGTCCTGTCCCCATATATGTTCTCCCCTACTTCAAGTGACCTCTGAGCCATGGCCTTTAAGTCTTGATATATGGGAACACCTAGCTCATTTTCTCCTTGGTCTGGTAGTAGGAAGAAGCCAGGTTGAATGATCCCAAAGGCGCAACTTCCATTCCACTTTGCTTGGAGTTGGGTGAAAGCCCTCCTCCCACAAATGCAGACGAGCCCATCTGGCACCTTCCAAATCCCGGGGCCAGTGGAGTTGAGGGTTTCCCAGAATGTGCCAATAGCTGGGATGGCATGGAAGGGGTTAGGGACTGTGCCCCCCTGTAGAGCCCAGTTTGTGACTGTGGAGCTTTGGCGGAAAGAGTGTAAGAGGAGAAGTTAGTTATCACACTGTAGGCCCAATACCAGGAAGGAGATCTGAGCTAACATTTTAGGTCCATGTGATTTTAAAGTACAATTCTTCTACACAGAGTCTTTCCAACCTGCTGAGTGTAACTTGGACCTATCTCTGTAAGATATTCTTCTCCTACTACATCCGAGGAGATGACCCAGGTCCTGGGTCAACAATCTTCATGTTGAGCTAATGTGTAATCCACTGAAGGAGGTAAAAGGCATCTAGGCTACTTGCCTTCCAAGGCCAATCTTCACTCATGAGTGCTCTTCCACACACCCAGCATTTGGTAACACCAAGTTCATGGGCTATTCCTTCAGCTAGGTGAATGAAGAGATTCTTTCCCAAGGTCGGGAGGTCCAGGTCTTGTCCTAAGTTCCTTTTAAGTGGGTCATAAATTGAACTAGGCTCTGGAGGTGGTTTAGGTTTTGTCTGTTCTATTACTCATTCTACAGTCTTTTTGACTAGCTGGTCTCGGACATAGTCTTGGAGTCCTCCTCCTCTATCTGAGATACCTAATTGCCCATAGTATGTCCAACAGGCCCATTTTCCTGTTGTTTCTAGGTGCAGACATAGACAAATGTATCCCGCTACATATTTGGTTTTCATCCATCCCATCCAGTACCTTGTGCCAGTGTAAGTGCATATGGTAGCTGATTTGTAACAAGCAGCTGATTGATGAGTATATGAGCTAAATGCCTGCTGGACCTGACCACTATTCGAATGGCCCCTATCACATTGAGGCTCAATGGCCACCTTCAGCGGTGAGCTCATGAGAAGTATCAATGGAGTTCTATAGAAGTACCCAGGACCCATAATTCCCCTGTAAGGTGAGGTGGAGGCACCATTGCTTGGATGCTTGAATTACCTGAATATAAAATCCTGCTCAAATGACCACAACAACCAATGATGATTAGGCAGTTTTTAGAACTGTAAGAACGTATCAAAGAGGATTTAGCTTGAATGTGAAAGAACTGAGAATATCCCAACGTAGGCTAAATAGGTCAGGGCTAAAGTGATTTTTTGACTCAGGGTCCAATCGACAGGTGCTGCTGAGTCCAATGCTGAGGCTAGCAGCAGGACAAGTATGCTAAAGAGGGTCAGCGCTAAAGGATGATAACAATACACCTGATAAGGTCGGATAGTTGGTCCTCAAGCTTCAGCCATGTGAGGACTGGCCAGTTTTGGGGGGTGGCCAGAATAGGGCCAAAGATCTCAGGTGTGTTTCTGCTCCCCCAAAATGGAACTCACACTGGCCAATCAGAAAAGGGCCCTGCAGGCCAAGTCTCCCAATTTTCCAGAGGTGTTGCCCTCTTTATCCATGTGTGGTGGATCCACGGGGTGATACCTACAACTTGAACAGCAGTGGGCGTTGCTAATATAATGGGATGAGTGCCTGTCCAGCTCTGCTGAAGTGGCTCCTTCTTCCAGTCTGTAACCTATACTTCATCTCCTGGTTGAAAGGGGTGAATCCAATTCCCTAAAGGGATAAGGGCTCTTTCTAAGGTTTTCTGAGCAATATGGTGGAGGATTCTCCCTAAGTTCTGAAGGTTTCAGGACATTTCTAGGTCAGCCAGTAATCAAGGGTCTCCTATTTACTTCTCAATCACTGAGGGAGGTCTTCCATTAAGGATTTCAAAAAGGGAGTAGCCTGAAGGTCTTGGGATGCATCTTGCTCAGAATAGAGCCAATGGCAGCAAATCAATCCAAGGTAACTGGGTTTCCTGATGAAGCTTAGCTAAAGTGGTCTTCAGGGTCCACTTCATGTATTCAACTTTCCCTGAACTCTGTGGCCTGTGAGCTATGTGAAGCTTCCCTTTGGTTCCCAGAGCCTTCAACAAGAGACTGGACTATCTCAGACACAAAGGCAGATCCATTTCAGATCCTATAGAAAGTGACAACCAGTATCTAGGAACAATTTTCCTCAACAAGCCTCTAGCTACTTCATGTGCACACGCAATGGTGTAGGAAAGGCTTCATCCCATCCGGAGTAAGTGCAAACTAACACGAGCAAGGATCGGTGGCCTCGGCATGGCTTGACCTCAATAAAGTCTACTTCTAGGTCTTTGAAGGGCATCGTCCCAATTGTTTACACCCCTGGATTGGATTTTGTTCTTTGGATGGCATTGTTCCTTGAGCAAGTTATACATGTCTATCAGGGACCGGGGTCCACGGGGTTGGAAGCTTGGATATGAAATAGCAGTGGCCTAGGAGGCTTTCTACAGTATTTGCCTTCCCTAGTGAGTCAGCTCAGGGTGTCGCGTTACCAGCTGAGCTGCCACTGCAGTGGGAATAAAGAATCTGTGATCTGGAAGCTCCCACAAGCCTTCTTTTCTCTTGGTTCTCCTTTCACTTAAGGCCCATTAATCTTCCTCCTTGGCGTATGTTGGAAATAGAGGCAATTCTGGAGCCAGGAGAATTTAGGACGGCCTCAGGACTCACTGTGACACTTGGTTGGTTGACAGCGTCCCTAGCTGCTTGGTCTGCCAATATGTTTCCCTTACGGACAGAACTGGTTTTGCACTGCTGGCCCTTGCAGTGAATGACAACCACCTGAGAAGGATTCCAGACAGCCTCTAGCAGTTAAAAGATTACTCCTTTGTTCTTAATTTCTTTTCCTCCCAATGTAAGTAGGCCCCTCTCTTTATAAATGTCTCCATGTATATGCAAAGTAGCAAAGGCGTACCTTGAGTCAGTATTCCTATTGGCCCGTCTTCATTCAGCCTACCGTACCACATGGATGGGTGCCATATTTTGGCCCACTGTGCCAACCAGCCCTGTGGCAGAGCCTCGGCTCTGAGCAACTACTCAGTGGTCGTTGTTGTGTAGCCATCTGTACT
The DNA here is from genome assembly GCA_015472975.1 of Rousettus leschenaultii. Classification (NCBI taxonomy): domain Eukaryota; kingdom Metazoa; phylum Chordata; class Mammalia; order Chiroptera; family Pteropodidae; genus Rousettus; species Rousettus leschenaultii. The sequence goes on along the minus strand of BNJM01000554.1, from coordinate 17,641 downwards.
GTCCTCCATGGATGAAGCTTTCCTATCGGTGAACGATACCAGTTGTGGGTTCTGAAGAGGAACGTCTGTCAGCTCCAGCCTGCTTGGGTAGACATCATCTGTGACTTCTTCACAATCATGGTTGGGAGGTCCCTCCTCAGTGGGCAGAAAAGTAGCAGCGTTCAATGTCCGCACAGTCTTAAGGTGGGCTTGTTGATTTTCACAAAGCAGTCCCTGACAATGAGTTATCCTGGAGTTGGACAGCCACTTGAGTCCCTGGTTATTCATTAATGCAGTAACAGCATGGGGGACCTTCACATTTACATTCTGTGCTTGCATGAGCTTGTTCACTTCTCTGACCAGGACGACTGTGGCAGCAAAGGCCCAGAGACATGGCGGCCAACCTGCAGCCACCAAATCTAACAGTTTAGACAGATATGCAGTCAGACATTGCTGTGGCCCATCTTTTTGTGTGTGGACCCCCAGAGTAGTATGATCTTCTCAGGTATGAAGAGGTTAGAGTGAATGTCACATCCGGTAGTCCTAATGCTGGGGTGCTGGATCAGAGTCTCTTTATTTCTCTGAAGGCTTTTTTTTGTTTGGAGCCCCAAACCAGGGCTTCTTTACTGACCCAGGCGTGGCCTTGTACAGAGGCTAGGCAATTTCAGAGAAAACTGATAAGCAGATCCTGCAGAATTTGGCACCACCTAGGAACTCCCGGACTCCTTTCTTGGTGTTTGGCTAGGTGTTGAGCAGATGGCCAGTTTCTTTTCATGTCCAAGTGCCCTATGTCCTTTCAAGAGGAGGAACCCAATATATCTGACCTCCCATTTGCAGATCTGAGCCTTCTTCCATGACACCTTGTATCCCATGGTAGACAGCAGGCCAGCAAGGGACTAGTACATCTCCAACACTCTCTTTGGGTGGGACTAGCCATCAGCAGGTCATCTATGTACTGGAATAGAGTGCAGTTCAAAGTCTCTCTGGGAAAGGCAGCAAGATCTGTGGCCAGTGCTTCGCCAAACATGGTGGGTGAGTTCTTGAACCCTGTGGCATTGAGCTCATGTCAGTTGCATCTTTCTCCCAGTGTGTGGGTCTTCTCACTCAAGGTCAAACAAAGGCTGGCTAGCTGGTGATAATCAGAGACTGAAGAAGGTGTCCGTAAGATTGAGGCAGCTGAACCAGATTCCTAGAGCAGGTAAGAGATTCGGGAGGGTGTATTGGTCTAGAACCACTGGATGGACAGTGAGCACTGCATTGTTGATGGCACGGAATACCTGAACGGGTCGGGAGTTATTCCTTTCAGGCTTCTTGATCAGTAAGAGTGGAGTGTTCCAATGTGACTGACACTCAACTAGATTCCAGTATTGCACAAACGCTGGATGTGGTCCCGAATCCTCAAGCATGCTTCCCGTGGCACTGGATATTGCCTTTGTGTGACAGGAGTGGCTTCTGGCCACAGGTTCTTTACAATAGGTGCATGATTTTTGGCGAGATCTTGGAGCCCCTTTTCTGCCCAGACAGCAGGGAACTCTTCTAGCAGCCTGGTTGGACAGGTTTGTTTCCTTTCTGAAGCATAGAGGCAGCATTCATATTTCCTGTGCACAAGCACAGCCATCATTAGAGCAGGTTGGCTTCCCAGGGTAAGACTGGTGGGCTATCAGGGAGCAAATGTGAACTGTGCTCCAAGCTTCATTAATAAGTGTCCACACAAAAGAGGGATGGGGCACTCTGGTAGGTATAAGAACTCATAGGACACTAGGTGGTGCCCTAGGAGACAAGAGCAGGCTTTACAGAACAAGTGGACAGTGCCGGCCCCCATGGCCTGATGATAGTTATTATCCGTTCTATGAGGGGAGCCACGGGCATGGTTACCACAGAGTGTGCAGCCCCAGTGCCTACCATAAAAGTCATAGTTTGGCCCCCTATTTCTAGTGTGACCAGAGGTTCCTGGGGACCCAGGACCAGGAATCCTGGTCGCCCCTATTCTGACTCCTCTCCGGCCAGACCAACAAAGTCTTGGATGACTAGCTCAGGCTGGTATTTTTCTTTATGAGGTTAATTGAACTTCTTCGAGCCTTTAGACATCATCCCGTGGTGAGGGCACTTGTTTATCCAATGACCGGTCTCTTTGCAGTAGGTGCATTGGTCCCGGCATAGTGATGGCCTCCTCTTAGTCTCTCCCTTCCACAGGGAAGTAGCATCCTGTTGTACTCGACCAGCATTTCCTAACGTGACTGCCAGAGCAGGGACACTTCTGTTTCATCCATTTATCAGCTACCATTTTGGTCTCCTCGTCGCGAATCAAGAACACCTTGTTTGGGACCTCCAGTACCTGGGTCACGTGTATCCCAGCAAAACCCTCTAATTTTGAAATTCCAGAGGATGTCAGTGTAGGATTGAACCACAAATGCTGCATTGACCATGTACTGATTCTCTCGTGCTTCCGGATCAAAAGGGGTACACACCTGAAACATTTCACATAGTCTCTCATAGAACTCTGTGGAAGATTCATCTGGCTTCTGGAGTACTTCTGCCATTTTGGACATGTTTATTGGCTTTCTGGCCTCAACTTTCTCTCCCTGCAGTATGGCCTATCAGTACCTGTCAAGAGACTCTCATCCATTGGGACGTTGAAGTCCCAGTTGGGCATGGTGTCAAGTGCAGTTTTGAAAGCTCATGCTGTGGGGTCTAATGCACTGTCTGGTGTATGTTCTTGGAGCCACTCCCAGGCTTCTAACAGAATTCAGCCTCTTTCTTCCGTGTTGAAGTGAGTTATGAGAATTTGATGGTAGTCATCCCCGATAGATTTTTGAGTTTGAAAGATGAACTTCAGCAGGCCAATTCTCGCCTGGGGATTCTCCAAATAGAATGGGTTGTGCTGTTTTCAGTGAAGAGGTTGATTGTGCTAAAAGGCTAATAGTAGAGACAGGGCGACCTGACTGTAATGTACTGTCTTCGCTAATTTCAGGAGGGCCTTGCACTTTTGGAGAGGCATCTAAAGGGCCTCAGGCTGCTGGGCTGGTTGTGATGGAAAGAATACACCATGGACTCGGGCTCGGTGGCTTCTCAGGCTGCTAGGGCAGTGGAGGCACCGATGGCGGAGGTCTGTCCAGTAATTGGGGTTAGAGTGGCCGTGTGCTGACTGGCGAAGCTGCTGGGATGTATGGCAGTAGGAAGAAAGGTTCTTCCTCAGGGTCCCCTTGGTGAATGACTCTTAATGACTCTTCCTCATCCTTTCCCCTAGTCGGACCAGCCACAAGTACCTTGCTCTGCCCCTGCCTATTAGTGTAGGACCAGGACCAAGGGGCCACTAGAGTAGTGATCTGCAACCATGAGTCTATGTAAGGAAACTGGTCTGGATTGTCAGGGGTTCCTGTCACTACCTGGAACATAGCTCTAACAGTGAGAAGGTCTAGGGTGCCATCCTACCCCGTAAGGTGCCACTCGAGCTCACAAAGGGTAGGAAGTTTCTCTGGGGTCAACTTGACCCCATAATGCTCTGGGAAACAGTTCTTAAATTGTTTCACCATACAATTTAAGACAGTTGGTTTAGAGGACCCTCCCACCATATTTTCTTAGGAAGCTTCCAAGTGGAAGCAAAAATGGACCTTAAAGTTTCAAAAAAATTAATTCCCCAGAGGGCCCCTATGTGAAAAAGCCATTTGAAATAGACAAATCTTAAGTAGAATCAGCGGTTAATTGTCTCCTATCACAACTCAATATATCCCACCCTGTGCCACTGAAGCAAATACAAACAAGGGGTGGGCGACTCCCGAAGAGGGGAGACCACTCAGGTGCTCATCGGGCCGCATCCTGAAGGAGCTTAGGTGATGCTTAGCCATAGCAGACTCAGCTTTGTGACTTATGATTGGACACTAGTACAATGCCACCCTGGATCGTATGCCGTACACCACAGAACTGCAGATGAGCCCACTCTAACTCCGTAGCCTTAGGAGACCTTAAGGGTGCCCAGTCATGGAGCCACAATTCTGTACCTGACCGATGAATTTGGCCAGGTTGCTCCTTCACTCACTCATTCACGCACTGGGTTAAAACATTGCCTCCCCACATTTGGAAGACCCTGACCTATATCTTCCCCATCCTTGAGACACCTGATGTCTCCCCCATTGGGAAGACCCTGATGTCTTCCCTTTCCCTCCACCCTTGGAAGACCCTTCTAACTGAAGACTAGTTGGAGATCACGCTCTCTTCTGTACAGAGACGGGACCTGACTAGGGGATAGAGATCCTGGTGAACTTACCTTATCCTGTGGCCGTTCCTTGTGAGTTGGTCTATTCTTCCCATGAATCCAGTCGAAGGCTTGGCCATCTGGAGAGTCAGAGTGTCAGTTAAAAAGAACACCCGGAATAACATCAGGTGGCTCGCCTCCATGTTCGTCTTGGAGTCACCCCTGCTCAGCCTGGAGGAACTACTGGTCCATCAGCTGAAAGGCCCAGTGTAGTTGAAATCTCACTGGCACCTCCAGAAATGTTGCAGAAAAGATGCAAAGAACATTATCAGACTGCTGAGAAACAGAGCAGCACTCGGAGAGTTGGAGAAGTCAGGTTTATTACACCAGTGGCCCCAGAGGAGCTAGCACGCTGAAGACCGGGCCAGGAGCTCATTTGCAACATTGCTGACATAGTACTTATTTGGCATTGGCTGATTGGTTAATTTGTCCTCAGATCATTAAAAACAGCTTGAGGGTCTATGGATGCAGGGAGTTACATTTGTTGCTTAGAGAGAGCAAGCCAAAGGGAGGATGTTTTTAGTTACTTTTGAGACAGCCTATGCAGCAAGCATACTAAAGAAGCAGAACAAAGAGCTAACTAGCTTTTTGGGTGGAAATGCTTCTTCAACAGGAGAAAGTATCCTTGATGTCTGTGATACCGCCGGCTCAGGTCAGGTGTCCACAATGGAAACAGAAAGTTCCCCACTTACCTGCAGCCTCTACATCACAAATTCAGCTCCTCTGTACAGCTGCATATGACCCAGGCAGAGTACAGACTCCAGCAGGCTGCTGCAGGCTCCCACAGCACCTACACAGAACTGTTGTAGATATCCATTACACCCTTACAAATGCAAAGTTCTCCCCGCGCCTCTGTCAGGTTCTGAAGCATAGGATCTGTGCCTTGATGAGGAGTAGGGGGATTGAAACTGTATGCTCTGGGGAAAACGACTATGAGCTCGCTGCTTACTAAGAGCGCATACCTGAGAAATTTGCCAAAGATCTCTGAGACTCAGTTTCTTCAAAGTGGAAATAGTAACAGTTCTCGAATGCGTTACTGAAGGATGGTTAAATGAGCATATAATGAAAGCTTAAAAGGTGTTAATGTTTATTGTCATTGTATCAGCAGGGATGGACTATGGCTCACATGAAGTGCTCGGTTATGTTTGAATTAATTCTTTTGTTCATCCATTCACTTAAATATTATTTAGTTTCTTACAAAGTGATATGCACTTTAGAGACATAGCAGTGAGTAACATAACAGAAACACCTCCCGGGGAACACACATTCAAGTAGGAGGTGCAGAAAAATAATGTTCATACAAAATAAATGGTAGGAAAATGGCAAAAAATTATTGGGCTATAGTAAAAATCAGACTTGCAGCTAGGCAGAATCCCAAATACCCATGAACTGGTGAATGAGGAAAAGAAGCTAAGTATATTCATACAATGGAATTAATGTCTTCATACTCAGCAATTTAAAAAAATGAACAAATGAATAAAAAGAATGAAAGATGTATTGATGCATATTCTAACCTGGGTGAATATCAAAATGCTTATGCGGAGTGGAAGAAGACAGCAGCAAAAAATATATATGTATGATTCTTTTTCGATGAACTTCTAGAAGATGCAACCTAATCTATGTGACAGAAAACCTATCGGTGATTTCCCTGGGGACAGATGGCAGGAGCAAAGCAAAGGAGAAGAGTGGGGATGAGGAAACTTCATAGTCTTCACAGTTTCAGTGATAATTTCATGAGTGTATACATGTCGAAGCTATTCAAACAGCTTCATTAAATATACGAACTTCTTATATGTCATTTACACCTCAGAAAATCTGTAGATGAAATATTGCCATTGGTGACAACATGGATAAGTTTTGAGAGTTTCATGCTAAGTGAAAAAAGTCCGATAGAAAGAAAAGGAACTGTACGATTTCACTCATATATGGCTTCTAAAGGAAAACAACACTTGAACAAACAAAACAAATACACAGAATCATAGATACAGACAACAGAATGGTGGTTACCAGAGGGGAAGGGGTTGGGGTGGAGAAATAGAGTGAATAGAGTCACATACTAGGTGACAGAAAGCCATTACTTCAGGTGGTAAGCACACAATAGAGTATACGCATGTCTCATTATAGTTGCAACCCGGAAATTTATATAACGTGATGAACTCGTGTAACATCAATACATTTATTTTTTAAAATATGGTTGTCTTTAAAGGAAAAAATTAAAAATTAAATATGATCATGTTACTCCATATTGAATACTTTCCATGGTTTCGCAATAACTTTAACTGAAAACCAAAAACTCTACTTGATGGTTAATTTTATGTGTCATATTAGCTAGGCTACCGTACACGCATGTTTTGTCAAACACTATTCTTGATGTTTCTATATTGGTATTTCTTTGAATGAGATTAACAGTGCAATCGATGGGCCCTGAGTAAAGTAGATTGCCCTTCATAATGTACGTAGGACTCATCTAGTCATTTGAAGACTTTAAGAAAATGTTGTACCACCCCAAAGAAGAGACCATACTATCACCTGACTGCCCACACCGCAAAGTGCAGCTTTTCCCCAGGTTTCCAGTCTGACAGCCTACCCAGCAGATTTGGGGATAAACAGACTTCACAATTGCACAATATAATAACATGCAATTCACCTCAGGGTATTGCTAGCTGCTGATCTTCCTGCTTGAAGTGTTTTTCCCCAGATATCCCCATGCTCTCTCACCAGTCCTCATTCGAGTTTTCGATTGGATATGAACTTTCTCACTTATCTCCCAGAACTTAGAAAATTGCCTGGCACATAATATCCATACACTAAAGTGATTTTCTGTGTGTGAGTCATCAAGGCATGCACTCAGCTTCTCCCTATAAGAAGCAGGTGCGCTCAGTGTGGGAACAAGATAACACTCCTTTTTCCAGATTAAATGAGACAGATATACGTTGTATTTACCACAATCATCCAACACAGAGGCAAAATAGAATCTTCCTAGAAGGAAGAAATTTGATCATTGCATTGTTGCTGAGTGCTCCCTTGTTAAGTTCCTGTCACAGGTCCAATCAAATTAAAGTTTATTTAGATTTTAACTGCCCTCAAAAGCACTTTATTCACTAGCTACTACATCAAGAAGGTAAGCATTCTGGACTTCATTAAAATAAACACTGGAAACCTTACCGAATATGTGTAACTTTGGAAAACAAAGGGTTAGAAAGAAGAAATAAGGAGCTGATTTTTGTCGCATTTACTTTAACAGGTAGAAACTGTGTTATAATTAAAAGTAATACCACCTATTGATGAGGAGGAGTTCTTATTCCCACCAAAACAATATTACACAAAACATTTACTGACTCTGCTTAAAGGTACATATCTTCATTTTATTATAGACAAAGTGAGAAATACTATATAGCAAAGTGAGAATTCTGAGCAGCTACCACCTGGGCGTCGGGTACTCGGTGTAAGAAGGTCCAGCTTAATCCAAAATACTGTCACATTTCATACCTCTAATCATGTCTTAAAGTAAAACCGCTTTTATCATTAAAGAAGAAAGAACTGCTGATGTCGTTTTCCTTCTGAGAGGTGTTTGGTGTGTTCTGTGTCTTACCGAGTCTCCCGTCTCTACAGGAAGATAAAATAAAGCTCAAGCTGTTTAAAATTGTGAGTCACACACCTGACTTATAAGTAGTTTGGTGCTTTGAAGACTAAAAGATAAACATGTGTTGTGGGCAATGATATATTTAGAATATTGAAAAATACATGACAATGATTCTGACTAATGTGGAAGGGAGTAGATCCAATGTCGTTTTCCTTCTGAGAGGTGTTTGGTGTGTTCTGTGTCTTACCGAGTCTCCCGTCTCTACAGGAAGATGAAACAAAGCTCAAGCCATTTAGAATTGTGCATGACACACCTGACTGACAAGTAGTTTGGTGCTTTGAAGACTGAAAGATAAACATGCGTTGTGAGCAATGCCGTATTTAGGACATTGAAAAATAAATGGACAATGGATATGACTAACGTGGAAGGGAGTACATCCAATAACGTACCTGCCCCTGAAGGACAGTTGGGAGGGTGCAAGTGACAAAGGTGGTAGACACATAATTTTTCGAGAAGGCCTCTACGAGAAGGCCAGTGGGTGAAATAAGGACACAGTTAGGTGTATCTCACTTGGTGACTAGGATTTCATTTCTGAAAAGACTCCCCAGAGCCAATTTTATGTCTCTGTTCCTTAGGCTGTAAATAAAGGGGTTTAACATGGGGGTCACCGTTGTATACATCAGAGAGGCTATGATGGCTTTGTCGTTGGAATCGCTTAGTGAAGGGATAAAGTACAGTGCCATAATTGTTCCATAGAAGAGAGACACCACAGAGAGGTGGGAGCCACATGTGGACAAGGCTTTGCGGAGCCCTTTGGTAGAGGGGACTCTCAGGATAGAGGCCCCAATATGGGCATAAGAGGACACGATACCAATCAATGGAATAATGCCAAGCACAGCCCCTACAATCAATATAGCAAGCTCATTGACAGAGGTATTTGAGCAGCACAGCTTGAGGAGAACGGAAAGGTCACAGAAGAAGTGGGGAATGACCTTGTCAGTATAGAAGGAAACCTGAGCTAGGAGGAGGGTGTGCAAGAGGGCATTGGCACAGGAGACGAGCCAGGAGGCAGCCACCAGCAGCACACACAGCCCTTCACTCATGATGGTGGTATAGCGTAGAGGGTGACAGATGGCCGCGTATCTGTCATATGCCATCACTGCAAGAAGGAAACTGTCAAGACTGCCAAAAACTAGGGAAAAATACATCTGTAAAATGCACCCCACATAGGGGATGAATTTGTCCTTCGAGTGCATGTCCCGCAACATCTTTGGGACGGTGACAGATGAAAAGGAGACATCGGCGAAGGCTAGGTGGCTGAGGAAGAAGTACATGGGCGTGTGGAGGCGAGAGTCCAGTCTGATGAGCAGGATGATGAGCAGGTTCCCCAGCACCGTGGTCAGGTACATGCCCAGGAACAGGGTAAAGAACAAGCCCTGCTGCTGTGGCGGGATCGGGAGCCCCAGGAGAAGGAACCCGGACACGCTGCTCTGGTTCTCCCTCCTCATGCTGCTCCTCTATATGCAGGAATGAAGGGTCAAAGAAATTTCAGAGACTTTGAAACTGTGATTATAGCCACAACAATAGGGACTTCAACTTTCTCCCAGAGAATAAGAAAAACTGCTTGAAATTATAAAAGCAAGCAACACACTCAATGCTTAACACGATGTTTTACAAGTAAATGCATTCTTCTTATTCTTTTAATCGACCAGGGTTTGGCATTATGATACTAATTGGAGTGAAAAGAACAAATGGTGCCAATCCTCTGGGGTGGCCCTCTTGAGGACTGACCTGAGGTATGAATCTGCAGACAGGGCAATGCAGTGATTCTGGCCCCACCTCTTCTTAGCTGATGACTTAGGGATCCACGCCTCTCTTGACTTCATCTTGTGCCTCCTCTGTATTGTGAAGATACCAATAGCACATGTTCACAGTTAATAAGAGGAATCTAATTCAATGCACATTAATATCTAAGAAGAGTTCCTGGATCAAATAAACACATAAAATTTTAGCATTGCTTTTATGCCAGGATAAGTATACAAGTAATACCAGAATCAAGTTCAGAAATTTAGTAACACAGCATTACCAGATGGTCAGCGTGAAGGACAATGGATTTGAATTCTAGTAAATGCAAACTCATCAAAGCTCTCACAACCTCACGAGAGTTGTTGACTCGTATTCTACCACTGGGGTCAATCTGATGGAATTTGCCTTAGTGCAAGTTCATCTTTTGCCAAGATATAAATCCTACCTCATTTCCTTTCTCTGTTTATATCTGGTGCTTCAAGTTGACTCAGAAAAAAATATGAAGTTTGCCACCTGATACCTGAGATCTGAGAACTTGGAATACCAATAATTGGGAGATGTCTATTAGAATTTACAGTACCTGGTTGAACATCGCTATTTCCCAATAACGATCTTCACACTTGTAATACTTGATACTTAATGAATATTATGTCAGACAAACACATTTTTGCAGTATTGCCTCATTGAATCTTTAACAGTTCTAGGATACAGGTGTTATTAAGCTTCGTTATAGACATACTCAAAAAGAATGAGGACTATCATATCACACAGTAACTGCTGTACTTACACTCCTTTCACGTTTTTTAAATTTACTCGCATCTCTGCTGCTATGAACCTACTGTTTCTCTCTCTCTCTCTCTCTCTCTCTCTCTCTCTCTCTCTCTCTCTCTCTCTCTCTCTCGTTAATTAGACAACAGAACCGTCCTGTAAAAAATGTTATTTCAAGTTTGAAAGCATCCTCCTGCTCACATAGCAGTCACAGCTCATTCCCCTATAACTCCTTAGTTGGCAAATGGCTTTCATAAACCTTTCAGTTAATTCAATTCCTCAATGCTTATTTTGAGTCTGGGAAGTAAAGAAAATAGTGATTTTGTTTTTTCATTTACTAAGAGAGCAGTTAAATTATTTACAACATTTCACATAGATATTTATGTAAACCTAATCTCACAGGTAGACTTTCTGATCATTTTCACGAGAGAGAGAATCTTTTCATTTCTTTCGTGGGTGGTAGAGAGGCTAAATTAAAGTTAACTGTTAAAATCCTCATATGCTTAGGGAAAGCACTGGACATTCCCATTGCTGTGTAAGTATCTGACCGGGTATGTAATCTCAGTAGGCAACCCAGGAACTCAGATATCTCCTGGAAGAGACCCAGAAGAGACAATCCCTAATACACTATGCAGCTGCAACTTGAAAGGAAGGAAACAGTACAGAAATGGCATATTCGCTAATTCACTACCATGTGTGAAAGAGGTGCCTGGGAAAATGCTCAGTACAGAGAAGCGGAGAAGGTGTGACCTGGAGGTTTGCATAGCCTCATCTTCCTGTCTTTGTACCAGATATTGTCTCCTAAGCAGTCAGGAAATGGAAAGTCAGGTGCCTGGTCTCCAGATTCTACAGTTTCCTAAGTGCTCACAATGTCCCAGTATTTAAGCACCTAACACACGAGATCTTACAGTGGTTATCGTTGTGCATTTCCTTTAGACAGTGGAGACTGTTGAGCATCAAAGGCCATACCGAAAGCTACAAAGCTATCCAGTAAGAAAAAGACAGAGATTCGACTGTAGACATATGTGACACCAGAAATAAGCATTTGCTTTCTAAACTATATCAATAAAATTGAAAAATTTTTTCTCAGGACCTAGGATATATCCTGTATTATTATTGAAATCACTGAAAATGGCCCTCATTTTCTTCAAAATGGGCTTTTTAAATTATTTGTTTGTTTGTTTGTTTGTTTCGTGATACTGCCTGTGTGGATTCTGGTCTGTAGAAAGAAGAGAATTCAAATGTGAGAATGTTAAACACACAGATATCAGTATCTTATTTTAAGTCGTATCCTACACATCTTCTGAGTAAAGGAAGTCAGAGTGTGATTCATTACACACAAAAGCAGTCACCGTGACAGATACACACTTGCCAAAGGGAATTCGATAGACTTCGCCAGCTTATACTCAAGGTAGGTAAATGCAGTCAGGGTATGACTCACTGTTATACAAAATATGCAAAATTTACAAGGAAAAAATACAGTGTCACATGTACCTCACAGTTATATACACAGAACTATTACGCACCCTCTACTGCATGCATTGAAGTCGTAAGGGGTCATACATATTCAAATTGCAGGTGATGCGCAGTGTCTAAAACACAGCACACAGGCAACAATACTCAAGTACAATAAGTGCACACTTTGCTGCGAGGTAATTTCCTGCCTTCCCTGACTTATATGTATTCTAGGTGAGGGCTCCAGAGTGTCAGTCAGCGGACCGTTTGCACAGGTGCGCACAACGCAAACACATGCACACACCCAAGACCGTGGACATTTCTGGGCACCTGCTGACCTATACCAGTGATGTGAATTCAGATACCTTCTGCTTCATGATGTTACCTGAATCCTCACTTTCTTTGCAGATGACCCATGATTGAAGGAAAGAGAGGAAACCTCAGTGGGCTGAGGACTTTTACAGACTTTCCTATCTGTTCAACAGCTACAAAACAATGAGCAGATAACCTCTTTTTACACATTGGAAAGAAACCCAAGAGGAAAGCAGCCCTAACTCCCTGAGTAGAGCAGCAGTCAACTCGGACTAATTACTCTGCTTCCTCCTGGCCCTTTGGGAAGGAGCACGTTTAGTGTCCAGAGGGCCAGAGCTGCTACTAGAGTCATAGGAGAAAGTGTTCATGATGTTCCTAATATGTCAGGGTTCAGGTCAGGTCTCCGGATCGGAAGCAGGAAGTTCGCCAGTCACCTGCAGCCTCTGCATCACAAATTCAGCTTCTCTGTACTGCTGCATATGGCTCAGGGAGTGCACAGGCTCCAGCAGCTGCTGCAGGCTCCCACAGCACCTACACAGACCTGTCTCAGACCTCCATTACGCCCTTACAAATGCACAGGTCTCCCCGTGCCCCTGTGAGGTTCTGAAGCATAGGGTCCATGCCTTGTTGAACAGTAGGGGATTGAAACCTTATCGTCTGGAATAAACAACTCTGGATTCGCCGCTTATGAAGAGAGCATACCTGAGTAATTCCCCAAAGGGCTTTGAGACTCAGGTTTTTGAAAGTAGAAATAATAATGGTTCTTTTCATGTGGGTTTGAGGGATAGTTAAATTAGCACCTACCCGAAGCTTAAAAGATGTTAAAGTCTTTTGTCATTGTGTGTATCAGCAGGGATCAACCATCGCTCACACAAGGTGTTTGGTTATATTTGAATTCATTCATTTGTTCATTCATTCACTTAAAGAATTATTAAGTTTCTCACAAAAACAAGGTAGTGATATGTACTTTTGAGATATAGTGGTGAGAAACAGAAACCCCTCTTGGGGAATACACATTCAAGTAGGGGGAGCAGAAAAATATTAACACAAAATAGATTGTAGGAAAATGTCAAACATTCCTGGGAATAGTAAAGCTCAGCCTTGGAGCTAGAAAAAATACCACACATCCATCAACAGATGAATGGGGAAAAGAAAGCCGTGTACCTTTATACAATGGAATGCTACTCAGCAATAATCTGAGTAAAGCAGATTGCCCTCCATAAGGTAGGTGAGACTCATCAAGGAAGTTGAAGGCTTTAAGAAGAACTCTGACCTCCCCCAAAGAAGAGACAATTCCGTCAGCAGACAACCCTCAGCGTCAAATTGCAGCTTGTGTCTGGGTTTCCATTTTGCCAGCCTACCCTGCAGATATGGGGCTTACCAGCCTACACAGGTACACCAGCATATGAGCCAATTTCTTAAAATACATCTTTTTTTCTACACACACGTGCACACACTCATGTGCGCATGCACATATACACCTACACACACACACTAACATGGCTTATTGGTTCTATTGCTCGGGAGAACATTGGCTAATACATCTACGATGACCATAACTGCCTTACCCAATTTGGCCCTTGATATTTCTAAACTTATTGGCTACTATTCCTCTCCAAACTGACCCTGTTCTGCTCCTGAGGACTCCTTAATAGTCCAGGCGCCATCCTACCTCGGAGTTTTGCTAGTGCTGTTCTTGATGCTTAAAGTGCTTTTCACCAGATATTCCGATGCTCCCTCACCTGTCCTCAGTCCTGTCTTTGTTTGGATGTTACCTTCCCCATTTTGTATTCCCAGAGCTTAGAAAATTGCCTGGAACATAATGTTCACGCACTAAGTGCTTTTATGTGTGAGTTGTGAAGGTATGTCCTTGGCTTCTCCCTACGAGAAGTAGGAGCACTCAGTGAGGGAACAAGACAACACTCCTGTTTCCAGACTAAAATTAGGCAGATATAGGTTGTATTCACCACAAAATCCAACTCCGAGGCATAATTTAGAGTCTTCTTAGAATGGGGAAAATTTAAACATTGAATTGACTACTGTGTGCTGCCCTGTTAAGTTCTTGTCACAGATACAATCAAATTAAAGTTTATTTAGCCCTCTAAAGCATTTATTAACTAGCTACTACATTAGGAAGGTAAGCATTCTGGACTTTATTAAAAGAAACATTGGAAACTTTAAAGAATATTAGTAGCTTTGGAAAACAACTGATATTAATGAGTAAATAAGGAGCTGATTTATACCTCATTAACATTAATCGGTAGAAACTGAATTATAATTGAAAGCTACATCGCCTATTCCTGAGGAGGGTTTTTCGTTTTGTTTTGTTTTGTTTTCCCTTCCAAAACAACATTCTACACAAAACTTAAACAGGCTCCATTTGAAGGTATAAATCTTGATTTCACCATAGACAAAGTGAGCCGTACAATAGCACTTTGAGAATTCTAAACAGCCCCTGGCCGGCGGTTGGAAAATTGGGCGTGAGAAAATCCCGCTTAATCCAAAACACCGTCACATTTTTGTACATGTATTAATGTCTCAAAGCAAAACCGCTTTTATCTTCAAAAAGAGAATGTAAAATGCTGGTGCTATTTTCTTTCTGAGAGGTGGTTGGTGTGTTCTGTGTCTTAGCAAGTCCTCTCCCTCTCTAGAAAGATACAAAAAAAGCTCAACCCATGTAGAATTGTGAATCACACACACAACTAGTTTGGTGCTTTGAAGAGTACAAGATAAACGGATGTTTAAGAAATGCCATTTCTGGATAATTGAAAAATAAAGAACAACGGATATGAGTAACAAAAGGGATTAGAACCAATAATATCACTACCCCTGAAGGACACATGAAAGGCACTAGTGACAATGGTGATAGACACGCAATTTGTCGAGAAGGCCTCTATGCCAAGGCCAGTGGGTGAAATAAGAACATGATCAGGTGATTCTCACTTGGTAACTAGGACGTGGTTTCTGAAAAGAATCGCTAGAGCCAATTTTATGTCTCTGTTCCTTAGGCTGTAAATAAAGAGGTTTAACATGGCGGTGACTGCTGTATACATCAGGGAGGCTATCACAGTTTTATCTTTGGAATCGCTTAGTGAAGAGAAAAGTATAGTGCTATAATGGTTCCATAAAAGAAAGACACCACAGAGAGGTGGGAGCCACATGTGGACAAGGCTCTTAGGAGCCCTGTGGTAGATGGGACTCTAAGGACAGAGGCCCCATATGGCCATAAGAGAACAGGATGGTACTAAATGATAAAAAGACAACCAGAGCCAGTACAGTGAATATGAACAGCTCATTGACAGAGGTATTTGCGCAGGACAGCTTGAGTAGGGTGGTAAGGCTACAGAAGATGTGAGGAATGATATTGTCAGTACAGGAGGACAGCTGGGCAGAAAAAGGGTGTGCAAGAGGGCACTGCCACAGGAGAGAAGGCAGGAGGCAGCCACCAGCAGCAGCACACACAGCCTGTCCCTCATGATGGTGGTGTAGCATAGAGGGTGACAGATGGCCACGTACCTGTCATACGCCATCACTGCGAGAAGGAGACTGTTAGGACAGCCAAAAACTATGCAAAAATACATCTGTATAATGCACCCTGCATAGAAGATGAATTTTTCCTTAGAGAGCATGTCCCTCAACATCTTTGGAATGGTGACAGATGAAAAGGAGACATCAATGAAGACCACCGGGTGGCTGAGGAAGAAGTACATGGGCATGTGGAGGTGAGAGTCCAACCTGATAAGCAGGATGATGAGCAGGTTCTCTAGCACCGTGGTCAGGTACATGCCTAGGAACAGGGTGAAGAACACGCACTTCTGCTCCGGCAGGATGGGGAGCCCCAGGAGGAGGAACCTGGACATGCTCCTCTGGGTCTCCCTCCACATCCTGCTCCTCTGTCTTCAGGAATGAAGGGAGTAGGAAATCTCAGAGACTTTGAAAGTATGACTTGGCCACTACTACAGTGACTCTTACTTTCTCCTGGAGAAAAAGAAAAATTACTTGAATTCATGTTGTCAGCTAGTGCTGCTAAACAAGCAACACCCTCAATGCCTAACACAAAGTCTTCCAAATAATGCATTCTTCTTATTCTTTTAATCAACCAGGTTTTGGCATTGCAATACTAATGGGAGTGACGAGAACAAATGGGACACACAGGACCTCTTCCCTCCATATGTTGATCCTCTGGGGAGGGCCTGACAGAGGGCAGACAAAATACATGGATGTGCAGCAAGGGCGGTGCAGTGAATCCGGCCCCACCACTCTCTAGCTGATGACTTAGGGTACAGCACCTCTCTTGGCTTCATCTTCTGCCACTGTAATGTCAAGATTCCAATAGTACATGTTTGTATTTCATAAGAGGATTCTAATTCGATACACATTATCGAATATCTAAGAAGAGTGTCCTGAATAAAATAATCACACAAAATTTTAGCAATTCCTTTCATACCTAAGTAAGTATCCAGGTAAAACCAGGATCAAGGTCAGAAATTTATTAAAACAACATTACGAGATGGTCAGCATGAAGGACTATGGATTTACCTAAAGTTTGCTGACACATCTGAGCTTTCACACTCTCAAGGGGAGTTTCTGAGCTCAGATTCAATCATTAGTGTAAATCTGATAGAACTTGTTTTAGTGTAAGTTCACCTTTTACCAAGATATAAAACTTACTTCATATCATGTGTCCTTGTTTATATAAGATGCTTCACATTGGCTCAGAAATAGTAGAAGGAAAGACACCCGTACTCTGAGATCTGAGAACTGGGGATGCCAAAGCATGTGAGGTGTCTATGAGAATTCACAGTTACCTGGTTGACCATCAATATTTCACAATACTGATTTTGACACTCGTAATACTTGACATTTAATGATCATTATGTCAGTAAAACACATTTTTGCATTATTGCCTCATGAATCTTCAACAGTCCTAGCATAAGGGTGATATTAAAGTTTCCTTATAGACATACTCAGAAGAAATGAGAATCATTATGACATCACACAGTAACTGCTGTAGTCACAATTCTCTCATGGTTTTTAAATTTACTCAAATCGGTGTTGCTGTGACCATACTGTTTCTCTCTCTCTCTCTCTCTCTCTCTCTCTCTCTCTCTCTCTCTTTCTCTTTAGACAAAAAAAGCCAACACCTTAAGAAATATTTTTTCAGGATTTGAATGCAACCCCCTACTCAGATTACTGTCACTATTCATAGTCCTTTAGCCCTTGAGTTTGCAAGTGGCTTTCATAAGCCCTCAAGTTTATTCAATTCATCAATGTTTGTTTTGTGTCTGAGAAATTGAGGGAAAAAAGTTATTTTTTTCATTCATTTACTACCAGAAGCAGTGAAATTGCTTACAGAATATCAAATAGATATTGTATGGTGGATCCTAAACTCAAAGGTAGATTTTCTGATCATTTCCACAAGAGAGAGAGAATCTTTCCATTTCTTTCCATGGGTGGTAGAAGGGCTGAACTGAAGTTAAATGTGA
>BNJM01000553.1:31009-42264 GCA_015472975.1 Rousettus leschenaultii | reverse complement strand
CGAGAGTGTCTAAAGGTACTACAGACACGACCCCAGGTGTTTGAAGCTTCCCAACAAATGCCCACGCCACGGGTAGCCTGTGCTTTTCTCGCAAATGACACCATTTTCCAGAAAGCTCCAATTTCGGCTTGAAACTGATGGCAGAAAAGCGTGTTTCCCCTATCCTCCATGTATATATGACATATATCTGTAGATATATCTATCTATAGATGATGGTATAGATATATCTATTTATATGTGCAAATATATTTATGAAATTCCCGTATATATGGAAGATTTAAGAAAATGTGGCTCTGTTCTGCCCAGACTTTGTAAAATACAGACCTCTCAACTCTCACTGTGGTGACACAACTCGCCATTGTTTTCCTTTTGTAGGCAGTTGTCATGGAAACCTGAACTTCACGGAGGTGACCACACAGGTGAGAAGGGACGGAATCCGAAGGCAGACCCAAGCTGTCTGAAATCTGCCAAAGGCGACCTCCTTCCACCACTTGGCGGTGCCACTCTGCGTTTTCCTCGACAAGGAAGATGCTGTTGGTACGATGAATTGGTGTGCCAGGCATCCTGGGCATGCCCGCTGTGGCTGGCCCTGAATCCCCGTGAGGATACAGATAGCAGGGTGACATGCTTTGGACTCCAAGGAGACCTAGGCAATGGCGAGACCGTCTCAAGGTACTAGAGACGCCGACAACAGAAGTTGAAGCTTCCCTAAATATACTCAGGCAACGGGGTAGCCTGTGCTTTTCTAGCAATTGAGACCATTTCGCAGAGAACTCCAATTGCAGCTTGAAACTGATGGCAGAAAAGCGTGTTTCCCCTATCCTCCATGTATATATGACATATATTTGTAGATATATCTATCTATAGATGTAGGTATAGATATATCTATATATATGTGGAAATATATGTATGAAATTCCCGCATATATGGAGGATTTAAGAAAATGTTGCTCTTTTTGCCCAGACTTTGTAAAATACAGACCTCTCAACTCTCACTGTGGTGTCACAGCTCGCCATTGTGCTCCTTTTGTAGGCAGTTGTCATGGAAACCTGAACTTCACGGAGGTGACCACACAGGTGAGAAGAGACCGAATCCGAAGGCAGACCCAAGCTGTCTGAAATCTACCAAAGACGACCTCCTTCCACCACTTGGTGGCGACACTCTGCGTTTTCCTCGACAAGGAAGATGCTGTTGGTACGATGAATTGGTGTGCCAGGCATGCCTGGGCATGCCCGCTGTGGCTGGCCCTGAACCCCCCGTGAGGATACAGATAGCAGGGTCACATGCTTTGAACTCCAAGGAGCCCTAGGCGATGGCGAGAGTGTCTCAAGGTACTAGAGACGCCGACCCCAGCAGTTGAAGCTTCCCTACATATACTCAGGCCTCAGGGTAGCCAGTGCTTTTCTCGCAAATGAGACCATTTCGCAGAAAGCTCCATTTGCGGCTTGAAACTAATGGCAGAAAAGCGTGTTTCCCCTATCCTCCATGTATATATGACATATATCTGTATATATATCTATCTATAGATGTAGGTATAGATATATCTATATAAATGTGCAAATATATGTATGAAATTCCCGCATATATGGAGGATTTAAGAAAATGTGGCTCTGTTGTGCCCAGACTTTGTAAAATACAGACTTCTCAACTATCACTGTGGTGTCACAGCTCGCCATTGTGCTCCTTTTGTAGGCAGTTGTCATGGAAACCTGAACTTCACGGAGGTGACCACACAGGTGAGAAGGGACCGAATCCGAAGGCAGACCCAAGCTGTCTGAAATCTGTCAAAGACGACCTCCTTCCACCACTTGGTGGCGCCACTCTGCGTTTTCCTCGACAAGGAAGGTGCTGTAGGTACGATGAATTGGTGTGCCAGGCATGCCTGGATATGCCCGCTGTGGCTGGCCCTGAACCCCCCGTGAATATACAGATAGCTGGGTGACATGCTTTGTACTCCAAGGAGCCATAGCCTATGGCGAGAGTGTCTAAAGGTACTACAGACACCGACCCTAGGTGATTGAAGCTTCCCTACAAATGCCCACGCCACGGGGTAGCCTGTGCTTTTCTCGCAAATGAGACCATTTTCCAGAAAGCTCCAATTGCGGCTTGAAACTGATGGCAGAAAAGCGTGTTTCCCCTATCCTCCATGTATATATGACATATATCTGTAGATATATGTATCTATAGATGTAGGTATAGATATATCTATATATATGTGCAAATATATGTATGAAATTCCCGCATATATGGAGGATTTAAGAAAACGTGGCTCTGTTGTGCCTGGACTTTGTAAAATACAGACCTCTCAACTCTCACTGTGGTGTCACAGCTCGCCATTGTGGTCCTTTTGAACGCATTTGTCATGGAAACCTGAACCTCACTGAGGTGAGCACACAGGTGAGAAGGGACCGAATCCGAAAGCATACCCAAGCTGTCTGAAATCTGCAAAAGGCGACCTCCTTCCACCACTTGGCGGCGCCACTCTGCGTTTTCCTCGACAAGGAAGATGCTGTTGATACGATGAATTGGTGTGCCAGGCATGCCTGGGCATGCCCGCTGTGGCGGCCGCTGAAACCCCCGTGAGGATACAGATAGCAGGGTGACATGCTTTGGACTCCAAAGAGCCCTAGGCGATGGCGAGAGCGTCTCAAGGTACTACAGACACCGACCCCAGGTGATTGAAGCTTCCCTACAAATGCCCACGCCACGGGGTAGCCTGTGCTTTTCTCGCAAATGACACCATTTTCCAGAAAGCTCCAATTGCGGCTTGAAACTGATGGCAGAAAAGCGTGTTTCCCCTATCCTCCATGTATATATGACATATATCTGTAGATATATCTATCTATAGATGTAGGTATAGACATATCTATATATATGTGCAAATATATGTATGAAATTACCGTGTATATGGAGGATTTAAGAAAATGTGGAACTTTTGGCCCAGACATTGTAAAATACAGACCTCTAACTATCACTGTGGTGTCACAGCTCGCCATTCTGGTCCTTTTGAACGCATTTGTCATGGAAACCTGAACCTCACTGAGGTGAGCACACAGGTGAGAAGGGACCGAATCCGAAAGCATACCCAAGCTGTCTGAAATATGCCAAAGACGACCTCCTTCCACCACTTGGCGGCGCCACTCTGCGTTTTCCTCGACAAGGAAGATGCTGTTGGTACGATGAATTGGTGTGCCAGGCATGCCTGGGCATGCCCGCTGTGGCTGACCCTGACCCCCCCGTGAGGATACGGATAGCAGGGTCACATGGTTTGAACTCCAAGAAGCCCAAGGCGATGGCGAGAGCATCTCAAGGTCCTAGACACGCCGACCCCAGAAGTTGAAGCTTCCCTACATATACTAAGGCCACGGGGCCGCCTGTGCTTTTCCCGCAAATGAGATCATTTCGCAGAAAGCTCCAATGGCGGCTTGAAACTGCAGGCAGAAAAGGGTGTTTCCCCTATCCTCCATGTGTATATGACATATATCTATAGATATATCTATCTATAGATGTAGGTATAGATATATCTATATATATGTGCAAATATATGTATGAAATTCCCGTGTATATGGGAGATTTAAGAAAATGTGGCTCTGTTGTGCCCAGACTTTGTAAAATACAGACCTCTCAGCTCTCACTGTGGTGTCACAGTTCGCAATTGTGCTCCTTTTGTAGGCAGTTGTCATGGAAACCTGAACTTCACGGAGGTGACCACACAGGTGAGAAGGGACCGAATCCGAAGGCAGACCCAAGCTGTCTGAAATATGACAAAGACGACCTCCTTCCACCACTTGGCGGCGCCACTCTGCGTTTTCCTCGACAAGGAAGATGCTGTTGATACGATGAATTCGTGTGCCAGGCATGCCTGGGCATGCCCGCTGTGGCTGGCCCTGAAAACCCCGTGAGGATACAGATAGCAGGGTGACATGCTTTGGACTCCAAAGAGCCCTAGGCGATGGCGAGAGCGTCTCAAGGTACTAGAGACGCCGACACCAGAAGTTGAAGCTTCCCTACAAATGCCCACGCCACGGGGTAGCCTGTGTTTTTCTCGCAAATGACACCATTTCGCAGAAAGCTCCAATTGCGGTTTGAAACTCATGGCAGAAAAGCGTGTTTCCCCTATCCTCCATGTATATATGACATATGTCTGTAGATATATCTATCTATAGATGTAGGTATAGATATATATATATATATATGTGCAAATATATGTATGAAATTCCCGCATATATGGAGGATTTAAGAAAATGTGGCTCTGTTGTGCCCAGACTTTGTAAAATACAGACCTCTAACTATCTCTGTGGTGTCACAGCTCGACATTGTGCTCCTTTTGTAGGCAGTTGTCATGGAAACCTGAACTTCACGGAGGTGACCACACAGGTGAGAAGGGACCGAATCCGAAGGCAGACCCAAGCTGTCAGTAATCTGCCAAAGACGACCTCCTTCCACCACTTGGCGGCGCCACTCTGCGTTTTCCTCGACAAGGAAGATGCTGTTGGTACGATGAATTGGTGTGCCAGGCATGCCTGGACAAGGACGCTGTGGCTGGCCCTGAACCCCCCGTGAGGATACAGATAGCTGGGTGACATGCTTTGGACTCCAAGGAGCCCTAGGCGATGGCGAGAGTGTCTAAAGGTACTACAGACACCGTCCCCAGGTGATTGAAGTTTCCCAACAAATGCCCACGCCACGGGGTAGCCTGTGCTTTTCTCGCAAATGACACCATTTTCCAGAAAGCTCCAATTACGGCTTGAAACTGATGGCAGAAAAGCGTGTTTCCCCTATCCTCCATGTATATATGACATATATCTGTAGATATGTCTATCTATAGATGTAGGTATAGATATATCTATATATATGTGCAAATATATGTATGGAATTCCCGCATACATGGAGGATTTAAGAAAATGTGTCAATGTTGTACCCAGACTTTGTAAAATACAGACCTCTCAACTCTCACTGTGGTGTCACAGCTCGTCATTGTGCTGCTTTTGTAGGCAGTTGTCATGGAAACCTGAACTACACGGAGGTGACCACACAGGTGAGAAGGGACCGAATCCGAAGGCAGACCCAAGCTGTCTGAAATCTGCCAAAGACGACATCCTTCCAACACTTGGTGGCGCCACTCTGCGTTTTTCTCGACAAGGAAGAAGCTGTTGGTACGATGAATAGGTGTGCCAGGCATGCCTGGACAAGCCCGCTGTGGCTGGCCCTGAACCCCCCGTGAGGATACAGATAGCTGGGTGACATGCTTTGGACTCGAAGGAGCCCTAGGCAATGGCGAGAGTGTCTAAAGGTACTACAGACACGACCCCAGGTGTTTGAAGCTTCCCAACAAATGCCCACGCCACGGGTAGCCTGTGCTTTTCTCGCAAATGACACCATTTTCCAGAAAGCTCCAATTTCGGCTTGAAACTGATGGCAGAAAAGCGTGTTTCCCCTATCCTCCATGTATATATGACATATATCTGTATATATATCTATCTATAGATGATGGTATAGATATATCTATTTATATGTACAAATATATTTATGAAATTCCCGTATATATGGAAGATTTAAGAAAATGTGGCTCTGTTCTGCCCAGACTTTGTAAAATACAGACCTCTCAACTCTCACTGTGGTGTCACAGCTCGCCATTGTTTTCCTTTTGTAGGCAGTTGTCATGGAAACCTGAACTTCACGGAGGTGACCACACAGGTGAGAAGGGACGGAATCCGAAGGCAGACCCAAGCTGTCTGAAATCTGCCAAAGGCGACCTCCTTCCACCACTTGGCGGCGCCACTCTGCGTTTTCCTCGACAAGGAAGATGCTGTTGATACGATGAATTGGTGTGCCAGGCATGCCTGGGCATGCCCGCTGTGGCTGGCGCTGAAACCCCCGTGAGGATACAGATAGCAGGGTGACATGCTTTGGACTCCAAAGACCCCTAGGCGATGGCGAGAGCGTCTCAAGGTACTACAGACACCGACCCCAGGTGATTGAAGCTTCCCTACAAATGCCCACGCCACGGGGTAGCCTGTGCTTTTCTCGCAAATGACACCATTTTCCAGAAAGCTCCAATTGCGGCTTGAAACTGATGGCCGAAAAGCGTGTTTCCCCTATCCTCCATTTATATATGACATATATCTGTAGATATATCTATCTATAGATGTAGGTATAGACATATCTATATATATGTGCAAATATATGTATGAAATTACCGTGTATATGGAGGATTTAAGAAAATGTGGCACTTTTGGCCCAGACATTGTAAAATACAGACCTCTAACTATCACTGTGGTGTCACAGTTCGCCATTCTGGTCCTTTTGAACGCATTTGTCATGGAAACCTGAACCTCACTGAGGTGAGCACACAGGTGAGAAGGGACCGAATCCGAAAGCATACCCAAGCTGTCTGAAATATGCCAAAGACGACCTCCTTCCACCACTTGGTGGCGCCACTCTGCGTTTTCCTCGACAAGGAAGGTGCTGTAGGTACGATGAATTGGTGTGCCAGGCATGCCTGGATATGCCCGCTGTGGCTGGCCCTGAACCCCCCGTGAGTATACAGATAGCTGGGTGACATGCTTTGTACTCCAAGGAGCCATAGGCGATGGCGAGAGTGTCTAAAGGTACTACAGACACCGACCCTAGGTGATTGAAGCTTCCCTACAAATGCCCACGCCACGGGGTAGCCTGTGCTTTTCTCGCAAATGACACCATTTTCCAGAAAGCTCCAATTACGGCTTGAAACTGATGGCAGAAAAGCGTTTTTCCCCTATCCTCCATGTACATATGACATATATCTGTAGATATATCTATCTATAGATGTAGGTATAGATATATCTATATATATGTGCAAATATATGTATGAAATTCCCGCATATATAGAGGATTTAAGAAAATGTGGCTCTGTTGTGCCCAGACTTTGTAAATTACAGGCCTCTCAACACTCACTGTGGTGTCACAGCTCGCCATTTTGCTCCTTTTGTACGCAGTTGTCATGGAAATCTGAACTTCACGGAGGTGACCACACAGGTGAGAAGGGACCGAACCCGAAGGCAGACCCAAGCTGTCTGAAATCTGCCAAAGACGACCTCCTTCCACCACTTGGTGGCGCCACCCTACGTTTTTCTCGACAAGGAAGATGCTGTTGGTAGGATGAATTGGTGTTCCAGGCATGCCTGGGCATGCCCGCTGTGGCTGGCCCTGAAACCCCCGTGAGGATACAGATAGCAGGGCCACATGCTTTGAACTCCAAGGAGACCTAGGCGATGGCGAGAGCGTCTCAAGGTACTAGAGACGTCGACCACAGAAGTTGAAGCTTCCCTACATATACTCAGGCAACGGGGTAGCCTGTGCTTTTCTCGCAAATGATACGATTTCGCAGAAAGCTCCAATAGCGGCTTGAAATTGCAGGCAGAAAAGCGTGTTTCCCCTTCCTCCATGTATATATGACATATGTCTTTAGATATATCTATCTATAGATGTAGGTATAGATATATCTATATATATGTGCAAAGATATGTATGAAATTCCCGCATATATGGAGGATTTAAGAAAATGTGGCTCTGTTGTGCCCAGACTTTGTAAAATACACACCTCTCAACTCTCACTGTGGTGTCACAGCTCGCCATTGTGCTCCTTTTGTAGGCAGTTGTCATGGAAACCTGAACTTCACGGAGGTGACCACACAGGTGAGAAGGGACCGAATCCGAAGGCAGACCCAAGCTGTCTGAAATCTGCCAAAGACGACCTCCTTCCACCACTTGGCGGCGCCACTCTCCGTTTTCCTCGACAAGGAAGATGCTGTTGGTACGATGAATTGGTGTGCCAGGCATGCCTGGGCATGCCCGCTGTGGATGGCCCTGAAACCCCCGTGAGGATACAGATAGCAGGGGCACATGCTTTGAACTCCAAGGAGCCATAGGCGATGGCGAGAGCGTCTCAAGGTACTAGAGTCGTCGACCCCAGAAGTTGAAGCTTCCCAACAAATGCCCACGCCACGGGGTAGCCTGTGCTTTTCTCGCAAATGAGACGATTTCGCAGAACGCTCCAATAGCGGCTTGAAATTGCAGGCAGAAAAGCGTGTTTCCCCTATCCTCCATGTATATATGACATATATCTGTAGATATATCTATCTATAGATGTAGGTATAGATATATCTATATATATGTGCAAATATATGTATGAAATTCCCGCATATATGGAATATTTAAGAAAATGTGTCTCTGTTGTGCCCAGACTTTGTAAAATACAGACCTCTCAACTCTCACTGTGGTGTCACAGCTCGCCATTGTGCTCCTTTTGTAGGCAGTTGTCATGGAAACCTGAACTACACGGAGGTGACCACACAGGTGAGAAGGGACCGAATCCGAAGGCAGACCTAAGCTGTCTGAAATCTGCCAAAGACGACATCCTTCCACCACTTGGTCGCGCCACCCTGCGTTTTCCTCGACAAGGAAGATGCTGTTGGTACGATGAATTGGTGTGCCAGGCATGCCTGGACAAGCCCGGTGTGGCTGGCCCTGAACCCCCCGTGAGGATACAGATAGCTGGATGACATACTTTGGACTCCAAGGCGCCCTAGGCGATGGCGAGAGCGTCTCAAGGTACTAGAGACGCCGACGCCAGAAGTTGAAGCTTCCCTACATATACTCAGGCAACGGGGTAGCCTGTGCTTTTCTCGCAAATGACACCATTTTCCAGAAAGCTCCAATTTCGGCTTGAAACTGATGGCAGAAAAGCGTGTTTCCCCTTCCTCCATGGATATATGACATATATCTGTAGATATATCTATCTATAGATATAGGTATAGATAT
Organism: Rousettus leschenaultii; assembly: GCA_015472975.1. Lineage (NCBI taxonomy): Eukaryota > Metazoa > Chordata > Mammalia > Chiroptera > Pteropodidae > Rousettus > Rousettus leschenaultii. The sequence goes on along the minus strand of BNJM01000553.1, from coordinate 33,463 downwards.
ATCTATATATATGTGCAAATATATGTATGAAATTCCCGTATATATGGAAGATTTAAGCAATTGTGGCTCTTTTTGCCCAGACTTTGTAAAATACAGACCTCTCAACTCTCACTGTGGTGTCACAGCTCGCCATTGTGCTCCTTTTGTAGGCAGTTGTCATGGAAACCTGAACTTCACGGAGGTGACCACACAGGTGAGAAGGGACCGAATCCGAAGGCAGACCAAAGCTGTCTGTAATCTGCCAAAGATGACCTCCTTCCACCACTTGGTGGCGCCACTCTGCGTTTCCTCGACAAGGAAGACGCTGTTGGTAGTATGAATTGGTGTGCCAGGCATGCCTGGGCATGCCCGCTGTGGCTGGCCCTGAACCCCCCGTGACGATACAGATAGCAGGGTCACATGCTTTGAACTCCAAGGCGCCCTAGGCGATGCCGAGAGCGTCTCAAGGTACTAGAGACGCCGACGCCAGAAGTTGAAGCTTTCGTACATATACTCAGGACTCGGGGTAGCCTGTGCTTTTCTCGCAAATGAGACCATTTCGCAGAAAGCTCCAATTACGGCTTGAAACTGATGGCGGAAATGCGTTTTTCCCCTATCCTCCATGTATATATGACATATATCTGTAGATATATCTATCTATAGATGTAGGTATAGACATATCTATATATATGTGCAAATATATGTATGAAATGCCCGCATATATGGAGGATTTAAGAAAATGTGGCTGTGTTGTGCCCAGACTTTGTAAAATACAGGCCTCTCAACTCTCACTGTGGTGTCACAGCTCGCCATTTTGCTCCTTTTGTAGGCAGTTGTCATGGAAACCTGAACTTCAAGGCGGTGACCACACAGGTGAGAAGGGCCCGTATCCAAAGGCAGACGCAAGCTGTCTGAAATCTGCTAAAGACGACCTCCTTCCACCACTTGGTGGCGCCACTCTGCGTTTTCCTCGACAAGGAAGATGCTGTTAGTACGATGAATTGGTGTGCCAGGCATGCCTGCGCATGCCCGCTGTGGCTGGCCCTGAAACCCCCGTGAGGATACAGATAGCTGGGTGACATGCTTTGGACTCCAAAGAGCCCTAGGCTATGGCGAGAGTGTCTAAAGGTACTACAGACACCGACCCCAGGTGATTGAAGCTTCCCTACATATACTCAGGCCTCGGGGTAGCCTGTGCTTTTCTCGCAAATGAGACCATTGGCAGAAAGCTCAAATTGCAGCTTGGTACTGATGGCAGAAAAGGATGTTTCCCCTATCCTCCATGTATATATGACATATATCTGTAGATATATCTATATTTAGATGTAGGTATAGATATATCTATATATATGTGCAAATATATGTATGAAATTCCCGTATATATGGAAGATTTAAGAAAATGTGGCTCTGTTGTGCCCAGACTTTGTAAAATACAGACCTCTCAACTATCACTGTGGTGTCACAGCTCGCCATTGTGCTCCTTTTGTAGGCAGTTGTCATGGAAACCTGAACTTCACGGAGCTGACCACACAGGTGAGAAGGGCCCGAATCCAAAGGCAGACCCAAGCTGTCTGAAATCTGCCAAAGACGACCTCCTTCCACCACTTGGTGGCGCCACTCTGCGTCTTCCTCGACAAGGAAGATGCTGTTGGTACGATGAATTGGTGTGCCAGGCATGCCTGCGCATGCCCGCAGTGGCTGGCCCTGAACCCCCGGTGAGGATACAGATAGCAGGGTCACATGCTTTGAACTCCAAGGAGCCCTAGGCGATGGCGAGAGCGTCTCAAGGTACTAGAGACGCCGACCCCAGGTGATTGAAGCTTCCCTACATATACTCAGGCCTCGGGGTAGCCTGTGCTTTTCTCGCAAATGAGAACATTTGGCAGAAAGCTCCAATTGCGGCTTGATACTGATGGCAGAAAACGGTGTTTCCCCTATCCTCCATGTATATATGACATATATCTGTAGATATATCTATCTGTAGATGTAGGTATAGATATATCTATATATATGTGCAAATATATGTATGAAATTCCCGTATATATGGAACATTTAAGAAAATGTGGCAATGTTATGCCCAGACTTTGTAAAATACAGACCTCGCAACACTCACTGTGGTGTCACAGCTCGCCATTGTGGTCTTTTTGTACGCATTTGTCATGGAAACCTGAACCTCACGGAGGTGAGCACACAGGTGAGAAGGGACCGATCCGAAAGCATACCCAAGCTGTCTGAAATCTGCCAATGACAACCTGTTTCCACCACTTGGTGGCCCACTCTTCGTTTTTCTCGACAGGGAAGAAACTTTGGTACGATGAATTGGTGTGCCAGGCATGCTTGCGCATGCCCGCTGTGGCTGTCCCTGAAACCCCCGTGAGGATACAGATAGCTGGGTGACATGCTTTGGACTCCAAGGAGCCCTAGGCGATGGCGAGAGCGTCTCAAGGTACTAGAGACGCCAAACCCAGCAGTTGA
>BNJM01000553.1:0-18431 GCA_015472975.1 Rousettus leschenaultii | reverse complement strand
CGCTCTGGCGGCCCTGAACCCCTCGTGAGGATACAGATAGCAGGGTGACATGCTTTGGACTCCAAGGAGCCCTAGGGGATGGCGAGAGTGTCTAAAGGTACTACAGACACCGACCCCAGGTGATTGAAGCTTCCATACAAATGCCCACGCCACGGGGTAGCCTGTGTTTTTCTCGCAAATGAGACCATTTGACAGAAAGCTCCAATTGCGGCTTGAAACTGATGGCAGAAAAGCGTGTTTCCCCTATCCTCCATGTATATATGACATATATCTGTACATATATCTATCTATAGATGTAGGTATAGATATATCTATATATATGTGCAAATATATGCATGAAATTCCCGTATATATGGAAGATTTAAGAAAATGTGGCTCTCTTTGCCGAGACTTTGTAAAATACAGACCTCTCAACTCTCACTGTGGTGTCACACCTCGCCATTTTGCTCCTTTTGTAGGCAGTTGTCATGGAATCCTGAACTTCACGGAGGTGAGCACACAGGTGAGAAGGGACCGAATCCGAAGGCAGACCCAAGCTATCTGAAATCTGCCAAAGACGACCTCCTTCCAGCACTTGGTGGTGCCACTCTGCGTTTCCTCGACAAGCAAGATGCTGTTCGTACGATGAATGGGTGTGCCAGGCATGCCTGGGCATGCCCGCTGTGGCTGGCCCTGAAACCCCCGTGAGGATACAGATAGCAGGGTGACATGCTTTGGACTCCAAGGAGCCCTAGGCGATGGCGAGAGCGTCTCAAGGTACTAGAGACGCCGACACCAGAAGTGGAAGCTTCCCTACAAATGCCCATGCCACGGGGTAGCCTGTGCTTTTCTCGCAAATGAGACCATTTCGCAGAAAGCTCCAATTACGGCTTGAAACTGATGGCAGAAAAGAGTGTTTCCCCTATCCTCCATGTATATATGACATATATCTGTAGATATACCTATCTATAGATGTAGGTATAGATATATCTATATATATGTGCAAATATATGTATGAAATTCCCGCATATATGGAGGATTTAAGAAAATGTGTCTCTGTTGTGCCCAAAATTTGTAAAATACAGGCCTCTCAACTCTCACTGTGGTGTCACAGCTCGCCATTTTGCTCCTTTTGTACGCAGTTATCATGAAAACCTGAAACTCACGGAGGTGATCACACAGGTGAGAAGGGACCGAATCCGAAGGCAGACCCAAGCTATCTGAAATCTGCCAAAGACGACCTCTTTCCACCACTTGGTGGCGCCACTCTTCGTTTTTTTCGACAAGGAAGATGCTGTTGGTATGATGAATTGGTGTGCCAGGCATGCCTGGACATGCCCGCTGTGGCTGCCCCTGAACCCCTCGTGAGGATACAGATAGCTGGGTGACATGCTTTGGACTCCCAGGCCCCCTAGGCGATGGCGAGAGTGTCTAAAGGTACTACAGACACCGACCCCAGGTGATTGAAGCTCCCTACTAATGTCCACGCCACGGGGTAGCCTGTGCTTTTCTCGCAAATGACACCATTTTCCAGAAAGCTCCAATTACGGCTTGAAACTGATGGCAGAAAAGCGTGTTTCCCCTATCCTCCATGTATATATGACATATATCTGTAGATATATCTATCTATAGATGTAGGTATAGATATATCTATATATATGTGCAAATATATGCATGAAATTCCCGTATATATGGAAGATTTAAGAAAATGTGGCTCTCTTTGCCCAGACTTTGTAAAATACAGACCTCTCAACTCTCACTGTGGTGTCACACCTCGCCATTTTGCTCCTTTTGTAGGCAGTTGTCATGGAATCCTGAACTTCACGGAGGTGACCACACAGGTGAGAAGGGACCGAATCTGAAGGCAGACACATACTGTCTGTAATCTGCCAAAGACGACCTCCTTCCACCACTTGGTGGCGCCACTCTGCGTTTCCTCGACAAGGAAGATGTTGTTGGTACGATGAATGGGTGTGCCAGGCATGCCTGGGCATGCCCGCTGTGGCTGGCCCTGAAACCCCCGTGAGGATACAGATAGCAGGGTGACATGCTTTGGACTCCAAGGAGCCCTAGGCGATGGCGAGAGCATCTCAAGGTACTAGAGACGCCGACACCAGAAGTGGAAGCTTCCCTACAAATGCCCACGCCACGGGGTAGCCTGTGCTTTTCTCGCAAATGAGACCATTTCGCAGAAAGCTCCAATTGCGGCTTGAAACTGATGGCAGAAAAGCGTGTTTCCCCTATCCTCCATGTATATATGACATATATCTGTAGATATATCTATCTATAGATGTAGGTATAGATATATCTATATATATGTGCAAATATATGTACGGAATTCCCGTATATATGGAAGATTTAAGAAAATGTGGCTCTGTTGTGCGCAGACTTTGTAAAATACAGACCTCTCAACTCTCACTGTGGTGTCACAACCCGCCATTGTGATCCTTTTGTGCGCATTTGTCGTGGAAACCTGAACCTCACGGAGGTGAGCACACAGGTGAGAAGGGACCGAATCCGAAGGCAGACCCAAGCTGTCTGAAATCTGCCGAAGACGACCTCTTTCCACCACTTGGTGGCGCCACTCTTCGTTTTTCTCGACAAGGAAGATGCTGTTGGTACGATGAATTGGTGTTCCAGGCATGCCTGGGCATGCCCGCTGTGGATGGCCCTGACCCCCCCGTGAGGATACAGATAGCAGGGTCACATGGTTTGAACTCCATGGAGCCCGAGGCGATGGCGAGAGCGTCTCAAGGTCCTAGACACGCCGACCCCAGAAGTTGAAGCTTCCCTACATATACTAAGGCCACGGGGCCGCCTGTGCTTTTCTCGCAAATGAGATCATTTCGCAGAAAGCTCCAATTGCGGCTTGAAACTGATGGCAGAAAAGCGTATTTCCCCTATCCTCCATGTATATATGACATATGTCTGTAGATATATCTATCTACAGATGTAGGTATAGATATATCAATATATATGTGCAAATATATGTATGAAATTCCCGTGTATATGGAAGATTTAAGAAAATGTGGCTCTGTTGTGCCCAGACTTTGTAAAATACAGACCTCTAACTATCTCTGTGGTGTCACAGCTCGCCATTGTGCTCCTTTTGTAGGCAGTTGTCATGGAAATCTGAACTTCACGGAGGTGACCACACAGGTGAGAAGGGACCGAATCCGAAGGCAGACCCAAGCTGTCTGAAATCTGCCAAAGACGACCTCCTTCCACCACTTGGTGGCGCCACCCTGCGTTTTTACGACAAGGAAGATGCTGTTGGTAGGATGAATTGGTGTTCCAGGCATGCCTGGGCATGCGCGCTGTGGCTGGCCCTGAACCCCCCGTGAGGATACAGATAGCAGGGTCACATGCTTTGAACTCCAAGGAGCCCTAGGCGATGACGAGAGCGTCTCAAGGTACTAGAGACGCCGACCCCAGAAGTTGAAGCTTCCCTACATATAATCAGGCAACGGGGTAGCCTGTGCTTTTCTCGCAAATGAGACGATTTCGCAGAAAGCTCAAATAGCGGCTTGAAAGTGCAGGCAGAAAAGCGTGTTTCCCCTATCCTCCATGTATATATGACATATATCTGTAGATACATCTATCTAGAGATGTAGGTATAGATATATCTATATATATGTGCAAATATATGCATGAAATTCCCGTATATATGGAAGATTTAAGAAAATGTGGCTCTCTTTGCCCAGACTTTGTAAAATACAGACCTCTCAACTCTCACTGTGGTGTCACAGCTCGCCATTGTGCTCCTTTTGTAGGCAGTTGTCATGGAAACCTGAACTTCACGGAGGTGACCACACAGGAGAGAAGGGACAGAATCTGAAGGCAGACCCAAGCTGTCTGAAATCTGCCAAAGACGACCTCCTTCCACCACTTGGTGGCGCCACCCTGCGTTTTTACGACAAGGAAGATGCTGTTGGTAGGATGAATTGGTGTTCCAGGCATGCCTGGGCATGACCGCTGTGGCTGGCCCTGAACCCCCCGTGAGGATACAGATAGCAGGGTCACATGCTTTGAACTCCAAGGAGCCCTAGGCGATGGCGAGAGCGTCTCAAGGTACTAGAGACGCCGACCCCAGAAGTTGAAGCTTCCCTACATATACTCAGGCAACGGGGTAGCCTGTGCTTTTCTCGCAAATGAGACGATTTCGCAGAAAGCTCAAATAGCGGCTTGAAAGTGCAGGCAGAAAAGCGTGTTTCTCCTATCCTCCATGTATATATGACATATATCTGTAGATATATCTATCTATAGATGTAGGTATACATATATCTATATATATGTGGAAATATATGTATGAAATTCCCGCATATATGGAGGATTTAAGAAAATGTGTCTCTCTTGTGCCCAGACTTTGTAAAATACAGACCTCTCAACTATCACTGTGGTTTCACAGCTCGCCATTGTGCTCCTTTTGTACGCAGTTGTCATGGAAACCTGAACTACACGGAGGTGACCACACAGGTGAGAAGGGACCGAATCCGAAGGCAGACCCAAGCTGTCTGAAATCTGCCAAAGAGGACCTCCTTCCACCACTTGGTGGCGCCACTCTGCGTCTTCCTCGACAAGGAAGATGCTGTTGGTACGATGAATTGGTGTGCCAGGCATGCCTGGGCATGCCCGCTGTGGCTGGCCCTGAACCCCCCGTGAGGATACAGATAGCAGGGTCACATGCTTTGAACTCCAAGGAGCCCTAGGCGATGGCGAGAGCGTCTCAAGGTACTAGAGACGCCGACCCCAGGTGATTGAAGCTTCCCTACATATACTCAGGCCTCGGGGTAGCCTGTGCTTTTCTCGCAATTGAGACCATTTGGCAGAAAGCTCCAATTGCGGCTTGGTACTGATGGCAGAAAAGCGTGTTTCCCCTATCCTCCATGTATATATGACATATATCTGTAGATATATCTATCTATAGATGTAGGTATAGATATATCTATATATATGTGCAAATATATGTATGAAATTCCCGCATATATGGAAGATTTCAGAAAATGTGGCTCTGTTGTGCCCAGACTTTGTAAAATACAGACCTCTCAACTCTCACTGTGGTGTCACAGCTCGCCATTGTGCTCCTTTTGTAGGCAGTTGTCATGGAAACCTGAACTTCACGGAGGTGACCACATAGGTGAGAAGGGCCCGAATCGGAAGGGAGACCCAAGCTGTCTGAAATCTGCCAAAGACGACCTCCTTCCACCACTTGGTGGCGCCACTCTGCGTCTTCCTCGACAAGGAAGATGCTGTTGGTACGATGAATTGGTGTGCCAGGCATGCCTGGGCATGCCCGCTGTGGCTGGCCCTGAAACCCCCGTGAGGATACGGATAGCTGGGTGACATGCTTTGGACACCAAGGAGCGCTAGGCGATGGCGAGAGTGTCTAAAGGTACTACAGACACCGACCCCAGGTGATTGAAGCTTCCCTACAAATACCCACGCCACCGGGTAGCCTGTGCTTTTCGCGCAAATGACACCATTTTCCAGAAAGCTCCAATTGCGGCTTGAAACTGATGGCTGAAAAGCGTGTTTCCCCTATCCTCCATGTATATATAATATATATCTCTAGATATATCTATCTATAGATGTAGGTATAGATATATCTACATATGGGCAAATATATATATGTAATTCCCGTATGTATGGAAGATTTAAGAAAATGTGGCTCTGTTGTGCCCAGACGTTGTAAAATACAGACCTCTCAACTCTCACTGTGGTGTCACAGCTCGCCATTGTGCTCCTTTTATAGGCAGTTGTCATGGAAACCTGAACTTCACGGAGGTGACCACACAGGTGAGAAGGGCCCGAATCCGAAGGCGGACCCAAGCTGTCTGAAATCTGCCAAAGACGACCTCCTTCCACCACTTGGTGGCGCCACTCTGCGTCTTCCTCGACAAGGAAGATGCTGTTGGTACGATGAATTGGTGTGCCAGGCATGCCTGGGGATGCCCGCTGTGGCTGGCCCTGAAATCCCGTGAGTATACAGATAGCTGGTTGACATGCTTTGGACTCCAAGGAGCCCTAGGCGATGGCGAGAGTGTCTAAAGGTACTACAGACACCGACCCCAGGTGATTGAAGCTTCCCTACATATACTCAGGCCTCGGGGTAGCCTGTGCTTTTCTCGCAAATGAGACCATTTGGCAGAAAGCTCCAACTGCGGCTTGATACTGATGGCAGAAAACGGTGTTTCCCCTATCCTCCATGTATATATGACATATATCTGTAGATATATCTATCTGTAGATGTAGGTATAGATATATCTATATATATGTGCAAATATATGTATGAAATTCCCGTATATATGGAAGATTTAAGAAAATGTGGCTCTGTTGTGCCCAGACTTTGTAAAATACAGACCTCTCAACTCTCACTGTGGTGTCACAGCTCGCCATTTTGCTCCTTTTGTACGCAGTTATCATGAAAACCTGAAACTCACGGAGGTGAGCACACAGGGGAGAAGGGTCCGAATCCGAAGGCAGACCCAAGCTATCTGAAATCTGCCAAAGACGACCTCTTTCCACCACTTGGTTGCGCCACTCTTCGTTTCTTTCGACAAGGAAGATGCTGTTGGTACGATGAATTGGTGTGCCAGGCATGCCTGGACATGCCCGCTGTGGCTGCCCCTGAACCCCTCGTGAGGATACAGATAGCTGGGTGACATTCTTTGGACTCCCAGGCGCCCTAGGCGATGGCGAGAGTTTCTAAAGGTACTACAGACACCGACCACAGGTGATTGAAGCTCCCTACAAATGTCCACGCCACGGGGTAGCCTGTGCTTTTCTCGCAAATGACACCATTTTCCAGAAAGCTCCAATTACGGCTTGAAACTGATGGCAGAAAAGCGTGTTTCCCCTATCCTCCATGTATATATGACATATATCTGTAGATATATCTATCTATAGATGTAGGTATAGATATATCTATATATATGTGCAAATATATGCATGAAATTCCCGTATATATGGAAGATTTAAGAAAATGTGGCTCTCTTTGCCCAGACTTTGTAAAATACAGACCTCTCAACTCTCACTGTGGTGTCACACCTCGCCATTTTGCCCCTTTTGTAGGCAGGTGTCATGGAATCCTGAACTTCACGGAGGTGACCACACAGGTGAGAAGGGACCGAATCTGAAGGCAGACACATGCTGTCTGTAATCTGCCAAAGACGACCTCTTTCCAGCACTTGGTGGTGCCACTCTGCGTTTCCTCCTCAAGGAAGATGCTGTTGGTACGATGAATTGGTGTGCCAGGCATGCCTGGGCATGCCCGCTGTGGCTGGCCGGGAAACCCCCGTGAGGATACAGATAGCAGGGTGACATGCTTTGGACTCCAAGGAGACCTAGGCGATGGCGAGAGCGTGTCAAGGTACTAGAGACGCCGACACCAGAAGTTGAAGCTTCCCTACAAATGCCCACGACACGGGGTAGCCTGTGCTTTTCTCGCAAATGAGACCATTTCGCAGAAAGCTCCAATTGCGGCTTGAAACTGATGGCAGAAAAGCGTTTTTCCCCTATCCTCCATGTATATATGACATATATCTGTAGATATATCTATCTATAGATGTAGGTATAGATATATCTATATATATGTGCAAATATATGTATGAAATTCCCGTGTATATGGAAGATTTAAGAAAATGTGGCTCTTTTGGCCCTGACTTTGTAAAATACAGACCTCTAACTATCACTGTGGTGTCACAGCTCGCCATTGTGCTCCTTTTTTAGGCAGCTGTCATGGAAACCTGAACTACACTGAGGTGACCACACAGGTGAGAAGGGACCGAATCCGAACGCAGACCCAAGCTATCTGAAATCTGCCAAAGACGACCTCTTTCCACCCCTTGGTGGCGCCACTCTTCGTTTTTTTCTTCAAGGAAGATGCTGTTGGTATGATGAATTGGTGTGCCAGGCATGCCTGGACATGCCCGCTGTGGCTGCCCCTGAACCCCTCATGAGGATACAGATAGCTGGGTGACATGCTTTGGACTCCCAGGCGCCCTAGGCGATGGCGAGATTGTCTAAAGGTACTACAGACACCGACCCCAGGTGATTGAAGCTCCCTACAAATGTCCACGCCACGGGGTAGCCTGTGCTTTTCTCGCAAATGACACCATTTTCCAGAAAGCTCCAATTACGGCTTGAAACTGATGGCAGAAAAGCGTGTTTCCCCTATCCTCCATGTATATATGACATATATCTGTAGATATATCTATCTATAGATGTAGGTATAGATATATCTATATATATGTGCAAATATATGTATGAAATTCCCGCATATATGGAGGATTTAAGAAAATGTGTCTCTGTTGTGCCCAGAATTTGTAAAATACAGGCCTCTCAACTCTCACTGTGGTGTCACAGCTCGCCATTTTGCTCCTTTTGTACGCAGTTATCATGAAAACCTGAAACTCACGGAGGTGAGCACACAGGTGAGAAGGGTCCGAATCCGAAGGCAGACCCAAGCTCTCTGAAATCTGCCAAAGACGACCTCTTTCCACCACTTGGTGGCGCCACTCTTCGTTTTTTTCGACAACGAAGATGCTGTTGGTACGATGAATTGGTGTGCCAGGCATGCCTGGACATGCCCGCTGTGGCTGCCCCTGAACCCCTCGTGAGGATACAGATAGCTGGGTGACATGCTTTGGACTCCCAGGCGCCCTAGGCGATGGCGAGAGTGTCTAAAGGTACTACAGACACCGACCCCAGGTGATTGAAGTTCCCTACAAATGTCCACGCCACGGGGTAGCCTGTGCTTTTCTCGCAAATGACACCATTTTCCAGAAAGCTCCAATTACGGCTTGAAACTGATGGCAGAAAAGCGTGTTTCCCCTATCCTCCATGTATATATGACATATATCTGTAGATATATCTATCTATAGATGTAGGTATAGATATATCTATATATATGTGCAAATATATGCATGAAATTCCCGTATATATGGAAGATTTAAGAAAATGTGGCTCTCTTTGCCCAGACTTTGTAAAATACAGACCTCTCAACTCTCACTGTGGTGTCACACCTCGCCATTTTGCTCTTTTTGTAGGCAGTTGTCATGGAATCCTGAACTTCACGGAGGTGACCACACAGGTGAGAAGGGCCCGAATCTGAAGGCAGACCCATTCTGTCTGTAATCTGCCAAAGACGACCTCCTTCCACCACTTGGTGGTGCCACTCTGCGTTTCCTCGACAAGGAAGATGCTGTTGGTACGATGAATTGGTGTGCCAGGCATGCCTGGGCATGCCCGCTGTGGCTGGCCCTGAAACCCCCGTGAGGATACAGATAGCAGGGTGACATGCTTTGGACTCCAAGGAGACCTAGGCGATGGCGAGAGCGTGTCAAGGTACTAGAGACGCCGACACCAGAAGTTGAAGCTTCCCTACAAATGCCCACGACACGGGGTAGCCTCTGCTTTTCTCGCAAATGAGACCATTTCGCTGAAAGCTCCAATTGCGGCTTGAAACTGATGGCAGAAAGGCGTGTTTCCCCTATCCTCCATGTATATATGACATATATCTGTAGATATATCTATCTATAGATGTATGTATAGATATATCTATATATATGTGCAAATATATGTATGAAATTCCCGTGTATATGGAAGATTTAAGAAAATGTGGCTCTTTTGGCCCTGACTTTGTAAAATACAGACCTCTAACTATCACTGTATTGTCACAGCTCGCCATTGTGCTCCTTTTGTAGGCAGTTGTCATGGAAACCTGAACTACACTGAGGTGACCACACAGGTGAGAAGGGACCGAATCCGAAGGCAGACCCATGCTGTCTGAAATCTGCCAAAGACGACCTCTTTCCACCACTTGGTGGAGCCACTCTGCGTTTTTCTCGACAAGGAGGATGCTGTTGGTACGATGAATTGGTGTGCCAGGCATGCCTGGACAAGCCCGCTGTGGCTGGCCCTGAACCCCCCGTGAGGATACAGATAGCTGGGTGACATGCTTTGGACTCCATGGAGCCGTAGGCGATGGCGAGAGTGTCTTAAGGTACTACAGACACAGACCCCAGGTGATTGAAGCTTCCCAACAAATGCCCACGCCACGGGGTAGCCTGTGCTTTTCTCGCAAATGACACCATTTTCCAGAAAGCTCCAATTGCGGCTTGAAACTGATGGCAGAAAAGCGTGTTTCCCCTATCCTCCATGTATATATGACATATATCTGTAGATATATCTATCTAGAGATGTAGGTATAGATATATCTATATATATGTGCAAATATATGCATGAAATTCCCGTATATATGGAAGATTTAAGAAAATGTGGCTCTGTTGTGCCCAGAATTTGTAAAATACAGGCCTCTCAACTCTCACTGTGGTGTCACAGCTCGCCATTTTGCTCCTTTTGTACGCAGTTATCATGAAAACCTGAAACTCACGGAGGTGAGCACACAGGTGAGAAGGGACCGAATCCGAAGGCAGACCCAAGCTGTCTGAAATCTGCCAAAGACGACCTCTTTCCACCACTTCGTGGCGCCACTCTTCGTTTTTTTCGACAAGGAAGATGCTGTTGGTATGATGAATTGGTGTGCCAGGCATGCCTGGACATGCCCGCTGTGGCTGCCCCTGAACCCCTCGTGAGGATACAGATAGCTGGGTGACATGCTTTGGACTCCCAGGCGCCCTAGGCGATGGCGAGAGTCTCTAAAGGTACTACAGACACCGACCCCAGGTGATTGAAGCTCCCTAGAAATGTCCACGCCACGGGGTAGCCTGTGCTTTTCTCGCAAATGACACCATTTTCCAGAAAGCTCCAATTACGGCTTGAAACTGATGGCAGAAAAGCGTGTTTCCCCTATCCTCCATGTATATATGACATATATCTGTAGATATATCTATCTATAGATGTAGGTATAGATATATCTATATATATGTGCAAATATATGCATGAAATTCCCGTATATATGGAAGATTTAAGAAAATGTGGCTCTCTTTGCCCAGACTTTGTAAAATACAGACCTCTCAACTCTCACTGTGTTGTCACACCTCGCCATTTTGCTCCTTTTGTAGGCAGTTGTCATGGAATCCTGAACTTCACGGAGGTGACCACACAGGAGAGAAGGGACCGAATCTGAAGGCAGACCCATACTGTCTGTAATCTGCCAAAGACGACCTCCTTCCACCACTTGGTGGCGCCACTCTGCGTTTCCTCGACAAGGAAGATGTTGTTGGTACGATGAATGGGTGTGCCAGGCATGCCTGGGCATGCCCGCTGTGGCTGGCCCTGAAACCCCCGTGAGGATACAGATAGCAGGGTGACATGCTTTGGACTCCAAGGAGCCCTAGGCGATGGCGAGAGTGTCTCAAGGTACTAGAGACGCCGACACCAGAATTTGAAGCTTCCCTACATATACTCAGGCAACGGGGTAGCCTGTGCTTTTCTCGCAAATGAGACGATTTCGCAGAAAGCTCAAATAGCGGCTTGAAAGTACAGGAAGAAAAGCGTGTTTCCCCTATCCTCCATGTATATATGACATATATCTGTAGATATATCTATCTATAGATGTAGGTATACATATATCTATATATATGTGGAAATATATGTATGAAATTCCCGCATATATGGAGGATTTAAGAAAATGTGTCTCTGTTGTGCCCAGACTTTGTAAAATACAGACCTCTCAACTATCACTGTGGTTTCACAGCTCGCCATTGTGCTCCTTTTGTACGCAGTTGTCATGGAAACCTGAACTTCACGGAGGTGACCACACAGGTGAGAAGGGACCGAATCCGAAGGCGGACCCAAGCTGTCTGAAATCTGCCAAAGAGGACCTCCTTCCACCTCTTGGCGGCGCCACTCTGCGTTTTCCTCGACAAGCAAGATGCTGTTCGTACGATGAATTGGTGTGCCAGGCATGCCTGGGCATGCCCGCTGTGGCTGGACCTGAAAACCCCGTGAGGATACAGATAGCAGGGTGACATGCTTTGGACTCCAAGGAGCCCTCGGCGATGGCGAGAGCGTGTCAAGGTACTAGAGACGCCGACACCAGAAGTTGAAGCTTCCCTACAAATGCCCACGCCACGGGGTAGCCTGTGCTTTTCTCGCAAATGAGACCATTTCGCAGAAAGCTCCAATTACGGCTTGAAACTGATGGCAGAAAAGGATGTTTCCCCTATCCTCCATGTATATATGACATATATCTGTAGATATATCTATCTATAGATGTAGGTATAGATATATCTATATATATGTGCAAATATATGTATGAAATTCCCGTATATATGGAAGATTTAAGAAAATGTGGCTCTGTTGTGCCCAGACTTTGTAAAATACAGACCTCTCAACTCTCACTGTGGTGTCACAGGTCGCCATTGTGCTCCTTTTGTAGGCAGTTGTCATGGAAACCTGAACTTCACGGAGGTGACCACACAGGTGAGAAGGCCCCGAATCCGAAGGCGGACCCAAGCTGTCTGAAATCTGCCAAAGACGACCTCCTTCCACCACTTGGTGGCGCCACTCTGCGTCTTTCTCGACAAGGAAGATGCTGTTGGTACGATGAATTGGTGTTGCAGGCATGCCTGCGTATGCCCGCTGTGGCTGGCCCTGAACCCCCCGTGAGGATACAGATAGCAGGGTCACATTCTTTGAACTCCAAGGAGCCCTAGGCGATGGCGAGAGCGTCTCAAGGTACTAGAGACGCCGACGCCAGGTGATTGAAGCTTCCCTACATATACTCAGGCCTCGGGGTAGCCTGTGCTTTTCTCGCAAATGAGACCATTTGGCAGAAAGCTCCAATTGCGGCTTGGTACTGATGGCAGAAAAGCGTGTTTCCCCTATCCTCCATGTATATATGACATATATCTGTAGATATATCTATCTATAGATGTAGGTATAGATATATCTATATATATGTGCAAATATATGTATGAAATTCCCGCATATATGGAAGATTTCAGAAAATGTGGCTCTGTTGTGCCCAGACTTTGTAAAATACAGACCTCTCAACTCTCACTGTGGTGTCACAGCTCGCCATTGTGCTCCTTTTGTAGGCAGTTGTCATGGAAACCTGAACTTCACGGAGGTGACCACACAGGTGAGAAGGGCCCGAATCGGAAGGCAGACCCAAGCTGTCTGAAAACTGCCAAAGACGACCTCCTTCCACCACTTGGTGGCGCCACTCTGCGTCTTCCTCGACAAGGAAGATGCTGTTGGTACGATGAATTGGTGTGCCAGGCATGCCTGGGCATGCCCGCTGTGGCTGGCCCTGAACCCCCCGTGAGGATACAGATAGCAGGGTCACATGCTTTGAACTCCAAGGAGCCCTAGGCAATGGCGAGAGCGTCTCAAGGTACTAGAGACGCCGACCCCAGGTGATTGAAGCTTCCCTACATATACTCAGGCCTCGGGGTAGCCTGTGCTTTTCTCGCAAATGAGACCATTTGGCAGAAAGCTCCAATTGCGGCTTGGTACTGATGGCAGAAAAGCGTGTTTCCCCTTCCTCCATGTATATATGACATATATCTGTAGATATATCTATCTATAGATGTAGGTATAGATATATCTATATATATGTGCAAATATATGTATGAAATTCCCGCATATATGGAAGATTTCAGAAAATGTGGCTCTGTTGTGCCCAGACTTTGTAAAATACAGACCTCTCAACTCTCACTGTGGTGTCACAGCTCGCCATTGTGCTCCTTTTGTAGGCAGTTGTCATGGAAACCTGAACTTCACGGAGGTGACCACATAGGTGAGAAGGGCCCGAATCGTAAGGCAGACCCAAGCTGTCTGAAATCTGCCAAAGACGACCTCCTTCCACCACTTGGTGGCGCCACTCTGCGTCTTTCTCGACAAGGAAGATGCTGTTGGTACGATGAATTGGTGTGCCAGGCATGCCTGGGCATGCCCGCTGTGGCTGGCCCTGAAACCCCTGTGAGGATACGGATAGCTGGGTGACATGCTTTGGACACCAAGGAGCTCTAGGCGATGGCGAGAGTGTCTAAAGGTACTACAGACACCGACCCCAGGTGATTGAAGCTTCCCTACAAATACCCACGCCACCGGGTAGCCTGTGCTTTTCGCGCAAATGACACCATTTTCCAGAAAGCTCCAATTGCGGCTTGAAACTGATGGCAGAAAAGCGTGTTTCCCCTATCCTCCATGTATATATAATATATATCTGTAGATATATCTATCTATAGATGTAGGTATAGATATATCTACATATGGGCAAATATATATATGAAATTCCCGTATATATGGAAGATTTAAGAAAATGTGGCTCTGTTGTGCCCAGACGTTGTAAAATACAGACCTCTCAACTCTCACTGTGGTGTAACAGCTCGCCGTTGTGCTCCTTTTATAGGCAGTTGTCATGGAAACCTGAACTTCACGGAGGTGAACACACAGGTGAGAAGGGCCCGAATCCGAAGGCGGACCCAAGCTGTCTGAAATCTGCCAAAGACGACCTCCTTCCACCACTTGGTGGCGCCACTCTGCGTCTTCCTCGACAAGGAAGATGCTGTTGGTACGATGAATTGGTGTGCCAGGCATGCCTGGGGATGCCCGCTGTGGCTGGCCCTGAAATCCCGTGAGTATACAGATAGCTGGTTGACATGCTTTGGACTCCAAGGAGCCCTAGGCGATGGCGAGAGTGTCTAAAGGTACTACAGACACCGACCCCAGGTGATTGAATTTTCCCTACAAATGCCCACGCCACGTGGTAGCCTGTGCTTTTCTCGCAAATGAGACCATTTGGCAGAAAGCTCCAATTGCGGCTTGATACTGATGGCAGAAAACGGTGTTTCCCCTATCCTCCATGTATATATGACATATATCTGTAGATATATCTATCTGTAGATGTAGGTATAGATATATCTATATATATGTGCAAATATATGTATGAAATTCCCGTATATATGGAAGATTTAAGAAAATGTGGCTCTGTTGTGCCCAGACTTTGTAAAATACAGACCTCTCAACTCTCACTGTGGTGTCACAGCTCGCCATTGTGCTCCTTTTGTAGGCAGTTGTCATGGAAACCTGAACTTCACGGAGGTGACCACACAGGTGAGAAGGGACCGAATCCGAAGGCAGACCCAAGCTGTCTGAAATCTGCCAAAGACGACCTCCTTCCACCACTTGCTGGCGCCACTCTGCGTCTTTCTCGACAAGGAAGATGCTGTTGGTACGATGAATTGGTGTACCAGGCATGCCTGCGCATGCCCGGTGTGGCTGGCCCTGAAACCCCCGTGAGGATACAGATAGCAGGGTCACATGCTTTGAACTCCAGGAGCCCTAGGCGATGGCGAGAGCGTCTCAAGGTACTAGAGACACCGACCCCAGGTGATTGAAGCTTCCCTACATATACTCAGGCCTCGGGGTAGCCTGTGCTTTTCTCGCAAATGAGACCATTTGGCAGAAAGCTCCAATTGCGGCTTGATACTGATGGCAGAAAACGGTGTTTCCCCTATCCTCCATGTATATATGACATATATCTGTATATATATCTATCTGTAGATGTAGGTATAGATATATCTATATATATGTGCAAATATATGTATGAAATTCCCGTATATATGGAAGAGATAAGAAAATGTGGCTCTGTTGTGCCCAGACTTTGTAAAATACAGACCTCTCAACTCTCACTGTGGTGTCACAGCTCGCCATTTTGCTCCTTTTGTACGCAGTTATCATGAAAACCTGAAACTCACGGATGTGACCACACAGGTGAGAAGGGACCGAATCCGAAGGCAGACCCAAGCTGTCTGAAATCTGCCAAAGACGACCTCTTTCCACCACTTGGTGGCGCCACTCTTCGTTTTTTTCGACAAGAAAGATGCTGTTGGTATGATGAATTGGTGTGCCAGGCATGCCTGGACATGCCCGCTGTGGCTGCCCCTGAACCCCTCGTGAGGATACAGATAGCTGGGTGACATGCTTTGGACTCCCAGGCGCCCTAGGCGATGGCGAGAGTGTCTAAAGGTACTACAGACACCGACCCCAGGTGATTGAAGCTCCCTACAAATGTCCACGCCACGGGGTAGCCTGTGCTTTTCTCGCAAATGACACCATTTTCCAGAAAGCTCCAATTACGGCTTGAAACTGATGGCAGAAAAGCGTGTTTCCCCTATCCTCCATGTATATATGACATATATCTGTAGATATATCTATCTATAGATGTAGGTATAGATATATCTATATATATGTGCAAATATATGTATGAAATTCCCGCATATATGGAGGATTTAAGAAAATGTGTCTCTGTTGTGCCCAGAATTTGTAAAATACAGGCCTCTCAACTCTCACTGTGGTGTCACAGCTCGCCAATTTGCTCCTTTTGTACGCAGTTATCATGAAAACCTGAAACTCACGGAGGTGAGCACACAGGTGAGAAGGGACCGAATCCGAAGGCAGACCCAAGCTGTCTGAAATCTGCCAAAGACGACCTCTTTCCACCACTTGGTGGCGCCACTCTTCGTTTTTTTCGACAAGGAAGATGCTGTTGGTATGATGAATTGGTGTGCCAGGCATGCCTGGACATGCCCGCTGTGGCTGACCCTGAACCCCTCGTGAGGATACAGATAGCTGGGTACATGCTTTGGACTCCCAGGCGCCCTAGGCGATGGCGAGAGTGTCTAAAGGTACTACAGACACCGACCCCAGGTGATTGAAGCTCCCTACAAATGTCCACGCCACGGGGTAGCCTGTGCTTTTCTCGCAAATGACACCATTTTCCAGAAAGCTCAAATTACGGCTTGAAACTGATGGCAGAAAAGCGTGTTTCCCCTATCCTCCATGTATATATGACATATATCTGTAGATATATCTATCTATAGATGTAGGTATAGATATATCTATATATATGTGCAAATATATGCATGAAATTCCCGTATATATGGAAGATTTAAGAAAATGTGGCTCTCTTTGCCCAGACTTTGTAAAATACAGACCTCTCAACTCTCACTGTGGTGTCACACCTCGCCATTTTGCTCCTTTTGTAGGCAGTTGTCATGGAATCCTGAGCTTCACGGAGGTGACCACACAGGTGAGAAGGGACCGAATCTGAAGGCAGACCCATGCTGTCTATAATCTGCCAAAGACGACCTCCTTCCAGCACTTGGTGGTGCCACTCTGCGTTTCCTCGACAAGGAAGATGTTGTTGGTACGATGAATGGGTGTGCCAGGCATGCCTGGGCATGCCCGCTGTGGCTGGCCCTGAAACCCCCGTGAGGATACAGATAGCAGGGTGACATGCTTTGGACTCCAAGGAGCCCTAGGCGATGGCGAGAGCGTGTCAAGGTACTAGAGACGCCGACACCAGAAGTTGAAGCTTCCCTACAAATGCCCACGCCACGGGGTAGCCTGTGCTTTTCTCGCAAATGAGACCATTTCGCAGAAAGCTCCAATTACGACTTGAAACTGATGGCAGAAAATAGTGTTTCCCCTATCCTCCATGTATATATGACATATATCTGTAGATATATCTATCTATAGATGTAGGTATAGATATATCTATATATATGTGCAAATATATGTATGAAATTCCCGCATATATGGAGGATTTAAGAAAATGTGTCTCTGTTGTGCCCAGAATTTGTAAAATACAGGCCTCTCAACTATCACTGTGGTGTCACAGCTCGCCATTTTGCTCCTTTTGTACGCAGTTATCATGAAAACCTGAAACTCACGGAGGTGAAAACACAGGTGAGAAGGGACCGAATCCGAAGGCAGACCCAAGCTGTCTGAAATCTGCCAAAGACGACCTCCTTCCACCACTTGTTGGCGCCACTCTGCGTCTTCCTCGACAAGGAAGATGCTGTTGGTACGATGAATTGGTGTGCCAAGCATGCCTACGCATGCCCGCTGTGGCTGGCCCTGAACCCCCCGTGAGGATACAGATAGCAGGGTCACATGCTTTGAACTCCAAGGAGCCCTAGGCGATGGCGAGAGCGTCCAAGGTACTAGAGACGCCGACCCTAGGTGATTGAAGCTTCCCTACATATACTCAGGCCTCGGGGTAGCCTGTGCTTTTCTCGCAAATGAGACCATTTGGCAGAAAGCTCAAATTGCAGCTTGGTACTGATGGCAGAAAAGGATGTTTCCCCTATCCTCCATGTATATATGACATATATCTGTAGATATATCTATCTATAGATGTAGGTATAGATATATCTATATATATGTGCAAATATATGTATGAAATTCCCGTATATATGGAAGATTTAAGAAAATGTGGCTCTGTTGTGCCCAGACTTTGTAAAATACAGACCTCTCAACTCTCACTGTGGTGTCACAGGTCGCCATTGTGCTCCTTTTGTAGGCAGTTGTCATGGAAACCTGAACTTCACGGAGGTGACCACACAGGTGAGAAGGCCCCGAATCCGAAGGCAGACCTAAGCTGTCTGAAATCTGCCAAAGACGACCTCCTTCCACCACTTGGTGGCGCCACTCTGCGTCTTTCTCGACAAGGAAGATGCTGTTGGTACGATGAA
>BNJM01000541.1:21169-31391 GCA_015472975.1 Rousettus leschenaultii | reverse complement strand
CAGTACAAACAGATAGAACCGTTGCAACTTAGAGAACTGAGGCCACACTCGGAATGGACACTCATTTTTCAATGCCTGACCTCTGTCGTCCAGAAGAGCTGTCAGCGAGGTGGGGCTACCATTGGTGTGTGCTCAAAAGGTCTGGAGTGGAACTGCACGTTCTGACTGTAAATCTGGTCAGACCTTTTCGATAGGAGCAAGTGCTGGGGCGCAATCTGGATGACCGAGGGATGTGCAGTCTCTGTGGACAACGAGTTGCGTCAGGACGTTTCCCGTGTTCAGTGCAAAGTACCTTGTAAGAAACTGTTCACATTAGCAAGTCCTTCGGCTTTTGCCTGCCCAGAAGGCACGAGCAGGTCACCATGGAGTGACAGCTTTTGAGTACGTTGCAGGAGCGGCACAATCACCGCTTTCCTCTCTTCCTTTCCTTGGCGGAGGAACGCTGAAAGGCACTAATTTTGACGTGTTGTGTCGACGGGGAACTGGACGCGCTACGCCCCTTCTGAGATGCGCGCGGTCCCTCGGTTTTCAGGAGCGCCTTTGTGCACACGAATCCCAAATGCTCTGTCGTGCACGTAGATGGAAGACTTCTCCAGAGAAGTATAGAGGGACGCTGACCTTCGTCGGAGCATTGATGCTGCCATCCACATATGCTTGCTTCCTTAGTTCGGTTATGCCAGCAAATACTGCTTGCGGCCAAGGCTTGGAAAAGAGCCGCTTTCCACTTTGTACGTTGATGTTTAGAATCGCTTCCCCATACGCTTTCTTTACGCTCGGTGACATACAGCTCTTTGGAGCGCGCTGCGCTATGGTTCTCATACTGACCTGAGAACCACTGTATAAGAAGCATGATTGCAACCTCACAGTAAGTACGAGGTGTAAAATGAAAATGGACTCCATGCCGTTCTCATGGTGGAATTCGTAGGTAGCGGGGTCGCCCATTGGTTTTGGAAAGGCGAGCGTACATGCAGCCAAGGTATTACACTGCAGAGCTTAACAGTATCGTTCCGGGCTACCATCCTGCGTTTCACATGCTCCCAGTAAAAAAAGACAGAACCCTTTCCATTTAGAGAACGTATGCCGCACAGGCACAGCGAAAACTTTATTGAACACCTTACTTCTCTCATCCTGAAGAGCTTGCAGCGAGATGGTGGCACCATTGGTGTGTGCTCTGAAGTGACTCTCCAACCTAATAGTGCACACAAGGGAACTGCACGTCCTGACTTTAAAGCGGTAATACAAGTTTGATAAGAGCTGGTTCTGAGGCGCAATGCTTTTGCCTTGAGGGATGTTCAGCCTCAGCCGGATAGGCCCTTCGATCTGCTTGGACATGTCCTGTGTTCGGTACCAAAGAGCTGGTACTGCCAACTGTCCTGACAGCCACGCTCTTGAGGCTGCCTTCTCCGACATGCAGCAAGAAGTAGGACGAGAGTTGCAGCTCCTTTGTAGTTTGTCGTAGTGGCACAAGAGCCACTTTCCTGTCTAGGCTATCTTTGCCAAGGGAAGCAGAAAGCCAGTGTGTGTGGCATGAAGTGTTCAAGTGTGAACGGTAGAGAAATCCCTGTGGTGCCACTGGGCTCACCGCAAGCTCGTGTTCAGAAACGGTCCGCCATACTCTTCCTGTACGCTAGGTGACATACAGGCCTTTTGAACGTGCTGCGCTGTGGTTCTCGCAAGTGACCTGAGAAGCACAGTTGCTGAAGCGTTATTGGAATCTTACAACAACTCCCAAGTGGTGACCTTAACAACGGAAACCTTGCGGCCTTCAGTGTGGAATTTCGTACGAAGCGGGTTCGCTCATTCTTACTTGAAAGCTGAGCGTATGTGCAGAAAAGGAATTTGAATGCAAAGTTTAATAGCGGCATGCAGTGTTCCATCTCTGGGTTCACGTGTTTCCAGTACAAACAGATAGAACCGTTGCAACTTAGAGAACTGAGGCCACACTCGGAATGGACACTCATTTTTCAATGCCTGACCTCTGTCGTCCAGAAGAGCTGTCAGCGAGGTGGGGCTACCATTGGTGTTTGCTCAAAAGGTCTGGAGTGGAACTGCACGTTTTGACTGTAAATCTGGTCAGACCTTTTCGATTGGAGCAGGTGCTGGGGCGCAATGTTGATGACCGAGGGATGTGCAGTCTCTGTGGACAACGAGTTGCGTCAGGACGTTTCCCGTGTTCAGTGCAAAGTACCTTGTAAGAAACTGTTCACATTAGCAAGTCCTTCGGCTTTTGCCTGCCCAGAAGGCACGAGCAGGTCACCATGGAGTGACAGCTTTTGAGTACGTTGCAGGAGCGGCACAATCACCGCTTTCCTCTCTTCCTTTCCTTGGCGGAGGAACGCTGAAAGGCACTAATTTTGACGTGTTGTGTCGACGGGGAACTGGACGCGCTACGCCCCTTCTGAGATGCGCGCGGTCCCTCGGTTTTCAGGAGCGCCTTTGTGCACAGGAATCCCAAATGTTCTGTCGTGCACGTAGATGGAAGACTTCTCCAGAGAAGTATAGAGGGACGCTGACCTTCGCCGGAGCATTGATGCTGCCATCCACATATGCTTGCTTCCTTAGTTCGGTTACGCCAGCAAATACTGCTTGCGGCCATGGGTTGGAAAAGATCCGATTTCCTCTTTGTACGTTGATGTTTAGAATCGCTTCCCCATACGCTTTCTTTACGCTCGGTGACATACAGCTCTTTGGAGCGCGCTGCGCTATGGTTCTCATACTGACCTGAGAACCACTGTATAAGAAGCATGATTGCAACCTCACAGTAAGTACGAGGTGTAAAATGAAAATGCACACCTTGCTGTTCTCATGGTGGAATTCGTAGGAAGCCGGGTCTCCTATAGGTTTTGGAAAGGCGAGCGTACATGCAGCCAAGGTATTAGACTGTGGAGCTTCACAGTATTGTTCCGGGCTGCCATCCTGCGTTTCACATGCTCCCATTAAGGAAAGACAGAACCCTTTCCATTTAGAGAACGTATGCCGCACAGGCACAGCGAAATCTTTATTGAACACCTTTTTCTCTCATCCTAAAGAGCTTGCAGCGAGATGGTGGCACCATTGGTGTGTGCTCTGAAGTGACTCTCCAACCTAATAGTGGACAAAAGGGAACTGCACGTCCTGACTTTAAAGCGGTAATACAAGTTTGATAAGAGCTGGTTCTGAGGCGCAATGCTTTTGCCTTGAGGGATGTTCAACCTCAGCCGGATAGGCCTTTCGATCTGTTTGGACATGTCCTGTGTTCGGTACTAAAGAGCTGGTACTGCCAACTGTCCTGACGGCCACGCTCTTGAGGCTGCCTTCTCCGACATGCAGCAAGAAGTAGGACGAGAGTTGCAGCTCCTTTGTAGTTTGTCGTAGTGGCACAAGAGCCACTTTCCTGTCTAGGCTATCTTTGCCAAGGGAAGCAGAAAGCCAGTGTGTGTGGCATGAAGTGTTCAAGTGTGAACGGTAGAGAAATCCCTGTGGTGCCACTGGGCTCACCGCAAGCTCGTGTTCAGAAACGGTCCGCCATACTCTTCCTGTACGCTAGGTGACATACAGGCCTTTTGAACGTGCTGCGCTGTGGTTCTCGCAAGTGACCTGAGAAGCACAGTTGCTGAAGCGTTATTGGAATCTTACAACAACTCCAAAGTGGTGACCTTAACAACGGAAACCTTGCGGCCTTCAGTGTGGAATTTCGTACGAAGCGGGTTCGCTCATTCGTACTTGAAAGCTGAGCGTATGTGCAGAAAAGGAATTTGACTGCAGAGTTTAATAGCGGCATGCAGTGTTCAATCTCTGGGTTCACGTGTTTCCAGTACAAACAGATAGAACCGTTGCAACTTAGAGAACTGAGGCCACACTCGGAATGGACACTCATTTTTCAATGCCTGACCTCTGTCGTCCAGAAGAGCTGTCAGCGAGGTGGGGCTACCATTGGTGTGTGCTCAAAAGGTCTGGAGTGGAACTGCACGTTCTGAATGTAAATCTGGTCAGACCTTTTCGATTGGAGCAGGTGCTGGGGCGCAATGTGGATGACCGAGGGATGTGCAGTCTCTGTGGACAACGAGTTGCGTCAGGACGTTTCCCGTGTTCAGTGCAAAGTACCTTGTAAGACACTGTTCACCTTAGCAAGTCCTTCAGCTTTTGCCTGCCCAGAAGGCACGAGCAGGTCACCATGGAGTGACAGCTTTTGAGTACGTTGCAGGAGCGGCACAGTCACCGCTTTCCTCTCTTCCTTTCCTTGGCTGAGGAACGCTGAAAGGCACTAATTTTGACGTGTTGTGTCGACGGGGAACTGGACGCGCTACGCCCCTTCTGAGATGCGCGCGGTCCCTCGGTTTTCAGGAGCGCCTTTGTGCACACGAATCCCAAATGTTCTGTCGTGCACGTAGATGGAAGACTTCTCCAGAGAAGTATAGAGGGACGCTGACCTTCGTCGGAGCATTGATGCTGCCATCCACATATGCTTGCTTCGGTTACGCCAGCAAATACTGCCTGCGGCCAAGGCTTGGAAAAGAGCCGCTTTCCACTTTGTACGTTGATGTTTAGAATCGCTTCCCCATACGCTTTCCTTACGCTCGGTGACATACAGCTCTTTGGAGCGCGCTGCGCTATGGTTCTCATACTGACCTGAGAACCACTGTATAAGAAGCATGATTGCAACCTCACAATAAGTACGAGGTGTAAAATGAAAATGGACACCTTGCCGTTCTCATGGTGGTATTCGTAGGAAGCGGGGTCGCCCATTGGTTTTGGAAAGGCGAGCGTACATGCAGCCAAGGTATTAGACTGCAGAGCTTCACAGTATCGTTCGGGGCTGCCACCCTGCGTTTCACATGCTCCCATTAAGGAAAGACAGACCCCTTTCCATTTAGAGAACGTATGCCGCACAGGCACAGCGAAATCTTTATTGAACACCTTCCTTCTCTCATCCTGAAGAGCTTGCAGCGAGATGGTGGCACCATTGGTGTGTGTCTGAAGTGACTCTCCAACCTAATAGTGCACACAAGGGAACTGCACGTCCTGACTTTAAAGCGGTAATACAAGTTTGATAAGAGCTGGTTCTGAGGCGCAATGCTTTTGCCTTGAGGGATGTTCAGCCTCAGCCGGATAGGCCCTTCGATCTGTTTGGACGTGTCCTGTGTTCGGTACCAAAGAGCTGGTACTGCCAACTGTCCTGACATCCACGCTCTTGAGGCTGCCTTCTCCGACATGCAGCAAGAAGTAGGAAGAGAGTTGCAGCTCCTTTGTAGTTTGTCGTAGTGGCACAAGAGCCACTTTCCTGTCTAGGCTATCTTTGCCAAGGGAAGCAGAAAGCCAGTGTGTGTGGCATGAAGTGTTCAAGGTGAACGGTAGAGAAATCCCTGTGGTGCCACTGGGCTCACCGCAAGCTCGTGTTCAGAAACGATCAGCCATACTCTTCCTGTATGCTAGGTGACATACAGGCCTTTTGAACGTGCTGCGCTGTGGTTCTCGCAAGTGACCTGAGAAGCACAGTTGCTGAAGCGTTATTGGAATCTTACAACAACTCCAAAGTGGGGACCTTAACAACGGAAACCTTGCGGCCTTCAGTGTGGAATTTCGTACGAAGCGGGTTCGCTCATTCGTACTTGAAAGCTGAGCGTATGTGCAGAAAAGGAATTTGACTGCAGAGTTTAATAGCGGCATGCAGTGTTCAATCTCTGGGTTCACGTGTTTCCAGTACAAACAGATAGAACCGTTGCAACTTAGAGAACTGAGGCCACACTCGGAATGGACACTCATTTTTCAAAGCCTGAACTCTGTCGTCCAGAAGAGCTGTCAGCGAGGTGGGGCTACCATTGGTGTGTGCTCAAAAGGTCTGGAGTGGAACTGCACGTTCTGACTGTAAATCTTGTCAGACCTTTTCGATTGGAGCAGGTGCTGGGGCGCAATGTTGATGACCGAGGGATGTGCAGTCTCTGTGGACAACGATTTTCGTCAGGACGTTTACCGTGTTCAGTGCAAAGTACCTTGTAAGACGCTGTTCACATTAGCAAGTCCATCGACTTTTGCCTGCCCAGAAGGCACGAGCAGGTCACCATGGAGTGACAGCTTTTGAGTACGTTGCAGGAGCGGCACAATCACCGCTTTCCTCTCTTCCTTTCCTTCGCGGAGGAACGCTGAAAAGCACTAATTTTGACGTGTTGTGTCGACGGGGAACTGGACGCGCTACGCCCCTTCTGAGATGCGCGCGGTCCCTCGGTTTTCAGGAGCGCCTTTGTGCACACGAATCCCAAATGTTCTGTCGTGCACGTAGATGGAAGACTTCTCCAGAGAAGTATAGAGGGACGCTGACCTTCGTCGGAGCATTGATGCTGCCATCCACATATGCTTGCTTCCTTAGTTCGGTTACGCCAGCAAATACTGCTTGCGGCCAAGGGTTGGAAAAGATCCGATTTCCTCTTTGTACGTTGATGTTTAGAATCGCTTCCCCATACGCTTTCTTTACGCTCGGTGACATACAGCTCTTTGGTGCGCGCTGCGCTATGGTTCTCATACTGACCTGAGAACCACTGTATAAGAAGCATGATTGCAACCTCACAGTAAGTACGAGGTGTAAAATGAAAATGCACACCTTGCTGTTCTCATGGTGGAATTCGTAGGAAGCCGGGTCTCCCATTGGTTTTGGAAAGGCGAGCGTACATGCAGCCAAGATATTAGACTGTGGAGCTTCACAGTATCGTTCCGGGCTGCCATCCTGCGTTTCACATGCTCCCATTAAGGAAAGACAGAACCCTTTCCATTTAGAGAACGTATGCCGCACAGGCACAGCGAAATCTTTATTGAACACCTTTTTCTCTCATCCTAAAGAGCTTGCAGCGAGATGGTGGCACCATTGGTGTGTGCTCTGAAGTGATTCTCCAACCTAATAGTGGACAAAAGGGAACTGCACGTCCTGACTTTAAAGCGGTAATACAAGTTTGATAAGAGCTGGTTCTGAGGCGCAATGCTTTTGCCTTGAGGGATGTTCAGCCTCAGCCGGATAGGCCTTTCGATCTGTTTGGACATGTCCTGTGTTCGGTACCAAAGAGCTGGTACTGCCAACTGTCCTGACATCCACGCTCTTGAGGCTGCCTTCTCCGACATGCAGCAAGAAGTAGGACGAGAGTTGCAGCTCCATTGTAGTTTGTCGTAGTGGCACAAGAGCCACTTTCCTGTCTACGCTATCTTTGCCAAGGGAAGCAGAAAGCCAGTGTGTGTGGCATGAAGTGTTCAAGTGTGATCGGTAGAGAAATCCCTGTGGTGCCACTGGTCTCACCGCAAGCTCGTGTTCAGAAACGGTCCGCCATACTCTTCCTGTACGCTAGGTGACATACAGGCCTTTTGAACGTGCTGCGCTGTGGTTCTCGCAAGTGACCTGAGAAGCACAGTTGCTGAAGCGTTATTGGAATCTTACAACAACTCCAAAGTGGTGACCTTAAGAACGGAAACCTTGCGGCCTTCAGTGTGGAATATCGTACGAAGCGGGTTCGCTCATTCGTACTTGAAAGCTGAGCGTATGTGCAGAAAAGGAATTTGACTTCAGAGTTTAATAGCGGCATGCAGTGTTCAATCTCTGGGTTCACGTGTTTCCAGTACAAACAGATAGAACCGTTGCAACTTAGAGAACTGAGGCCACACTCGGAATGGACACTCATTTTTCAATGCCTGACCTCTGTCGTCCAGAAGAGCTGTCAGCGAGGTGGGGCTTCCATTGGTGTGTGCTCAAAAGGTCTGGAGTGGAACTGCACGTGCTGACTGTATACCTGGTCAGACCTTTTCGATTGGAGCAGGTGCTGGGGCGCAATGTTGATGACCGAGGGATGTGCAGTCTCTGAGGACAACGAGTTGCGTCAGGACGTTTCCCGTGTTCAGTGCAAAGTACCTTGTAAGACGCTGTTCACATTAGCAAGTCCTTCGGCTTTTGCCTGCCCAGAAGGCACGAGCAGGTCACCATGGAGTGACAGCTTTTGAGTACGTTGCAGGAGCGGCACAATCACCGCTTTCCTCTCTTCCTTTCCTTGGCGGAGGAACGCTGAAAGGCACTAATTTTGACGTGTTGTGTCGACGGGGAACTGGACGCGCTACGTCCCTTCTGAGATGCGCGCGGTCCCTCGGTTTTCAGGAGCGCCTTTGCGCACACGAATCCCAAATATTCTGTCGTGCATGTAGATGGAAGACTTCTCCAGAGAAGTATAGAGGGACGCTGACCTTCGTCGGAGCATTGATGCTGCCATCCACATATGCTTGCTTCCTTAGTTCGGTTACGCCAGCAAATACTGCTTGCGGCCAAGGCTTGGAAAAGAGCCGCTTTCCACTTTGTACGTTGATGTTTAGAATCGCTTCCCCATACGCTTTCTTTACGCTCGGTGACATACAGCTCTTTGGAGCGCGCTGCGCTATGGTTCTCATACTGACCTGAGAACCACTGTATAAGAAGCATGATTGCAACCTCACAATAAGTACGAGGTGTAAAATGAAAATGGACTCCTTGCCGTTCTCATGGTGGAATTCGTAGGAAGCGGGGTCGCCCATTGGTTTTGGAAAGGCGAGCGTACATGCAGCCAAGGTATTAGACTGCAGAGCTTAACAGTATCGTTCCGAGCTGCCATCCTGCGTTTCACATGCTCCCATTAAGGAAAGACAGAACCCTTTCCATTTAGAGAACGTATGCCGCACAGGCACAGCGCAAACTTTATTGAACACCTTACTTCTCTCATCCTGAAGAGCTTGCAGCGAGATGGTGGCACCATTGGTGTGTGCTCTGAAGTGACTCTCCAACCTAATAGTGCACACAAGGGAACTGCACGTCCTGACTTTAAAGCGGTAATACAAGTTTGATAAGAGCTGGTTCTGAGGCGCAATGCTTTTGCCTTGAGGGATGTTCAGCCTCAGCCGGATAGGCCTTTCGATCTGTTTGGACATGTCCTGTGTTCGGTACCAAAGAGCTGGTACTGCCAACTGTCCTGACATCCACGCTCTTGAGGCTGCCTTCTCCGACATGCAGCAAGAAGTAGGTCGAGAGTTGCAGCTCCTTTGTAGTTTGTCGTAGTGGCACAAGAGCCACTTTCCTGTCTAGGCTATCTTTGCCAAGGGAAGCAGAAAGCCCGTGTGTGTGGCATGAAGTGTTCAAGTGTGAACGGTAGAGAAATCCCTGTGGTGCCACTGGGATCACCGCAAGCTCGTGTTCAGAAACGGTCCGCCATACTCTTCCTGTACGCTAGGTGACATACAGGCCTTTTGAACGTGCTGCGCTGTGGTTCTCGCAAGTGACCTGAGAAGCACAGTTGCTGAAGCGTTATTGGAATCTTACAACAACTCCAAAGTGGTGACTTTAACAACGGAAACCTTGCGGCCTTCAGTGTGGAATTTCGTACGAAGCGGGTTCGCTCATTCGTACTTGAAAGCTGAGCGTATGTGCAGAAAAGGAATTTGACTGCAGAGTTTAATAGCGGCATGCAGTGTACAATCTCTGGGTTCACGTGTTTCCAGTACAAACAGATAGAACCGTTGCAACTTAGAGAACTGAGGCCACACTCGGAATGGACACTCATTTTTCAATGCCTGACCTCTGTCGTCCAGAAGAGCTGTCAGCGAGGTGGGGCTACCATTGGTGTTTGCTCAAAAGGTCTGGAGTGGAACTGCACGTTCTGACTGTAAATCTGGTCAGACCTTTTCGATTGGAGCAGGTGCTGTGGCGCAGTGTTGATGACCGAGGGATGTGCAGTCTCTGTGGACAACGAGTTGCGTCAGGACGTTTCCCGTGTTCAGTGCAAAGTACCTTGTAAGAAACTGTTCACATTAGCAAGTCCTTCGGCTTTTGCCTGCCCAGAAGGCACGAGCAGGTCACCATGGAGTGACAGCTTTTGAGTACGTTGCAGGAGCGGCACAATCACCGCTTTCCTCTCTTCCTTTCCTTGGCTGAGGAACGCTGAAAGGCACTAATTTTGACGTGTTGTGTCGACGGGGAACTGGACGCGCTACGTCCCTTCTGAGATGCGCGCGGTCCCTCGGTTTTCAGGAGCGCCTTTGCGCACACGAATCCCAAATATTCTGTCGTGCACGTAGATGGAAGACTTCTCCAGAGAAGTATACAGGGAGGCTGACCTTCGTCGGAGCATTGATGCTGCCATCCACATATGCTTGCTTCCTTAGTTCGGTTACGCCAGCAAATACTGCTTGCGGCCAAGGCTTGGAAAAGAGCCGCTTTCCACTTTGTACGTTGATGTTTAGAATCGCTTCC
>BNJM01000537.1:380534-391683 GCA_015472975.1 Rousettus leschenaultii | reverse complement strand
CTCTACCTCTACCTCCCCCGGCCGTAAAAGGCAGCGACAGTGTGAGCATCTCTCATCGGCGTCGTTCAGGGATCATCGCAAGGAAAACAAGCCGACGGGGGGCTGCAGGCGTCCCCCCATCCAACGGAGCCCCTCCTTAGTGCCGTCTCCGACTAACAGAGTTCCTCTCGGCTCTATTCCATCCATCCACCTGCTTAGCATCGAAGCATTGTAGGATTTTAGCAGACAGGTGGTCCACTGCAGAGTGACCAGCGTCCCAAATCTCTGCCTCCAGAACTCTGGGAATGCCAGTGGCAGCTGGGGACAAGGCGCCCCTCCACTCAGAGACCCCGATTCAGCAGCTTGCTGTCAGGTCCAGATATATCTACCTTTTTTGCAAGCTCCCCAGGTGTCTCGATCATCAGTGACGCTGGGGAACCTGGGAGCTTTTCTGCATTTAGATCTGTAAACGCCTTAGGAGTTCGTTCAAACCTCCGCAGGAAAACGGAGGCCCACGACCACGCAGCCAGGCAGGGCCTTTGCTAAGACTGCGGTGGAGAGTGGTTATTGACGTCTGGCACCTTCATTTAAGAAAGACAGGACGGTCTGCGGCAGCTTTGGAAAATCTGCATTGATGCGGCTTAAATTTCCTGACACCCGCACCTGCAGTGGCCAATGCTTTCACATCGCGAAGGCGCGGCTCATCGGTCAGGGCTTCCCGGGGACCCCTGGGGGCTCCCGCAGGCCCCGTTCCCCGAGACGCGAACGGGAGGTTTAAATCAGAAGTGAGTGTGAGGTTTGGATCAGTTACTGCCCTGCCCCTAGACATGACAACGTAACCATCCGCATTTGCATTTTGGTCCCAGAGCTTCCATTTGAAACCCCGATTCAGCGGTGAGTGCTGGACAGTGAAATCTATTTGAAATACGACACGAAGGCTGAGGGGAAAACATTGCCTGGCGAAGCTGACTATCTCAGTGACAGCTTCGGCACAGTTGGGTTCTTGCTGAATGGTTTTTAGGTTAACTGGAAAGTCACTCAAACAAAAGGGGGAGGCATGATCTCTTTGTTTTTATTTTGTCGGGTGATTGAATCATGCACGTTTGTTGTAGGTGCCGTCAATCATTTTTAGAAGGCATTGTGATGTTTTGAGAATAGTTGCTTTCTAAAATAATTTCGATAATTTTACCAATGCTTTGAAAACCATTTTAACGATGATTTGCGACGTGTGGACTTCGTATGTCGTTTAAATTAAATTCTTATCTTTTATTGTAGTCGCCATGAGCTAGACGCAAAACATACAAACATAAGAGTTGAATCCATTATGAAAAAAAAAAAAAGATGATCATTTTTAATCGAAAAGTAAAAAGTTGCTGCTTGGGACACGTCTGAGAAGCGTGGCCTGGACCCCTGCATTCATGCCTCAGGCGCGAGGACTCAGGGATCCAGAGCCGGGTTCCTGAAAGCCGAGCCGTGCTGGGTGCTCTCCCCAGCGGCCTTGCTGTTTCTTTCCGGAGCAGGCGCTGGAGAGAAGGAATGCCCACACCGCAGGAGGCTGGCCAGGAGTGTGCGCCCCGTGAGCCCAGACCGGAGGGCCAGAAGGAGGCACCCTGCAAGCACTTTTAGTGATAACCGAGAAGCTCGGGCAGGCCAGGCTGGGGATCCAGGTCAGCCGCCGACTCAGTCACCACCTCTGTGGGACTTTGAAGGCAGAAGATAAACATGATGGCCGTCAGGGAGCTGCAAAGGGACCAGAGGCTGGTGTCCGGCTGAGGTCGGGATCCACCCGGCCGCGGGCAGTCCCGGTGGGGGAGGGGCTCGCATTACTCAGCACCTTCCCTGTGTTCCCACACTCCTGAGCACTTCACGGGCATCTGCTCGGATTGACCCAGCAGTGGACATCGGTGCCGAGAAGCGTCACTGCCCAGCACCCAGGGCGCGGAGCTGGTGACTGAGTCGGCGGCTGACCTGGACCCCCAGCCTGGCCTGCCCAAGCTTCTCAGTTATCACTGAAAGTGCTTAGAAGAGTCTTTAACGTTTTTATCTTGAAATCTAATCAAATCGCGATTGAAAGGCCCCTCAGAAAGTGTGTTTGCTCCTCGGATCTCCCGAGCGGGCACATCAAAGACCAGGGCGGTAAATCGAGGCAGGGAAGACTGTGGCGGAGGCTGTGCGGGTCACCGTGGGGCCCTCTTACGTGACGGTAAGGACAAGGGCGCACAGGGGAAGCTCCCCCCGGGGCCGCTCTCGGTCACTGGCCCAGGCCGAGGGCAGAGGGTCTTCGAAGACGCCATCGGAGCCGCCTCCTCATGCTGCCGTTTGGGGCTCTTTGTGCTCTGGCTTCTGCCGCGTCTCTGAAAATTTCCTGTGTGTCCACTGCATCCCGCAGAACCAATGCCCTCTGGGCCTGCTGTGCCCGGAGCCCGTGCCTCCCGTCGACCCCCCACGGGGAGTTTGACCTCATCCTGCAGATCCCGGCTCAAAAGCCAGCCCCTTCGCCTTTCCAAGACTCGGCCCTCGACTCCCCGGGGCCCACCGTTCCTGCGTCTCCACGCTCCGCCTGCCGCGGCTCACCCGCCCGGTTAATTCCTTATATATATTTATTGACTAAAAATATCTGATATTCAATACAGCCTCTGATGAGGATGGGTTAGCTTTTGGGGGCACCGGCAGGAATTCGTGGGTTGAAGGACGTTTGCCGAGTGTTAATCTGGTCTTGCTCAGTCGTATCGTAGGCAGGT
Source organism: Rousettus leschenaultii (assembly GCA_015472975.1). Classification (NCBI taxonomy): domain Eukaryota; kingdom Metazoa; phylum Chordata; class Mammalia; order Chiroptera; family Pteropodidae; genus Rousettus; species Rousettus leschenaultii. Next base: position 388,963 of record BNJM01000537.1, on the reverse strand, counting down.
GGGGCCTCCTCAAGGTGCAGCCGAATCCTGAGCTGACTCTAGACTCAAATGACCTCTGACCCGCTCACGTGACTAAATGAACCTGCCCCCCACCCGCCGCCTGGATCGACCTGCCCTCCGAGCCGCGATGCTGTCCTTTGTTTTCAGACGCCTTCGTTTTCGCCAGTCCAGGGAGTGTGAGCTGATCTCTCACTGTCGTGATAATTCATATTCCTTTTCGCATTTGTGTTTGGACTTGGATTGTGCGTGCTGTCATGTTTCTATCTGCCCGTCATGCTTCCTCCTCCCGCGATGCCCGCCAGGAAGTCGTCTCGGTGCACGCATAGGTGTGCACGCACGGACGCACACGCACACATCTGCTCACACGCAGCGTGCCGTGGGTTTACTGCTGGTGGAGTTCCGGGAGCTGGCCGCCGATTCTGCACAGTGGCCGCTTGTCGGTTACATTGGTTACAAATACCCGCCTCTGCTTTACAGCTGGTCCTACCATTTCCCGGGGCGAATCGCCCCGCCTGGCGGAAATGCTTGTCCTCTCCCTCCCGGTGTGGCCGCGAGTGGCCCACCTCTCCGTCACTTGCTGCGCACTGGCCGCACGGGGGGCGTTGGTCGTAGTTAGACGGTGAGTTCCTTGAAACGTGGCCAAGTTCATCATCCCATCTGCCAGGCCCTTTGCAAGGTCCCGAACGGAACGGCGGTACGATCAGCACCTCCGTCATGATCGCGCTGGCGTTTACGGGGTGCTATGCTCCGTATATTCGTACCTGATCGATCCCTCACGAGCTCTGTATGAAATCAACACTCCCGGTGCCCCAACCTGAGAATGAGGAATGAAGCTCCCTGTCCAGACGACAGAGGTTAAGAAGCGGTCGGTCTAGGACCGAATGCAGCACCCCAGGCTGCCACACCGCCGTGACGCGAGCCAAGCATTGCGGAAGCTCCCGAAGGTCCCGTCGGTGCAGCCTGCACCCCGACATCCTCAGTGCAGACCTGCCAGGCGTTCCAACCTCACACATCTGCAGGGCACTCACGTTGTTGGGACCGACCACGCCTTCGGGTGTGTCCCAGGCCGGCTCTCCCTGGTGGCGGGACGGGCACCTTCGTCACCCTCTGCCGGCTGGCCGCCGGCCCCGAGCCACGGCTTCTCTAGGCTCAGGAGCAGCGCAGCTCCCCGCTTCCTCCGTGCAGCTCCGCTCCGCGCCTTACTGCGCTCACACTTCCTTCTTTTGTCTCGGGATTCCCCTATTTCTGGTCGAGCTCTGAATTTTTCCTTGTCTCCGTTGCTATTCGAACATGCAGAGTGAAGATCGGGAAAGGTTCCCCGCCCCCACTAGAGCTCAGCTCCGGAGCCTCCCAGAAATCCCCCGAAGGGCACAGAAGCACGCCCGAAGGACGCCCACAGGCCAGAGCCATGGTCCGCCCCGTCACACCTTCTGGAATCTGCACCCGCGTTCACGGAGATGATTGCTGGTCATCTTCCTGAGTGACATCAACCCGAGCCAACGAGTTGATTAAAAAGAGGGGCAGGACTTCCGAGAATAAATTTAATTTGAATTCCTCACACGGGCAAGTTATCAGAAGGGTGAGGTCCCAGAGGGTTGCCTGCTAATTGATTAACTGAAAATCAGAAGGTTCTTTTTTTAGAGTAATTGTTAGGTCCACAGGTGTTTGTCTCGTATGACCTCAAATAATAGGCCATTTTAATGGGAAAAAAAAATGTAGTAAACAACACAATTGCATCCTTAGTAATTATCCAGTTTTAAAAACATATCCCAATGTCTTCAATACAAAACCACTCTAGGTGCAGAGGGCGATGAAAATGTACCTTGACTTTCATGGAGATGTTAACAGTGAGTTCTCAACGTTTTTAAGAGCTGTGTAGAGATGGAATATTGTATCTGGTTTCACTTAAAACGCAGGGCTTTACTTTTTCTTAACCAATGGAACTGGTCACGGCACTTTACCGCGTCCAGCAAGTATAAATCCGATCTTGTCAGATTTAACACAGTTTTTACTATAAAAAGCAGTAAAAGCCCTTGGGAGGTATCACGAGTTGCGTGTTACTTTGTTCTATCCGCACAACCACAAGTGGAGAAGGGTTACTGTTCCCGTTGCAGAGTTGTGGAAACTGAGGTTCGGAAGGAATTAAGTGACCCACCCCCCCTTGGCAAGCTGTGGAGACCGGATGGATCCAAGTCACGCCTTTTCTAATAGCCCATGTCGCTTCACGGAGAGAAGGAGCTGAGCAGAGAGGAGGAGGTGTGTGTGCTTCTGTGTGACGGAGGGCGACAGGTGGCTTCCGACGCCCTCAGCCCGGAGCTGGAGTAGCGGATGCTGCTTGAATGGTCGTCATTCGACTGATGCTTCTCGTGTTTGATTCCATCCATTTCATCCTCGTACCAACTCTGTAAATTAAGTGCTTGTCTTAGCACTCCCACTTTGCATGTGAGGAGACTCAGGCACCGGGAGATTAAGCTGCTTGTCCCCAGCCACATCCCGAGCAGAGGCGGGGACCCGGGCTGCGCCCTCGGGCAGCTGCTCCTGAGCTGGTTGGCCCAGCCATGTCCCTTCCACAGCACGGCCCGTGCAGACGGCGTCAGACAGTGAGAGGCAGATGGGGTGACAGGGCCCTCACCAGGGAGCAGGACCCTTCAGCTGTAAGAGCTCTCCTACGAGATGCCACGCGAACTGGGCTGGAAGGAAAGCAGGGGTGACCCTTGCGCCCACCATTTCCGGTGGCCCGGCAAGGCTTTGCCGTGCACGCTCTGCTCTTCCTCAACTGCCTGTGAACTGCCCACTCTCGCTCCTGAACTCGAGAATCCCGTCCCCTCCTTAGACACACCTGAGCAGCTCAGGACAATGACCTGTGACAGGATTCAGCCCACGGCCGGGGGCAGGGAGGGCTGCCGCCTTACGTCAGAGTGGACGTGACCTCGATCGGACAGTCCCAGCGGGGGTCGGCGGAAAGCGCCCCCCGTCCTGGCCGCCCGGGTCTGCCTGCTGGGACAGACTGCGGTCACATGACGGGAGAGACTCTGCCCCGCGCATGACACCATAGCTCGCGGTGGACTGAGGGACGGGATCTCCGCCTCCGGGACGCTTCAGCACGGCTGACAGCGGGCAGGCACGACCCCGGAGATGGCCGAGCTCTGGGTGCTCCCGCCCTGTCCCCTTGTCCACTCGCCGTGTTACCCCGAAAGGGGACCGTCAGAGCCCCACACTGTCAGGGCTCCCACGAGAGCCTGCGGACTTACCCCACGACTCCCGGTGAGGGTCGACCAAGAGTTCAGCCAGCGGGGGTTATTTTGGGGTGCCAGGAAGCCTCTCACGCACTGTGTCTCCCTCATGGGGATGCGCCGTTGAATCCCGCCATCGAAGAGTCGTTCTTTTGCGTAAACGCTGTTTTTTCCCTGCAATATTCTTCAGAAATCGGTACAGATGGAGAGTCGCCCGACAGACGGATGCATGTTTACTTTACATATTCACACATTTGCATATTTTCTCTATTTGCTATACTCCTAGGGCGTGCTAATAGACCAGCTTGAGAGGGGGTTCGCTGATTAAACCGCACCTCGGATGATAAACAATAAATTTGTGTCACCCAATGAATCATAATGGAGGAAATTGAGTGCTGTCAGGCCGTGCATCCACCTCATTTCTAACCCAGTGTACTGGCTGACCCCAGCCATCGGGGGTGGGGGGGTGGGGGGGAGGGCTTACTTTTCTGTACGAATTACCACAGACCCCGTGAATTGGGGTTTAGCTGCGTGGTAAAGGAACCTCTTAGCGAATCAGTGCTGCGTGCGTCGGCTTGAAATGGTGTTTCCAGTGGCTTCTAACCAACTCTTCTGCGTCATCTGGCTTTTTCGGGACGGAGTGTTCTGTTTCGCGGCCGCGGGGAGCTAACGCGGCGACTCTGCAGTTACCACACGGCCGGCCGGCGCGCAGCGAGCCGCGGCCTCGACCTTGGGAGTCCGGCTCCAGAACTGTGCGTCTCATTGTGTCCCTGCTCTGAGGGGGGTCACGTCTGTCTCACGACAGCGGACGGAGCTGTGAGGCAGACGCACACGGGCGCGCGCCCCGAGACCAGCCAGCCTCGGCGTCGCCCCCGCTTAGTGAGGCGGCGTGGGGTCCTGCCGGCACGGCCGTGCCCCCCAAGGTGCCCTGGAAACGCCATGCTCGGCCCTGCCCAACAACTGCTCTCATCGTGATCAGGACAGGGGACAGAGCAGGGGCCCAGCCGGCTGCAGAGCGTCTGGCTGCCGTGGCCCGCCCCCGCGTGCCTGGGGCGAGACGGGGTGCCGCCTGCAGGCTCTTCTTGCTGGCACTTCAGCCCCTTTTGTCCAGGGCCCTCGTGTCCAGCGCTGTGTCTCAGCCCCCTTTGTCACTCTGCGGCCACAGCCACCGCACGGGGCTGGCGCCCCGTGGTTCCTGCCAACCCACCTCTACAACGAGGTCGCTCCGGTCCCCGGCTGGGGGTCGGCTCGGAATCCCAGACGCTGCCACGGGCTGCCACGGGGTCCAGCCACTTCCTGAACGTCCTGCCGCCTGGTTAGGTCACCTCGGATGGCACCGTGAGAAACGGCAGCCTTACCTGTCTGTCCCCAGTGTGGCCGTAAAAACTGGTTCCTTCCTCCTGGAACCCACAGAGCTGCCTCCTCACTGATGAGCCCAGGAGGCTGTTCAGCTTTTGGTCTTAGAAATTCCTCCCAAGAAAATAACGCTGACTTCTCACGTCCACACATCCTGACAAGTTGTTACCTAGGAATGCTGGCCTCAGGGGTGGCATCAGAAAGAAATGTAAAATTCTTGTGTGGTGTGAGGGAGCTGATCACAGAGCCAGGACAGATAAGAAAGGAATGCAAGCTCGTCCCAGCCTGGAAGCTTATCTCCTGCCACTAACTAGGACAGAGGTCAAAAAAGCTGGTCCTGTTGGTCACCCTTGCTGTGGCCTGGGCGGGGTGCTTTTTCAGGTGGCTCACATCAGGGACCCCTCCAAAGGGAGCCCGAGCCCCGTTAATCATTCCGGCCGAGGCTGGTGGAATGTTTTTCTAGGAGAGGCTTGGGGCTTCTGCGTTGGTGGACTCAGCAGTGCCAGCATCTACGAAAGACACAAATGCAAAGACATAGCGTCGCCATCCTAAAAACCGAGACGGAAGGCTCTTTTCTGACACGCCGTCCGCCTCCTCATCCCTTGGCCCATGTGTCTGTCGCCATGACTTCCACGGAGGCAGGTGCCACCAGCGCCTCGTGCCGAGACCGCCCGTCATCTCCAGCGTGCGAGTCGTTCGAGAGTCGCTGACGAAAGCGGGAAATAAGCGCCTCTCGGTGGTCCCCGCGGGCTTCTCAGTTGCCAGGAGAAGTTCGGGGACATTTAAACAATCGCGGAGCAAAGAGGAGTCTTCGAATAAACGTGAGCGGCAAAAACTTGCCCATGAAAAGTCTTAAAATGTGTAGAAACGAAATTGTTTACTGAAGTTGAGAAACCAGCAAGTCCTGGATCGTGTAAAAATGCCCCCTCTCCTGATCGTCTTGGGGAGGGTGACTGGGACCCTTCCAAGTGTTCACTTTCGCAGCAGGAGTTCTGCCGGGCCCATGAATAGTTCACCCCTCTCGATCCCTAGGCCGGTAGAACGAGGCGATGGATCAGATCGGCTGAGGCGGGAGCTGGCGGCGCAGCCAGCGGGAGAGAGGGCGGTCGGCCTCCTGGGCCGCGGGCTTCTCCCTCTTGCTCTCGTCCCTGTTTTCTTTCTTTATTTCTCGCCTCGTATTTATTTTTATTCACGTCTCTTTCACTTTTGTTTTTGGTTCCCCTCTCGAGCGTGCTGCTCCCAACGACCGAGGCTTGAGTCTGCCCGGCCTCCCTTGCCACGGATGCTCCCTGTCCCCTCCCGGCAGAAGCTGCTCTGGCTCTCGGTGTTTCGCCTCCGGAAATTTCCTGATACAGCGGGGTCCTCAGACAACCTGGGCACAACAGGACAGTAAGCTAGACACAAATGCGGAGGGAAACAGGCGGGAAGGAGGGGCGCTCGGGCAGCAGGCCAGAGGTTCCTCACGGGAGTCACGTCAGGAGGAAAGCGCGAGCCGCCCCCTCGCTGGCCTCTGCCAACACTCCTGCCCCGTCCTCCCTCCGCTGGGCTCCTCACGTACCCCGCAAGGCTGCATAACTGCCCCAAGGTCTCATCCGCCCACAGAGAAGCCAGGCGGGGCCTCAGGAAACTTCCAGAAGTGAGGGGAATGTCGTGTTGTTTAAGTAGTGCCTCCCCCCACGTCCCCCCGCCAAGGGACTTCGTGACAATAACATGGATTCCGTGGAAACAGACCACGGAGCCTCTGGGATGCCACATATTTCCTGTCACCACAAGTCACAGCACCTGAAAGTCAGAACGTAGCACCTTGTCCCACCTCCCACTTTTACGCCCTGCACCCCACACTCCCCACAAGAAGGAAGGGAGATAAATAAGCGGGGGGCCACCTGTCGGGCCGGGCGCCCCCCTCTGCTGGGGCGGCCAGCGCCTCCCCCTCGCTCCGCCCCGCAGGCACAGCCGCCGGGCTGGTGCCGGGCCAGTCGAGGAGACAATTAGCGTTGGCTGTTTGCTTTAATGAGCAGGGTGGATAATCGTTCCTGGCGGGAGCCGCCGAGGACACAACCGGCCATCTGCGCCCATGCCAGCGGAGTGCTCTCCTCTGAAGGGAGCCTGGGTACGACCCCGCTCCCCGAGGCGCCTGGTCACGCCTGGCCTGGGGTGGGCGGTTCGCCCCTCCCACCCCTTTGGGGGGCGGCGGTGTGCGCCCACGGGTGTCTGCAAGGTGGCGCAGAAGAACAGCGATGCATCCTGCGCCCAGGTCCTGGAGGAGGGGGACGAACCGCCTGTGCCCCCCGCCGCAGCGCAGCGCCCCGCCCTGCTCAGGGAGATGGCGGGCAGCCGCCTTGGGGCCCGTCCGTCAGCCTGGCGGCCAGGCGCTCCAGCCTCACCTGTCCGCCTGCTCCCAGAGCAACACCTTCCGGGGCAAGAGGTCGGATTTCCGTCTCGGCCTTGGGGTTAGGCCTGGCTGGACATCACTTTCCCCAGCCGCCTTCTGGGCAGCCGGACACCCGCTGTGTAAGCTGATTTTCTGTCCCCGGGGGCTCTCCTCTGCGGGGTTTGCAACGACGCCGATTTGCATACTGGTACGCCTGGGTAAAGTTTGGTAAAAGTTGTACATTTTGTGTTGTTTGGGAGGATTGCAAGAGGTTTGGAACATGCCACTTTGGCATTTGGATTATTTTGAGCTAAAGGCAGCAGAGAACCAGCGTGCTCAGAAAAAGCTCTTTTCCTCCCCCTAACTGCCAACCGTAAGGTAAAAATGTCCCCTTTCGTAGAGGAAATGCACATTTATAAAGGAATTTGGTGAAAGTACCTTGATGAGAGCCACTCCCAGAGACCGCGCCTTTCCCCGGAGAGGCCCACCTGCAGAACAAGGCTACCTGCATTTGCCATCAGTCTCCTCCCTTCCCCCACCCATCGTGTGCCCCTACCACTCCCAGAAGGCCCAGACCTCCCTGCCCCCCACCCTGTTCCTTGGCTGGGAATGGTGTGTGTTCTCAGTTATCTGAGAATCACCTTGAGTCTCAGATTTTCGTGAGCTCCCTGTGAACATCCATGACTAAAGTTGCCTTTTCTTCTCCTGTTAATCCGCCGTATGTCAATTTAATTCTTAGACCGGCCACAGAACCTAGAAAGGTGAATGGAAGTCGAAAATACGGAGTCCTTCTTTATTAAGTAGTTGAATTATTCAGCGAAGCCAGAAATAGAGAAAAGATTTGCTATGAATAATTTCAAACCTACTAAGAAAAGCTGGCCGGATGGATGCACGCACCAGGCGGCGTGTCGTGAGGGCGTGCACGTGAGTGTGGCTATGCGGCAATTGTGGGTGTGCAGGAAGCTGCATCATTTGCCTATTCAGCTATTTTGCCTGTTTATCTGCTTTCTGGACTTCAGTTTGCTCTCTGTTCCCCTCTTATCTGTAGCCTGAAAGTGATGCTCCCTGAAGTGCTTGTGCGTGATTAGTTGTTTAAATCTGCAAACCTTTTTCTAGCGTATCTGTTATCGGAATTACAAAAGGGTCCGTCTGCCTGTGAACGTCTAAGCCAAAGGAGGGATGTGGGCAGGTTTTGCAGCAAAGAAAGTAAGGTTTACTTGCATTTTCTTTTCAGTATCCAAAGCCAATGGTTTTTCCCATTAGGTTTATAAAAGGAATGCATGCTCATTATTGAGACTGTAGAATGTCCAAGAAAAAAAAAAGAAAAAAAAAAACTCTCCACAAAAGCTGGCTTGGAAAACATTATCCATAATCCCACACCCCAGGACACTCACTTAACCTCGGACACATTTCTTTCCATTCTTTTTTTAATGCTGTTTTGTATAGAGTATACATTATTGGGTTCTGCT
>BNJM01000537.1:345878-374943 GCA_015472975.1 Rousettus leschenaultii | reverse complement strand
GGAAAAAAAAAAAAAGCACCACACACACAAAACAAAAATACGAACACACACACAAAAAACAAAACAACGCTTCATTAGGCAGAAAACCTGAGCGCTTATCCATCGAACAGCTTGTCGCCCAGGCTGCATAGTTCAGACCTTCTGCATTTTCTGATGTGATTCCCAGTCAGTCAAAGAAATGTCATTTCACCTGCAACTCTGGGAGATTTCAGACTAATTATTTTCCACAGAGATGTTCTCTCTTGAATTGCTCCCCACTCATGGGTCCAGGTTCCGACCTTAGCTAAGCATTGAATTGAAGGACAGTAAGTACTCAACATTGCCGGCAGAGACTGTTCCAGATGCTGTAGCTTGGAGAGCTCATTAGCATATTTTCCAAGGCTTGCTAAAAACGTAAGCAAAAGTGAAGATGAGCTTTGAACCCTCACTGAGGAGCTTTGAACCCTCACTGAGGCGTTCCTCGTGTGACCGAAACATAATGGCTGTTTCTCTAGGGAGCTTCTGAGACCTCTCCCTTTCGAGTTTCTGGTTTGCTACAGGTTCCCAGGTGCTAAGCTGGGCTCCTCCCAGCCCTCTGAAATTTTCCACCCTACAGGCTGGAAAGGCTGCTGTGAGTCAGGTTTTCCGCTGGGGCAGGGGGTGGGGAGGGGGAGAGCAGTAAACCTGACTTCTGCAAATAAACTAAATGAAGCCAGGGTTGGGGGTGCCCGGCCAGCCTTCTGCATATGGCAGACCCGAGGGAGAGGGTCCCAAGGGGCAGGTATGGACACCATGGCAGGATCACTAGTTCACACTAGAAGGAGAAGGTCATTCTTTAACATAAAAGTCGAAGCAATTATTTTTGTTCAAAACTGCTCTGAAAGATTTTTTTCAAGGCCTTTGGAAGGAGGCGAGGGAAGAACCTGTTTCCACATCAATATTCGGTTATTTCTCGTTGCAGTTCCTCGTGTGAGCACCGATCACGGACCCTTAGTCATAGGCTCAGTCGTCGGGCTCCCGCGTTTCTCACTGCGGGGCAGGCTGCCGCTCTGCGCATGCTGAGGTTTACCTTCGCTCTGCCCGTTCGGGGCAGCGACAAATCCTCCAAAGCTACCGTCTTCCCGGAGGCCTTCTATGAATCTCCCAAGAACACTGACCGCGGTATTTCTGATACCTGAGCCGCTTCCTGGATGTCGCCGGCGTGGATCGTGGAGGTGAGGTCTGCAGCCAGGAGAGAGGCTGCCATGTGGATCCAGAGAGAACACGGTGCCTTGGGCGAATGTCTCCATCAGAGCGTTTCCCAGTGGGGCAGCTGGGAGACGCTACACGTACACCCGTGGCATATCACACTCACACACACACAGGGACTCACACCGGCACACGCCCATATCGCCCATCCCCCACTGTGCTCAAAGGAGTCTGGAAAATCCTGCCAATGACAGTAAGAGCTCTGAGCGGTCCTGCAGGAAAGACACCTTTTCTTCCCCAGCACGTCCCAAGCGTAACGGGTCACGCACCCCCTGCTTACACGACCTGTGGTTTCAGAGAAGCACCCCGAGGAAACGGCGTGCTGGCGAAGCAGCCGCCCGCACCCTCGGACTTGCGTTCGCCTTCCGCCCTTAGACGTCCCCTCGCTTTTCTGCACCCTCAGCTTCCAGCGGGGTGGGGGAGGGGGTTTCTTCCTGTTGTGATGGAGGGGGCCGCCATGGCTTTGGTAGGACGAACCAACACTCCTCAGGCCAGAGGCCGCGTTGACCTTCACCCTCTTTTCTTTGGTAAACCCCGCACCGAACCCGCCCTGCGGCTGGAGGGTGAGCCCAGGGCGAGCCCCGCCGGGTGCTGCTCCCCTTCCTGCTGCCTCGTTCTAAGCCCACACTTAATCTAGGTTAACTGGCTACGCGACAATGATCCCGGAGCGTCCACAGCGCGAGACTGAGCCAATGGCTTTATGGGCAGCTCCCTCTCTCCCACAGTGGGCGAAACCAGGATCCAGAATCAGGATCTAAAATGCCAGTCGTTCAATAACACATGGTGGCCCTCCAACGGGAGAGTCATGGTCAGCTGTGGATCCTCCCTGAGATGAGCGGAGACAAACAGGATGGAGACGGACTTCACGAGAGAGTCGACCCAACTTCGCTTCCAAAGATGTAGGCAGAGAAAGGCAAACCCGCCTGCCCAGCTGCTTGTGCCTCGAGGAGTAAGTGGCTGGGTTTCTCTCCAAGGCCCTGTCCGCATGTGCGGGCCACGGTTTACTGGTGGACGAAAGCCTGTTGAGTCTCAGCAGCCTGTGCAGAGAGAGAGACACACAACTCCGTCATCGGGCATGGGAACCGGCACCTGCGTTGGGTCACCCAGAGGTGCCAGCAACGGGCACCCAGGTCGGGTCACCCAGAGGTGCCGGCTCTGCAGGGAACCGCTCCCACGTGATTTCACGCTGCTGGCTTCACCTTCCGGGACCACAGAACATCAGTTACAAAAACAGGCGCCATCCAGGAAGATTATAACAAATAATGTGTAATAAATGGGACGAAATGAGTGGAGTCCAGACTTACACAGGCTTGGTTTTCATTTCTAATTCGGAAGTTCATGGCTGTGACCCCAAGACGCCGTAAGCCTCCGTTGTGGCAACCGTCGAATGGGTATTCTTTTATGCTGGTCTCCTCTCGTCGTAAGGGTTAAGTGACACGAACCTGTGTATCCAGCGAATCAACTGTTTTACCTTGTGCCCACCGCATAATAAGCATTTAATAAACGTAAACTATCATGCGTGTGTTGCACATATACTAGCTATGTGACACATAGTAGGTGCTCAACGAATGTTTACTTCTATGTTTTTATGAGTAAGGAAAATGCCACAAGCCACAATCCTCCCCCACACGTCTTACTGATAAGTTTACACAGGAAACAATTTCTGTTTGTTGTCTGGGGGGCATTTTTGTGCCTAGAACTTATGCGCGGATAAAACGACCCTTTCTATGTTTTCCCTTAGGGAGCTAGAATTTTTAATCTGGTGCCATTGCTATGTATACTGGTTCTGTTGTTCGTACAGTCCCACGGAACACTGGTGACCGTGCTGCATTGCATGACATGTCACAGCACTGTGGGAGCATCGGCGCCCCCCAGGGACCTCGGGCGGCAGGAGGCGATGGCGTCTGTCCTCGAACGGAGGCAGGGATTTGCAGGACACCGGGGAGATGCTCATGGGTAAAGGAAGGCTTCTGCGCCCTTCTGGTCCAGCTTATTTTAAGCAGCTCGAAAGGGGCCTTTTATTGTTCTTCGGTTTGTTCTCTCCCAGACTTCAAAGCCGGGGCGTTACTCCTGGGAACAGAAGAGGAGATTACAGAGTCCTAAACAGTGCGGGGCGGATGGAGTCGGTGAGCGGGCCGTGACAGCTTCTCGAGCAACGGTACGGAGGGAGGAAGGGAAGAAAATAAACAATTAATCGCTGGTGTGCTTACGGTAAGAGATGTTATCTGACACTTACGGCCACAGGCGTGGTACAGAACGAGGCGGTTTATACCTCTGGAAACAAACCGTCTCACACTTCCAATGAGCAAGACAATCACTTGGGGGACATTTTTTTAAAATTTATATTTATTTAGTTATTATGTTTTTAAAGGCCCGTTTCCAGGACTCCCCCCTACTGCTCTGGCAGTAGGTCTGCAGGAGTCTGCCCTGTAACCCGCTGAGCTGGTGCGCAGCATCCTTGACAAGACTCGACAGATTCAATTTGAGAAATCCAGGTCCTGGGGCACCTCTGTCGCCTGGCCACAGGCAGCTGTTGACTTTCTCAGTGTGCTTTTGGACTCCTAAGCCCCTGGAGCTCTCTGGAAAATGCTTGCCCTTGTTGACTGAACAAAGGAGGATTAAATCAAAACAAAACCAAAAAAGCCCCGAACCCTGGCTTCCTCTTTCCTGGAAACATAGCTCCCAGCACTGCGCCAGAGCCCCTCCGAGGGCTGGCATGTAGCATCGGCCTCGGGAGGGAGGAGGTGGAGCTGGTCCACAGAGGTGAATGACTCAGGACACTGGCCTCTGGACCAGTGGGCGCCAATACCCCCCAGGAGCCTGCAGTGCACCGCGTGGAAATACGCCTCGCCGGAGCAGTTCCACAAAGACAGCTGCCGAACAGCCCCAGAAGCTTACCTGCAGAGTCCGGCAAGGCGCACACCCTGCAGGTGTCCGTGGGCAACAAGAATGCGGAGATTAAAGAAGACCCGGAGAGAGTCACGGTTTATGAACACGAAAGTGGAGAGCGGCTGAGCTCACACTCGGGGGAGAGGCACGTCTCCAGTGATAGCGTGAGGTCACGTCTACGTTGGATCGCACCATAAACTAACTAGTCGCGGTTATAAACGACTTCAAGTGATCGACATGAGGCTTCCATGTAATTTTCAGTTCACTACTCGCTCGTGAAACGTTGAGACTCCTCTGGGCAGCGCGAGGGAGGGCCGTGTGTTTCTCTGAGTGTTTCGCAGACCCGTGTTGTCCCTCGGCAAGAAGGGGGTTATGTGATGAAGTGTTTGGAAAACTCTGGGTTAAACTAAGTGAAATACGTTTCTTTACTGCAGGACTTCTCTTGGTTCTTTGCACATCTGTGGGTCTGACCGCTGGACCCCTTTGGCAAAGACCGTCTTTCAAAATTAGTCTCTCCTGAACAGCTTTGGGAGTGCGGGGCCCCATGACCCCATGGGTCCCCTCCGGCTTTTACAGCCACTCCCATTGAAGCCAGAAGGTGAAAAAGCCCGCAGATGCCGCTGTTGGTACAGCAGGATGACATGCAGCTGTCCGAAAGCCCGCGAGCAGTGATTGACATAAAACACTAAACGTTTAAAAAAAATCCATACGTACCAGTCGCAAAATAATCGCCTCTCCGGAGCACACGTAATGTAGACAAGAAAACTGCTATTGTGTGTCCTCAAAAATCAAAGTAAAACCCAGCTCCACTCATATTTGTGGTACAAATTACAAGAAATCGCACTACCATGAAAAAACAAAAAACAAAAAACAGTGCAAGTCTCATTGAAAAAGAAAATAGGAATGGCGCCCTTCTCCGGCTTCCCAGTTCGACTGTGCTGAGCCTCGAAATCAAGCAGTGATGTGACCCCAGAGAGGAAGGCAGCCGGCCATCAGCAGGGCACGAACTGTGCCCCAGGGGCCCCAAGAGCCAGAGCCTGGGGGTTCCGGGGCCCAAGAAGGGAGTCAAGAGTGGGCACAAAAGAGAATGCCTTGTCCTTCCCTTGTTTGTTCCTTTTCTTTTCCATTTTTTTTTTTTTTTAAAACAGACAATGACTTAGAAAACTCAGCATCTCGGTGAAGGTAACCTGATAAATAGGGATTATTGCCCGACGAATTTAGTAGAAATAAAGCCGAGAGAAGACAGTCTGTAGCCTTACCAGACTGGCCTCTTTCACTTAGTGATTTGCATTTAAGTTTCCTCCTCACGTTTTCATGACTTAATAGCTCATTTCTTTTTAGCACCGAGTAATAAAAGTCAGTCCGCTGTCTGGATGTATACCCGTGTATCCACCCACCTACTCGAGAACATCTTGGCTGCTTCTAAGTTTGGGCAGCTATGAATGAGCTGCTACAAACCGTCCATGTGCAGGTTTCTGGGGACATAATTTTCAGTTCTGAGCACACGTCGAGGAGCGCAGTGGCCCGATTGCACGGGAAGGGTGGGTTTCGTTTTCTAAGAATCTGCCCGACCGTCGCGCGAAGTGGCTGCGTTTCGCATCCCCGCCGGCAGCGTGTGTGAGCTCCCGTGCGTCTCTCCTCGCTGGCTGTCGGTGTCCGGACTGGCGCCATTCTCGCAGGAGTGCAGTGGTACCGCGTTGTTTTAACCCACCTTTCCCTGATGACGTGTGGTGCGAACTATCTTTTTATACGCTTGTCTACGACCTACATATCTCCTTCGGTCAGGTGTCCGTTCAGGGCTTTTGCCCATTTTTCAAACCGGGTTACTCGTTTTCTCATTGTTGAGTTTTAAGGGTTTTGTTTACTCATTTTCTTATTGTTGAGTTTTAAGGGTTTTGTTTTGTTTTGTTGTACATCTTGTGTATTTCTTGTCAAGTATCTCTTTGGCAAATATTTTCTCCCGGTCTGTGGCTTGTCATTCTTTTCATTCTCTTGACAGTGCCCTTGCGGAGCAGAAGTTTTTAATTTTAATGAAGTTCAGTTTATTACTTACTCTTTTCATGAACTGTGCCTTTGGTGTGGTAACTGAAAAGTCATCACCATACTGAAAGTCATCCAGATGTTCTCCCATGTTGTCTTTCAGGAATTTTATAGCCTCGCATTTCACCTTTAGATCCACAACCCATTTTTAGTAATTTTTTGTGAAGAGTATAAGTTCTATGGCTAGATTCATTTTTTCGGTAGGCGAATATCCAATTTTTTCAGCACCATGTGTTAAAAAGACCATCTTTTCTCCACTGTGTTGCCTCTGTACAGTTGTCAAAGATCAGTTGACAATACTAATGTGAGTCTGTTTCTGAACTCTCCGTTTTATTCCGTTGTTATATGTGTCTGTTCTTTCGCCGATACCACCCTGCCTTGATTATTGCAGCTTTGTAAGAGCTGGGCGCTCTCGATCTTCTGACTTTGCTCTCCTTCTGTGGTGGGTCTTTTGCCTCTCCATGTAGACTTCGAAATAGTTTCCTGAAATCAACAAAATAACTTGCTTGGATCTTTATTGAAATTGGGTTGACTCTATAGATCAAGCTGGGAAGAATTGACGTCTTGACAATATTGAGCCTTTCTACCGATGAACATGAAATATCTTTCCAGTTACTTAGTTCTTTTTTAAAAAAATTTATTTAATTAGTTTTGTAGTTTCCCTCATATTTTTGTTAGATTCATGCCAAACATACCTATTTCCTATTTCCTGATGTAAATGGTATTGTGTTTTTCATTTTAAATTCTGCTCGTTCGTTGTTACATAGAAAAGTGATTGACTTTTGTACACTTACCTTGTATCCTGCAAACTTGCTACAATTACTTATTAGTTTCAGGCAGGGTTTTTTTTGTTGTTGTTGTTGCTCTTTTTGATTCTCTTATGTTTTCTACATAGACAAACATGCTATTTTCAAACGGTGACAATTTTATTTTTTCCTTCTTAATCAGTATACATTTTATCTCCTTTTCTTGTCTTATTACATTAGCTACCATGTCCAGTATGAAAAAGTTTCAAGAAATAAAAGCTTTCCCTACCCCCAATACCTATGAGACCTGCTGTAAAACAGTCAAATGAGGGATATAGAAAAAGTGCTCTGGGTAACCCCGGAGAGTAGCACTCCTGATCGGGGACAAGGGGTGGTGGCCTTGAGACTCCTGTGATAAAGCCAGATGTCTTGTCTCAGTTGTCTTACAAACCAAGGGGTCACCTGAGCCTGATTAGATGATGATGATGGGTGAGACATCCCAAGAGCCACGCCCTTCCACATTCACACTTGAACTTTAGATATAACTGTTTCCCACACTTCGATGGGTGGGTCTAAGCTTGGCCCTTAGGAACTTCCTTGCCACCAGCCCCTGACTAAATTCCCACTCCAGGACTAACTACTAGAGCAGTAGCACTCAGCAACAAATGAATTTTGTAAACTGATGCACCCCTTCCACATTTTTAAGCTATTAATTTTTTTCCTGTAAGTTTAAAGAGTTGCAACAGATAAAATATGCAGTAAATTTTAACTATTGGCACTTAAAAATAAATTGTAACATCACTCTTCTAAATTATCCGATAGACTCTAAACATCGTACTGAATTAATATAATATACACTATTATCCATTAAATCAAAACCAGCAACAAAAACTCTTCTTCAGCAATTGGAAAGTTTACATCCTTCCTTTTCTCTTTGAACTCATGTTTCCATTCCCACAGAACTTCATTTGACATGAAACATTTTATGCTTCAAAATATTTTATTGACTGTACATCTCTGGATCCAAAACAAATGTGCCCATGAACAGGAACTAAAATATGTTTCTAATATCCTGTGACCATAAACATCTAGATGCTAAAAATTTCCTCCGGACCACATTATCATTACAATTATTAGCAGCAGAGAATTGATCAAAACACAAATAGATTCCACATTTTGGTGGATAAATGTTAAACATGAAGAGGGAATGTTATCAGAATTTCATCTGTTTGTGAGATGGATGGCATTATTTCAGTTTTCAACTAGTTGGTGTGCCTGAGTATTCTAGTGCTAGAATAAGTTGGAATTCAGTATGAAAACAATTCCTATTTTTCATTTTCATAGCTATCAGAACTTAGAATGTTGCCCTTGGCCACAGAATCAATCAAGGCCAATCAATTCTTGGAACTTCCTGAGTTATGTGCTAAAATCATGTAGCGCTCTTTCATCAGGAGCAAAATAATTTTAATGATCAATCAAACGATGATTGTTTTGAAAGCAAACATTTAGAAACCGTCACCTGGCTTGTAAAGTGATTCGTTATCAGTCACTCGAGCCATTCACATTGTCAAGACCAACTCCAATAAAGAAATGTCCTTTCCTGCAGAGCCCTGTAGACAGGGAAGAGACTGATCCTTTATGAAGTGGGTAAACGGGGCTGTGGGAGGGGGTACCTCTCGGCCGTCACGAGAGCATTCCCGAAAGAGTTCTGTTTAGGACACTGGAACTCTGAAAATGACTCCTTCAACTGCTTGCGCTTGGTCTCCATGGGAAACTCAGCTCGTGCCCAAGGGTACCTGGTCCCAGGCCGAAGACGTCTGGCCAAGACCTGCCACCTGAATCGTCAAGCACAGTCGAAAAGCATAATGAAAGGGAGTTCTCGGCTGAGAGGGTTGATCGACTACGTATGTCTTGTTTTGTTCTCTCCAGAACAACATCCAGTTACTTTGGGGTGGGGGCGGGGAGGGAGAAACAGACAGACACCCCAGCGGGCGAGAGAGGAGATGACAGTATGAGAGACATTGAAGAACTAGATCGTGGACGAGTCCAGTGGTCACCGACGTACGCAGACCCTAGACGGTCGCCCCTCGCCTGGCGGGGAGACAGCCCGCCCCTCTCCAGGCGCCTGGGCGTGGGCGATAGAAGCCTCGAGCTGGGGAGATGGCCGTGCAGACGTAGAAGGCCCTGGCGCCCGATGCAGCAAAGCCAGCTGGGGACCAGAGCTGTGCGGAGCGGAAGCCTCGCGCCGTGGAGGGCGTGAGCGTCTGGGAGCCGCGCGGGGCTGCCGAGGACAGGACGCATCCACAGGGTCACCAGGAGTCAGAGCCGACTGGACAGCACGTCACACACACAACGACAGATCGTCAAGAGTCAGCGCGGGGCGCCTCTGAGCGTGGGTGCCCGGGCGGCTGTACAGGTGGCTGCCCATGCGGCAGGTCCTGACCCATGACCTCGATGCCATGGGGCGTGTGACCTCGAGCAAGTCACCACGCCTCAACTTCCTCACCTGGGCATGAGGGCATCGGACCAAGAGCGTTCCGGTAAATGCCTCCGGTAAGGGGGTTTCCACAATGAGCGCCCCACTCGCTTGGCTGGAGAGGGGCACGTGGGCCCGCGTCCTGAGCAGCCTCAGAAAGGGGACATCTAATGGGGGGCGGGGAGAGCCCAGGAAATCACACCTGGTACTGAAACAGCTCATCTCAGAGCCTGGGCCTTGTGTGTGCAGTCGCACCAGGCGCCCGGACACCAAACCTCAGGGGATAGACCACGGGGGCGCACACAGCCCCAGGCAGCATGCGCCCCCCTAGGGGGAGGGGCCTGGGTTGCCCGGACTGTGTTCCTCGCAGAGGGGTGGGCAGCCAGCTGCCACGGTGGGGGAGAAATTGTCCTGTAAACTCCTGTCCCAACTCAGACACACCTCTCAGCCTGCACTGGTCTTCGGAGGCCAGGACGAAGGTGGAATTACCTCCATCCTTTAGGAAACCCCCGAAGCCAGCAACGCACCCCAAAGGGTGTTGAACGGAATTGTCCCGATGCCCACGTGTCCCCAGGGGCGTCTGTTTGTGCGGCGCGCTGCTCCTTTTTTCTGGACCACCTGGCCCCTCCCCATCTGTCTGGACGACTCGGATTCGTCTGGGTCCTCTCCAGCCAGGGACTCTGGTGACACCCCAGTCTGGCGCCCGCGAACCCTCAGAGGAGCGTTGCCTTGCGACCTCGTTTTCTCTCCTCTCGCTCCCGTTTGGCTGACGTTCGTTCCTTGAAGACGTCATCGCCTCGGCACACGGACGTGCCGGGGCTCGGGGTAATGAAAGGCGCAGAGACCGCCGACGAGGCTAACTGTGTTTACCCTGGACAGCAAGCTGGCCGGTTGTCTGCTAACGGTCCCTAGCGCTCTGTGGACACTTTGTCTCACGGAGGGACTATTTCCTAGAAATATGACTAATGGGCGGTTTGGGTGTGATCCATGCTTTCCTGGCCACGTGACCATGGGGAAAACCAAGGTCAAGGTAAAAGTCATAAGCCATTTTCCTAGGGCTCTGCCGACACCCGCTACTCTGGGAACTCTATTCCCTCATTCTAGAAGCTTCCCTGCCCAACTCTTTCAAGGGGACACCCGGAGGCTCCCCTTCCTCCCAGTCCGATGCTGTGAGCGGTGACTGAGGACGCGAAGCCTGGACGCCGTCGCTGCAGGTGCACCCAAGGGGCCTGCTCCCTGCCGGTGCCGGCCGGGCCTGGGTCGAGGCTGTGGGCATCAGTGCCAGGGCCCCGGGTCTGCCCGAGGACCCAGCCTCCTGGGGGGGGGGTGACAACTCCATCACGTAGGGACACCAGGCAAACTGCCTCTCTCTCGGAGCACTCGAAATCCCTGAGTCTTTCTGTCTTTGGGGTGAGTGAGCCCCAAGCCCGAGGTGACCCTTTTCGTCCCAGAATGTTCTTTATGAGACGCAAAGCCCCAAACCGTAAGACCAGTGGAAGGAAGTCCTGTTCCAGGAGTCTCTCTCCTTCTTCCATGACGATGACCGTGCTCTTACCAAAACGTCGATTATCGGCATCTTCCCACCCTACCGTTCCCGCAGGCTTACCTGGCTGGCGCCCTCAGCGTGAGTGACAAGCCACTTGTATGCAGCCCCGGCCCACCCTGCAGCCCTCGCCGGGTCCCCGAGCCCTGGCACCGAACACAGGGTTTGAGTGTTCTCGCACTTGGGCGGAAAGCTCGGAGCCAGAATATGGCGCCATTCGCTTTTTACGTGAAATTTTGATTCACGTATTTGAAAAGGGAACAAATGCATGTTCTAAAAAGTCTCTGAAAATCGAACAGCATAAAATACAAGTGAGTCTTTGAGGGGCCTCTAATCAACCTTCCAGTCTCTCTCTCCCGAACTCATCGCCAGCATCCCGTGAGTCTCCAAAGACACGTGTGTGTGCAAACGGGTGAACACGTTCATGGTCATTGACTCCGTAAAGATGCACCGGACACTTCCTGTGTCAGCCCAGGCCCCAAGAAGCGGAAAACCGCTTCTGGTCTGAGATCGGAGTCTCAAGACCAGACAGCGGAGACCCCTGGGCCACCGCATTATGACAACAAATTTAAATTGCCTATAATTTGCCTTTCTTTCTTTCTTTCTTTCTTTCTTTCTTTCTTTCTTTCTTTCTTTCTTTCTTTCTTTCTTTCTTTCTTTCTTTCTTCTTTTCTTTTTTTTTAAATTTGTAGCTAAAAAATCAGGAGCATGTGCTCTATGTTGTTCTGTCATCTTTTTTCGCCCTTAGGTTATTGTTTCAGCGTTTCCCAGGGCTACCACAGAGGCTCTGAAAACCCAGTTTTCATGAATGTCACAGCCATCTTTGTAACGGCAATGAATGGTCTCAGCGCCTCAAAATCGCTGACAGCAGGTAGAGCTCCCAGCACGTGCAAGGAATTGAACTCCTCCTCCCCCTCGGAGTTGTTTATAAATGTTCGACGTTTTCTAACTATTTTGGCTTCTTTTGCATAAATTTTAGTTATAATTTCTAGTTTAATTGTGAAGTTCACATGGTATAACCATTTCTATAATTCAAGGTTTTACTTTGCACTATTTATAGCCATTTTATAAATATGCTATAGATGTTTGAAAAGGTGTATTTTTGCTTTGACTCTACACTGTAATCACAATCCCTTAATCAACCGTCATTATTTTATTGTCCAAATTTTTTATGTTTCTTAAAATTTTCTATTCATTCCTTGACTTTCAAAGGAAACCTTATGTGGTTCGTTAAAATCTCCTACTACAGATATATATATATATATATATATATATATATATATATATGTATAATTTCTTCTTAGATTTTTAACAGTCTTTGCTTTAAATATATCACTGCTATTTATTTGGTACATGAAGGATCATAATTATTGTAGTTTCATCATAATTGTATCACTGATTATTTCAATAATCCGAAATAATCCTTTCTCCTTAATGATTTTCCTTGCATACTATTTTGTCTGATATCGTTTTTAAAAATTCTGCTTTATTTGATTCACGCATGCCTAATGTATTTCTTCCCCCTAAAAAGAAATCTCTTCTGTCCTTTAGTTTTAGGACAATCTCATATCAACAACATGCACATTTTCTCTTGATCTGGTCTTAGAGTCTGAAAAGGAGACTTTAACACTTTTGTTAATTGTCTCACAGAGTATGTTTGCTCTTACTTTTGCCATCTCACTTTCATGAATTTCTGTTTTTCATAAACCTTCGATTTTTCTTTCTTTCCTATCTTTGCTTTATGGACTGTCTTTTTAAATTCTTGCTATAATTTGGAAGATATAATATCCTATTTTTAACTTCACTAATATTTCCTCTCAGTTGTGAGATACTTCGCCATCTGCCCGAAACTCAGCGCCGCTTTACCAACCTCATACCCGCTACAATGATAATCCCACGGCCGCAAATAGAACCAGGCTCCGGAAGCACACGAGAGCTGAGCCGTAGGCAGCACCAGCGTCCCCTGCCTGTCCCCTCTCTGTCCACTCAGGTGCAGAAAGGACTCCCTTCTCGGAGCCTGAGCAGGTGGAAGGGCCATTAGCCACACGTCCGGTGTCGGTAGGTGTTTAACTAGGCCCTTCCTACCTGGAGGAGAAGAGTATTTCCAGATACTGTTTAAACGAAACAGATCTGCAGGTGGTTGGGAGAAGAAAGTGGCCTTCGTCTCGGGATGCAACTCCTGTCTCACCTGGCGCTCACTGCCAGGACCTGCCGGCACCTCTGGACGGCCCGGCCCTCTCTCGTCTGATGTCGGAGCCGTTTCAGAAGCCACATCGTGCGTCCGCTAATCAGAGTGCCTCCGTTTGTCCTCATCTGCACCGCCATTGGCAAAAATCCCTTTGAGACTGGGGCCAAGCTTTAATTGATATTCTTAGCTTCTGGTGCACTTGCAATTTTGCAATTTCGCATGTGCCTTCCTGGGGCTTTTAGTGGGAGGCTGGGAGAGGATGAATCAGGCAATCAGGCACCTGCTGTGAGCCCCTTGTTAATCTGGAGTCTGCGAGTTTGGCTCTAAATGACGGCGCGTGAATCATGGCGCTGTCAGTGTTTGTCATGTAGAGCTTGTGTCTCTCTCATTTCAGCCGTACTACAGTCCGGCGTGCTCCAGACGGTGTGTCGAGGAGAAAGAAAATAAAGCACACCACGTTTAGAAATAAAAAGCAGGTGAGGAAGACGGCTTCCACGGTCAACCAAACTGAGAAATCAGACCTAGAGTGTGTGGGAGAGAAGGCAGCCCCGCCTCTGCGGCCACTGCCCAGGTCTCCCCAAAGCTCCGAACGAGGGGATAGCCTGGCGAACGACACCGGCTTGTCGCTGCTCCTAGATGTGAGTTAGATCTTCAGAAAACAGAATGCCTGCAGCACGTTTTCTTAACCTCCCAGAGAATCGCTGCTACCGACTTAAAATTAACAATGTATTTTCAAACTTCCTAGAAAATTAATTCAAGAAGCTTCCATTTAAGTTATATCTCCATGTCTTACATAAAACAACAAATGAAAATGCTCTTTTAGTGTTACTCAATATCCAAGAATAATCTTTGGAGATAGACTGTATTTCATCATAAGCGTAGTTTCATTACAAACAGAGATGAATTTGTCTGATTTCGTTTTCAACTATTGAGTAAAATCTGTTTTTCTTCGGGCCTTGGTTGTCAGGAAACTCTGAAACAAATATAGTGATGTCTTTCTCTAAGCTACTTGCTCGAAGTTATCTTGAAACATCAGCTTTTTCTGTTCGTTGTGCATAATCTCTAAATTTTTTTCCGGGTTTATTAAGAAACAGTCGACATGTAATATTGTGTAAGTTACAAGTGTACAACGTAAATTTGATACACATACATGTTACAAAGTGATTGTGGCAATGAGGATAGTTAGCACGTTCGCCATCTCACATAGTTACTATGTTGTGTTTGGGCGCGATAAGAAATTTTAAGGTTTACTCCCAGCAACTTCATATCCAACACGGTGTTGTCATTGTAACTATAGTTGGCGTGTTTACATTACGTCCCCGGAACTCATTCCTCTTATCACTGGAAGTTTGTCCCCTTTGACCTCCGCCCATCATTCTGCCTCTGGTACCCACCAATCTATTCTCTGTTACTAGGAGTGATCTCTGAATTTCTAAATCCGCAGTTCTCCCTTTTTACGTTATGAATATTTCGTAGACCATCAAGAACTAAGTCGTATTCAGATGATGTAGCTTTACGTATAGCTCAAACAGTTAAAAAGCAACAAGGGAAAAACAAGTTGATTTATAAAAAGAAATGAAAGATAGTAAAAATAAGTTCTAATATGTCCCAGTACGAACGCGAAAAAACATGTCTCTAGCGTTGAAACATATGAATCAACAGCACAGACAATAATGGTAACAAAGGAAAAAAAATCGGTAAATCTCATTTTTCAGTGTCAACAGAATTTTGAATTTTCAGATTTAACACTTTGCACCCCAAGATTATTTTGATGTTGACTTAATTTCATTTACATAACTATAGCCAGCTGGAGTTATTGCTTTTTTCCCCTTTTTATTATGAAAGTTTTAAACATACCCCAAGGCTGAAAAGTATAATAAACTTCCATGTGCCCACTTACTCGCTTCAAGTTTAACAGTTATCATTTTCCTTAATTTTGTCTTAATTTTTCTAATTTTGTCTCATGATGCTCTAATCCACATTTTTATAAACTTTTAAAGCAAATCTCAAACATCATGGTCTCTACGTAAATGGATGTTTAACAGGTGACTTTTTTTTTTTTTTTGCATAACCACCATGCCATTATCACTCTTTAAAAAATTAACAATAATTTTTAATATCAACTTACACCTATTCCATAATCGAATGTCCCCAGCCTTCTCAGAAGTCTTTCTTATTGCCGGTTTGCCCAAATCTGATTCTCCAGGCGGTCTGCACACTGCCTCTGGTTATCGCATTGGAGTTGTTCTTAAGCACGTCGTGACTTTCTCCCATTTGGAGTGAGAGGGTGTCAAGGTGTTTTCTTTGATTCCGTAACTTATTAAGAATTCTATAAAACTCGACATCATAAAACAGTTTCCCTTTTGTTCTAAATACTATATTCGACAAGTGTAGGGGAAGAAAATGTGTTCCCCAACCCTCTTAGGGTCCCTGGTTGGGTTTAAAAATTAAACTGATGAAGATGGATTAACAGGAGAAAGTCACACATATAGATTTAACGTAAGTGCCGCGTGATGTGGGGGCCTTCACAAGGAAGCGACCCGTGAAGCAGATAAACTGAGGGGTTTTAAGCCCGGTTGGTGGAGGGCGGGCAGATGCAATGGGACGGCGGGAACGGGCCAGGCGAGGCCAAGCGGGGCACGAGTGAGGCCTGTTCGTGTGGCGTCTCGGGGTCCCTCGGCCTGGGGCTGAGGGTGCGCCTTCCGTCCGGGGGTGCGGGCCATCTCCCAGGAAGGTCCCAGGACCTGCTTCAGGGGAAGGTCGTAGAGTCTTTCTCGTACCTGTAGTTTCTCAAATTCCTTCTGTTTCAAATATCGATACGCCAAGGAGCCATATTTTGGGGTAGCGCATCCTGAATCCCATCATGAGAAAATAAAAAATGATAGCATCACCAAAAAAATGCACTATCTTTTATTTTTTTTTTTATAGCAGCAAACACAGTGCACGCTGAACTCTGCATTCTGCTTTAATCACCTGATGTTAACGTTATATCAACACCATTGCTGTGTTGCTAGAGTCTGTGGGACTATCATTTTTCAGAACCGCATGGTATTTCACTTACTGGGCCGTTATTCTATTGCTTTGGTCATTTTGCGCATTCGCTCGATCCATTAGATATATCGGAACGGGGGACGCTGGCCACTGAGGGCAACTTTTGTCTCCCCGCCCCCTAACTTTTTACCCTCGTATCTGATGCTGCTTAGAGAAAGCGAGGAAGGAGACAGCGGACCGGGGGCAAGGGGTGGAGAGAGAAGGCGGGGCTCGCCTGCGTTGT
The DNA here is from genome assembly GCA_015472975.1 of Rousettus leschenaultii. NCBI lineage: Eukaryota > Metazoa > Chordata > Mammalia > Chiroptera > Pteropodidae > Rousettus > Rousettus leschenaultii. The sequence continues at coordinate 358,560 of BNJM01000537.1, read as the reverse complement.
GTTTGAAAGGGCAGCTTCTCTTCTGTTGCTGCGGGTGACGTATCTGCTCCATGTGACGCCGGCCCGGAAGCCACGCGCTCACTCTCCGCGGAGACCAGTTGCACTCACAACAGAGACCAACTGTGCGAGGTTTGTGTGTTCATTACGAGCTGGAGCGTGCAGAACCCAAGCAGCCAGGAGCAGAGATGGACCTCGCCCTCGGTGCAGAGCAAAGACCTCCTGTTCTGTCCCCAGCAGGGGCGAATGGGAGATGGGCATGGACTTCCACATCTGCTGGGAGTCAAAGAGCATAATGGTAAATCATGTGAATGCTGTTGGTCATCAATTAATCATCACACAGTAACCCGTGCCCAATGACTGGTCTGATACCCAGGGGAAAACATTCATTCATTCATGGTGGCAGATGGTGTATCCCACGCAAGACAAATGGGATATTGGTAAGGGCCACGATCTGGGTATTCCTCGTGGCAGCAATTGTACACTGCGATATTTAGATAGTATTATTTTTTATTGTTATCAAACAAAACAAAACAAAACAAAACCTCCCCAGGAATGTTTTTGTGCAGACAGTAATTTTTGGGTTGAAATTTTTCTTTAGAATTCATTTTTTGGAACAAGATTATCGGATCTCAAATTGAGCCTTTTTTAGAGAGGGGGAAAAAAAAAAGAGGGAGAGAGTTATATCGTTTTTCAAAAGGATAATACGCTCACCAAACCCGCACGTAAAAATGCAAGTCTCAGATGCGGCCGTGTTTAGATGCGAGCTGTAGGGGTTTTACACAGAGGAGATGCAGAGGTTTCGAGGGAGAAACACTGAAAACGCCTTTGCCACACTCCGAGTGCTTGAAACGAAACCTAAGTCCATCTCCACACTCCTAGTTTAACTCAGGAACCTTCCGCTAGAACTCAGTACCTCGGTAGGGAGGGGCGTGTGCAGTGGGGGGTCCCAGAGCCGAGTTCAGAGGTCGAGGGATGGGGAGATGGTGGGGGAAGGGCATACGACTTTGGGTCCAGCAGGGTTCAGAAGTCTTGCGATTAATCTTTTGAATTTACAAAAGACAAGTAGAAGCCACAGGAGTCACCTAGTGATACTGTTTTTACTTCTAAAGCCACACTAAACAGTAGTTCTTGCAACATGGGCCTCATGGAGGCAGCGTCATTAAGAAGCGTGCCGGCGAGGAGGGCAGTGGGCACGGTTTGTATTCAGATCGACGTGACTCCGGCCCCCAGCATCTCGGATATTTGTTCAGGAAAATCAGGCTATGTCCCAGAACCTGTGAGACAAGGCTTATCTGACAGCTATAGGAAGTGTAAAGTCAAGTACTGGGGGGCGGAGGGGGGGGTATTTTCCAGACAGTAGCAGATGTTCTTAGAGGAAACATTTCTGTGAAAAACCGTGGTAGAAGAATGAACCGACAAAACAGCAGAGACTGTTTCGGTGGCTCACAGCTCGGCACGGAATAAAACAACAGCCGCCGCCTCGCCGCTGGGCTGGGTGTCGGTCCGCGCCTGGCACGGGAGGCCCGGGCGACGCCGCTTCGGGAGCCGCGGCCGCAGATGCCGTTCCCAACACCGTGTCCTTCCGGAAGGCGGTCGGCCTCTTACTACTACAGACGAGACGGCTTCCTGCCGGAGACACGCGCCGGAAGAAGAGAGTAAAAAGGCAAAAGACAAGACGAAGACATGAATGGGTGAGGAGTACGACGGGCGCGGGCGTCGGAGGAGGACTGAGGACTGCGCGCCATTCCTTAATCCCGTGGCCCGCTCGGAGCGGGGTTACCGGCTCGGCTACCACCACCATTTCGTGGCATGTGGAGTGTTCCCAGAGTTTCGGGTGAAAAATCAAGAACCACACAGAACTGGCATTCAAACCTAGGCCTTTGGGGAGAGTCTCGAGGTCCTCCCTGACCCCAGGCCATGTCCGCCTTCGGGGTGTCGGCCAGTCTCGAAAGGAGACCCCTTCGTCCAAGCACGCGCTCTCTAAGCTTGCGGGTGCTGCGCCCGCTCCCCACGACATGGGCACGTGGCTCTGGGGACCCGCGTCACGCCGAGGTCTCTCTGGTCCTTCTTCCCTTCCGTCTCGCGCCCTCTCACTTCCTCTCCCGACACCGGTGGAGGCCGGAGCTGCGCGGTCCTCTCCCTCCCCCGCTGCAGAGCCGCTGACGCCGCCCCGGCCGTCTGTCAACCTGAGCATCCAAACAGGTGCTCTGCAGCCTGAGCATCCAAACAGGTGCTCTGCTCCCGCGTCCTGTTTGTCAGGAGCCTTGTCCCTCCAGTCCCTGATGATGCTAAAGAAAAAACATGCAGAACCATAAACCAAGAAGCATTTTTTTTTTTAATTTTATTTTACAGTTAGTCATTTTTTTCACCACCAGCCCTGCGATTAAGGCTTCGGACAAAGTAAGTTCGGCCCCTGCTTGTAAAGAGAGAGGCTGAGAGGCACTTTTGTCAAATGCCCCTCCTCGTTTGGCTTTGGCCTCTGCTGCCCCCCACTCGGCCAAGCTGGGACTGTTGTACCCCGTGCCAGGGGAAGTGGTCTTGCCCCCACTCTGAAATTGACAGGAAGCAGAAAATAAGCCACGACGCTCCATCACATCTCCCTTGTCACACTGAGATGAGATTAGGACGGAGTCACCTCCCCCGGCTGGCGGACCTAGCAGCTCACCAGCCCTCACCCGGTTTCTCAGGCTAAACACCTGCGGCGAGGGGGCGCGACCTTTCCAGCTGCTGCTTCTCAGCACGCTGCCCGCCGCAGAGTCGCACACGCCGAGTCGCGTGTATCTCCAGGGCACGCGCGAACCTTTCCACGTCTCTCCCTCCCCAGCGCGCGCCTGGTTCCTCTTCCGCCAAAATCACCGCGACGGTCTCCCAGAGGGTTTCTTCAGGTCTTCTCATTTTTCTCGACACGCCAAACCATTTGACCTTTTAAATAAACGCGGTTCCGGTCATGTTTGTCTTCTGACGTCCCCTTCCGTGTCTTCCACGGAGTTGGGGTGACGGCGGCTTTGCATCTAGATCCCCTTCCCCGGGGACAGCCTCCCAAGCTGTCCGCACGGTGTGACGGTCTCACTTCCTTGGGACCTCGGCTCCAGTTTCACTCTGACGGCCCTACAGGATTCTGCAACTCCCACGCCCCCACCCCCTCTACCCTCCTTCGAATTCGATTTATCGTCATCCGACCTGCTAGAGCTTTGCTGTTTTCTGTGATCTCCCTCTCGAAGTTCATCTTCTTCCCTCAGGGTCAGCTCCACGAATCAGGGCCCTCGTCTGTCCCGTTTGTCGGTCTAGTCTCAGTGCCTAGAACGATGCGTGACATGTAGCGGGCGTTCGGCAAAAACCGATCAAGTGTTGAATTAAATCAAGGTCTTAGTAGTAAGGAGTGACCTCGGGATTTAAATTCAAGCAATCTGACCTCAGAGGGCTCAAGATTCACCGTCAAATGAGCTTTCATGTACCAGGCAACGCGGTACCCATAAACTTAATCACAAAACACATTTTGAAAAGAATCACATACAATGAAAGCCGTTAATAAATCGCGGACAGTTCACAAGAGGTCACACAGACGATCTTGACATCGGCGGCAGAATGCGAAGTCATCATGTGGCATTTACAGATGGCTACTTTACATATCACCCAAAGAAAGCACAACTCAGGAAAAACCCACGCAACGGCTTCAAAAAAGACCAGAAAACTCTATGCGGTAAAAGTTTTAAAGAGAAACATAAATCTATTTATTAGAGTCTGGAGAGAGGAGATAGCTTGACGTTTTCTTTATCAAGAAAGCAAACAAAGGGCAATAATAAAAGGAAAGGAAGCGTGGTTGTGGGGTCCCCGAGGTCCCACGGGTGAGCGGGAGAGGGACCCGGCGCAGCTCTCCACCGGTCTTTGGTCCAGACAGGCTGTGGGGAGATGTGGTTCGGCCCAGACTGCGGCCGAGCCGTTGGTTGACCTGGGCGGAGTTTCCAGCGGGAAACGAAGAAACGGAGCGCGCGGGGGCGGGAAGGCCGCCCACAGCTCTGGCCCTCGCCCCAAACGCGACGCGTCGTCGTCGCCAGGGCGGACCAGGCCCTGTCATGCGACGGGAAGAAGAGCATTGCTGGTGGGGAGAAGAGTGGGCCCCCCCTCGGGGACAGGTCCCCAGCAGCCCAAGATGCTCCTGGAAGCCTCCAGAAACTTAGCTCCGCCCACCTGCGGGGCGCCGCAGGGAACCTCGTGGAGAACCAATAGCCTTGTTCTTACCTGGTACGACCATACCCCCAGCACCTTGGCCGCAGCTTTGACAAAGGGACAAATCGACAGAGAGAAGCAAAGTTCTCTGACCCGGGGCATTAAAGTAAATAATTAGTGACATTTAAAACAATATCCTAACCATCTGGAAACTGGAAATTAAAAAAAATTTCTTCCCCCAAATAACAATTTGTGAGTCTTCATCAAAACTTACAGTACCCTGACACTTTACCCAACAAACTTGTTTCTCAGAAACCATCTTCCAGAAATATTTGCTCTGATACGGAGGTGTCTATCCTGGGAAAGTCACTGCTGCCTGTAATAATAACAACCTTGCGGGAAGTCTAGATGTCATCACAGGGGTAAACCTGAATCGATTACACGGCCATTACAAAGAATCAGGTGACACAACTTCCGGTCTGGAAGCACACCTGAGTGTAAGCCCCATGAGAGCACAGAGCTTCGCTTTGATCACGTATGCACCCCAAGACCCTGGAACAGAAATGGGCACGTAGCTTAATAAATATCGATCTCTGAAATAACTTGTTGACTGAAAATAGCAAGTCAGAGCAGATTCTACAGTGCGAACCATTCGCGTTGGGTACGTCCTCTGTGCAGGGGTACAGGCGTGTGTCCAGAAATGCCTGGGAAGGAGGCAGGAGGGGGCGCCCCCTCCTCCTGGCGACAGCCACCCTCGGAGAAGAGAAGGGACCAGGACTGAGAAAGTGGGATCACCCCCCTTCCTGCTCTCAATACTCCTGAGTTCTATATGAGTTCTATACAGCAAGAATATTTCCACCCATGTATTTCTAAATGCAAAAAAGACAAAGAGCATAAAAGAGACTTGACAAATAAAAACTCAAAGCTGGTTCTTGGAAGGTTCCTTGGAGAGAAATTTAGTGAATAGCATTAAAAAATGATACATGACAATGAGAAATTAAAAAATATGGATATTAAACTTCTCAAGAAGACTGGGCATAATAATATGCCAACGAACTTTAAACTGTCGGTAAAGATACATTCCTTTCCTACCTGCGCTATTAAGTGGAAAACTTTTATCTGAAAGAAGCATGAATAGAATTATAATGATGAAAATCATTTTAAACAAAATCGAACAATAGAAAATTTTAAAGAGCATTGCCTTCTCCCCCAAATTCCAGACTCAAAAGATTTCACTGAGGAATTCATTAAAACTTTCAAGGAAAAGAGACTTTACATAATTCATAAACTCTTCCAGACAAAAATAGAAAAAACGATACTATTCTTTTCATGTAAATAATCTATTTTCTAATAACAACACTTTTGTCAAAGATAACGTTATTTATCCTAAACAAAATTCTTGCAAATAAATTCATAGGTATATTACAATATTTCAATACATCGAGGAAGGCTTATTTCGAGGAGACGGGTAATATATAATGGTTAGAAATCTATTAATGCACACTTCAAATCGAAAGATAAAAGCAGAGGAAATATCAATACATGTTGAGGAGGCATTTAATAAAGTTCGATGGTCATTCTCATGGGGAAAAATGAAACCTCTTAAAGTAACTAAGTATTGCAGGGCTACATCTTACACCAGACAATGCCATGCTTTAAGGGCAAAGAGCTAACGTCCTTTTCGATCAAATCGGAAATGGGGGTGCCATATTCTGCTCCCTCACTACGCTCTAGAAGTTTGACAGACGACAAAAGGTACAGTTTTCAGAGCACAGAAGACACGGTGGTCTTTATATGCCTGTGACAGGACTGTGTACCTGGAAAACTCAAGAGTCACAAGTTTAAACACCATCGCGACTACAAGCAGAACCCACCGAAGATGCCGGGCTTCGGGTCATGCACGCGACTCTGCGGTCATGTAATATAATAAGCTCCACTCGTAAAAGCGGCTTAAACCGAGGTCCTGGGGATGTCGCCGGTGGCCGGAGGATGAGCGCGGGTTAGGATGGGGACCTTGCCGGATGCTCACGGATAGAAGGGGCAGTCGGGAGATGGCGGCTTGAGGCGCCGCTTACCGCTGGGCGTGGACCCGGACTCTAATATTCTGGAAACTCGCTCGCTCGCTCTGCTGGTTACTTGTATCACCCTCTGTATTGCCACAGAGATGGTCTGTTTACAAAACAAGGTACGAAAACCGAACTTCAGGCTGGTCTTCTGGCCACCTCAGGGTGAGACGACAGGCAAGAAGGTGTCTCACTCGGCGCTCGAAGCACCAGCCCCAGACGAGGGGCTGACGTAGCCCCCCACCTGGGCCCCGTGGCCACCGTGGGGCACCGGGGGTGGTGGCTAAGCCCAGGGGCGCGGTGCTGCGAGCTTGGCGGGAGCAAGGTCCAGGAGACTTCCCGGGTGCTCCTCCTGCAGACCTCCGGACCAGCTCAGCGACTTGGGGAGACGCACCTGCTGCTGCTCCGTCGCGTCTGCCCGCGGCAGGCACCTCGCAGAGGTGGCCGCGCTCGGAAGCGAGCGCATCGTGCCCTTGGTTTCCATTGGGGAAATAAATATTCTCATGTTTTTTTCTTGTTGTCTGAAAGAGTGATTTTCAAAACTGTGGGTCGTGACTTGTTAGAGGATAAAGAAGCTATTTAGTGGGTTTTGAGCAGCATTTAAAGAAAAAAAAAAACTAAACGGGAAAAGGAGAGACTACGAAATGCCAGAGGACTTCGCGTGTCGGAAGAGCATGTGGCGTTTTGTGACATTTCAATTTCAAGGCTGCGCATGAGTGTGTGTGTATGTGTGAGCGTGTGTGTGAGTGTGTGTGTGTGAGCGTGCGTGTGTGTGTACTGGCTGGTGATGTAACAGTGTTTTTTACTGTGGGTCACAAGGGAAAGAGGCTCGTGGGGCACAGCCGCCTGACTACCCCCTTCCCGGGGCCGGGCGTTCCCCGTACCTGCTTCTCATCTCCCCCAGCAAACGTCTCCTCGGGGGCAGCATTTGGAGCCAAACTTCTCTGTATGAAAAGTCAAGATCCACCCTCACCTCTGACTGCGGAGAAGGAAGGGGGGTCCTGTGACCAGACGAGGGGCCCCGGCTCAGGGAGTTACGGTGTCCGGGAGGTGGCTGCAGACAGAGCAAGTGTTTCTCTCGTTTCTCTACGTCGCCGGGGACCTAGCAGCCCCCCGCTTTCCTGCCCCGCCAGCCCCGCGTCTCAGCCGCGTGCGGGCAACGCCCGCTTGACCGTCCGTCCGTGAGTGTCCAGGAGCCGCCCGCCTCGCACCGCTCCCCCTGCAGAAAGGCTGCCTGCATGCGGGAGGCGGCCGCGGCAGGCCAGCCGTAACGCGGGGACTCTGGGAACGACATCCTGGGGCCTGATCCCGGTTATCTGCGGTTAAACTTGGGGACGGATGGAGTGAAAGACCGTCCTCTCCGGGATTTACGTGCGCTTCGAAGCGCCGGCACAGCCCGCTCTCTGGCGGGTCCCGGGCCCCGGCCCTGCAGCCAGCCGTCCGCCGGCCCGGGGCTGCCACCGCGTGTCTGGGCTTCTCCACTTCGGCCCGCGGCCCGAGGGAGGGGCACCGTCTCTGCACCACCCCCTCCCACGGCTGGTGGCAGTCTCTCCGCATGACTGGCGGGGCTGCTCGCTGGTCTGCGCCGTGGTGTCTCCATTCTTGAAAAAGGGAAAGCAGTTATTCTCTGAGTCACGCGCTGTTCTCGTGACCGACGGGAGCACGCTGAGAAACGTCTCTGATCGTCAACGATGTGTGACACTGAGCAGTCTGCTCTGTCCCCTTCTGAGAGCATCGGCTTTGAGGGGGGGGAGGGGACGTCCAGGTGCTTTTAGATCAGGAGCTAAACTTGCTCATGTGGCCAGGGGCTGGGGACCGGCCAGCGGGGCACCGACCCCGTGACGCCAGCCACGGTCCTGCCTCACCAGCCCGAGACCCCCGCGGAAGAAGCCTTCTCGTGCTGGGGTGACGAGTTTGCCCCCGGCACGGTGAGCTTCTCCCCAGGACGCCGAGCTCAGCCCGGAGGGAGCTTTGTTATTTTGTTCCCAACCAGGATTTGATTCGGGGCTTCCAGCAAGTCTCTATTTTACAGATGCAAATAAAATTGCAGAAATAAGTCCATGACATAGAAACGACGCAGAAATCGCAGGCTCTTCTGCTTTTCTTTGCTGCCCACGTTGGCGCTCCTGCCCTTAGTCCTGTGACAAATGTTATTGAAGGCCAACAACGAATTTTACAAACTATATACAACCGAGAAGTGCAGAGGACTTGTTTTTTAAAGGACTCCCGGAAAAATTGATCTAATGTTAAGCCTTTTCAGGTTTAGGTGCCTGGTTTCTTGCGCTCTGTTTCATGGTGTGATGACGGCCAAACGGAAACTAAGCGGGAGTAAATCTTGCGTTTTCAAAAACGACTTTCGCGGTGTGACTTTATTTCATCTCGTTGAGGGGACTCTCAGTGGAGAAAACCAGGGAGGAGCAGACGGCGTATGTTCATTTCCGGAAAATAAGCAGCAAGCAAGTCGCAGAGTGCACCCCCAGACCAGGGCATCGGCTTCTGATTTAGAATTCTCATGCTTGTCCCCGACTCCGCTGGGGTTAATAATAATAAAAACAACTCGTCAACGCTATTGACTGCGGAAGTGACGTCCTAGAGAGGACTGGCTCATGCAGGGATTACTCGCAGGCAGTCCGCTGGTCCCTGATGCTTGATTCCGACTAGTGAGATGTCAGGCAGAGGGTGCGAGGCGGGTCCTCACGCCCTGAGAAAATGCCACAGCAGCGGGTCTCGAAGCGCGGTCCCCAGAGTATCGGCATCACCAGGTGAGTTGGCTCCTCCCCACACCTATGACTCAGACACTCGGGGCGGGGCCCAGCCACCTGCGTTTTCGGAGGCCCTCCGGGGGATTCTAACGCCTGTTGGAGTTTGAGGACCATTTAGGGACCCGCTGGTGCCTTCTCTGGTGGCACATGAGGCCGCAGGAACAAAGCTGTCCTTGGATACATCAAGACCTCGACCCACGTCCGCGGGCGCTGCAGGCAGGGGAAGCGAGGGCGGAGGGTGAGCCTATGAAAAGGCGCTTGCGGGGTCTTCATCCCGTGACTTTCCACATTTGGTGGACGCAGGTCAGAGACTAGAGGCACGCGGAGACCGGCTGGATCGTCCCGCGGGGCAGTGGGACGCGGTGACCGAGATCGGAAGCCTTTCTGTTTCAGAGCACGAAGCTGCGCGTCCTCATCCCCCATGGCTCCTGGCGTCCGGGGCGTACGTGCTCACGCTGTCCTCAGCTGCGCTGCTTCTGGCCCCGAGCGCGCCCCACCCCAAACGAAACATGCCGGGTCATGCGACGCATCATGCTAAGCGGCGGTGCGGCTCGCTCGTGCGGCCTTGGGAGTGGGAGGGACGGCCTCTCGTTCTGGAGCCTGTGAAGAGGACTCCGCAGAGCCGGGGCGGCCCAGGGGAGCGAGGCCGGCAGCTTCGCCGGACGCCGGCCGCGGGCTGGGTTAGCGCTCCAGCACAGCCTGACATCTGTCACCTACCTGCCTGTGCCGGGTCCTCGAGCACAGGACCACAGGGTCCTGGGATCAGGCCTTCGGTCTGTAGGGGCCCAGACCTAGACCCTGCGCTTTACTGCTGTGATTGACCATCAAGCGGCACCCGGTCGATGGTCGTCGAAGGAACGGTGACTCCAGAAAAGCTTCGCAGACTCTCCGCGACGCGTGGGAGCTGAGGACGCCGTGAGCAGAGTCCCCCGCCCAGGCCCTGCGGAGCTCGGACACCGGGTGACTCCCCGGGCCCGGCCTCGGGCTGCCGTGGCTGGTGGGCAGTTTTCACGCCTTCAGAACTGTAATTACCAAATTTTAAAAGAAAATAGGGGGAAGGATCAATGCATACTTGGGAAATAAAATCCTCAGGCACAGCCGACAGGAGACCGTGGGTTGAAATTTCTGCCAGGACGTTGCGTGCGTGTGCGTGCTTCGGAGCACACGTGCGTATTTATGCACGCGCGTCTGCGTTTGAGAGCGCACGTGTGCTAATGCTCATGTGAGTGTGCGCACGTGCATGTGGACAGGCGTGGCAGTCTGCACATGCGTGTCTGCACGTGTGTGTCTCTGCGTGTCTGCGTGCGCCGGTCTGACTTTGCACGCATGTTTACGTGTAAGTGCGCATAAGTGGGTCTGTGTCCGTATGTGGCCATGGCGGGCGGGGTGTCGGGGTGTCGGGTGGAGGCAGAAGCAAAACGAGAACTGTGCACAGAACCGCTGAGCAGGGCGGGGGTCCGGAGCAGAAGTGAGAGCCGAGCGCCCTCAGAAGGAGGATGTCAGGGTCCGAAGTAAAAGTCCCTCGCTTTCCTTGCCGTGACATTTGTCGGAAACCACGGCCGATGCCAACGTCACATGCCCGGCTTGGTTCTTTCTCCCAGAGGAAGTGGGCAGGAGGTGTGGCTTTCCGATGTGACCCACGCGAGGCATGCACCCCCGACTTCCCCTCCCTCCACTGTCCCTGGGTCTCCGTGACCTGAGAACTTAACCTCCGTGGCCCACGCACACGAAATACACGCTGAGACTCGAGTTTGATTTGCACGGGGCTTGTTATCCGCCAAGTTTCCGGTCCTCGATTTTCTGTCTGGCCGAGGCTGTGTGTGTGTGTGTGTGTGTGTGTGTGTGTGTGTGTGTGTGTGTGAAGAGGGAGAAACTGAGAGACACAAATGGGATTAACTTTCAAGAGACAAGCAGAGGGACAAAGAAAAACGGTTCCTCATCCTGGTGTAAGAGGCCCCCTGCTGCCATGTTCGCTGGCCGCGCATTCGGCTCCGGGGTCTGGGGCCCGGGCTCTCTCTGCCTCATTTACGGGACGGTCAGGGCATCAGCTACCTCCCGCCTCACACACACAGTGCAAGCATCACGCCAAAACTCAGTGTTCTGTTTTCTTCATCATTCCATTTGCGTATCTTATTATTTTATTTGCTTTCAACAACAGTTAGGCCTGACCCAATCACATGAGTCCTTACAAGAGACGGGGACCTTTTCTGAAGACATCATGAGCGGGACTCGACCTGAGGGAACCCAGGTGCCAGCTTTGGAGATAGAGGGGTCCCCGTGACACGAAATGCACGTGGCCTCCAGGAGCTGGGAGCGACCTCTCACTGGTCGTCTGCCAGGAAACCAGGAAGTCGGTCCTACAGGCCCAAGGAACTGAATCTGCTGAGTGAGTGTGCACGCGGGGTCTCCCCAAGAGCCAGCAGCCACCCCGATTTCACTCTTGCAAGACCCTGAGTGCAGAACCTCGCTGCGCCCCGCCTCGGGTTCTGACCTACGAAACTGTGGGGTATTGGGTGGGCTCCGTCCTAAACCACTAGTTGGTGGTATTTGTTCCATAGCAATAGGACACGAACTCAGGCCCGCCACTTTCCTTGAAGGAGAAAAGGTAACTTCAGCAGGAAAAACGCAAATTAATAACTCGCTGAATTAGCCTGCCGCACCTAGATTCATACTTGGTCCCCCACCAGTGATAGAAATGGACTAAATTACCATATCTGCACCAGCAACGAGTTTTATAATTTTATTATAATCATCAGCAAGTGAAAATGTCAATCCATTATTTTAATTTGCATTTATTTCTCTGCCTTCTAGTGAGAAACCTGCTTTTTTCACGCGATTCTTAGCGAAACAGCTATTAGGAGCGTGCTTTCTTAATTTCTAGCTGGATGGATTTTTCTATTTAACCTTTATGGCTAATTTCTCAATTTTTACAGAAGCCCCTACACATTCAGTGCTAGAGGCATATTTGCTGAATGAGTGTCTGACTTAACGAATAGTGAATGAATGATTGAGTCTTCAAGAGCAGGCAAGGGTTATTGCTGCTGGAAAACTCAGCACGTTGGTGTCAAGACAGGACTTCAGCTGCCCACGCAAATCAGCTTCGTAAGGCAGGGAACCACCTGACCTTCACATGCCTTTGGCCACGGCAGCCTGCGAGGCAGCTGGCCCAGGAGTAGCCAGCTGGGGAGACGCCCTCACAAAGCAGATGAGAAAAGCGAGCACCTGGCAGGTGGTCCGGCTGCTCCCTGTGGGCGTGGCGATGCCGTCCACCTGCCGTCCACCGCGCTTATGTTATCGAATGTGCAGGACGAGGGCAGAGTTTTGGTACGCTGGGAACATTATTACAATGTTTGTGTGTTTGGAAACTATTGTTACAATACAAAATACGAGGTAAGAGAATTGTTTAGCTCTCTATCTTGCTTCCCTCGGATAATGAATGTTAACTTACATGTGTAGTATTTTGTTTTCACTTAACGAAAAATCTTGGGTAGATTTTCCTGGATGTGAATTTCAGACTAGGAAGCTAACATCCAAAGAACCAGAGAGGTCTCTGTGGGTCGACTTAGAACTCACAAGGATGCTGACATTTTAGATGCATTTGCAACCACTTGGGGCCATTCCATAGGTCTCCGAGTCTGCTGTGACCCCAAAGAGGTAAAACGAGCCCCCACACCATTTTTAATTCTTTTT
>BNJM01000537.1:256634-288471 GCA_015472975.1 Rousettus leschenaultii | reverse complement strand
AAAAAAAAAAAAAAAAAAAATCAGGCAATGTATAAATTCAAGGACATTGAGATAATAAAAGTTGAAGTCATAGTTAAACTAATTTAGAATCCAAGCCTATGAAAGTTGTTGCGACGCAAAGACACCCAGTTTTCCAAATCCAGCTAATCTTAGCTCCTAACGATGTATCTCTCTATTGTTGATGACACAGAACTCCACAAAGGAGTGGCATGTGCAAGTCTTCAAAACAACTGTGCAGGAGGTCGCTGGATCTGAATGATGCTCTCATTCACTTGGGGTTTGCTTCCCCATTGCCAGAAATCACAAGGCGATAAAACTGAGAGGGTCTGTATCAGTAAGATATAGACAGACTCAAGGAGGAACAGCACCGTCTTTAAGATGATCTTAACAGCTGGTGCCAGAATTTGGATGGTTTCTACAGGGCTTAGCAAAACCAAACATGAAAGATGAGGCATGCTTTGATTTCACACTGGTTCCAACATTGGAACGCAGTATCACCCACATACAGGGCAGATCTCGAAAGCTAAACAAAACAGGCCTCCAGATTCAGCGCTCAAACAACCCATTCTGTATTTCCTGAGTCCCAAAAGCATCTTAAATACAAAACCAGATTTACTATCTTTCCTGAAAACTCTGTTGTGGTAAGCAGAAGAACAGCCTCCCAAAGATGTCCACGCCCTAATCCCCCAGGACCTGTGAATAAATATCACCTCACATGGCCAAAGGGACTTTGTAGATGAGATTAAGTTACGATCTTGAGATAGAAGGATGGTCCCGGACGAGTGGGGTGGGACAGACACATCACAAAGGTCTTTACGGGAGGGAGGTAGGAGGGTCAGAATCAGAGGCGGAAACGTGCTGGCAGGAGCTGAGATTAGACTGATCTAGAGCCATGAGCCAAGGGGTGCTGCAGCTTCCAGAAGCTGGGAGATGGATCCTCCTCTCGCACCTCCAGAAGGAGCACGGCCCTGCCACATTCTTTCAGATGTCTGACCTTTAGAACTGTAGAGAATAAATGTGTATTGTTTTCAGCCGCTGAGTTTGTGATAATTTGTTACAACAGCCGTAGGAGACTAATACATCTGTCATACTCCATAAATGACTCAGACAACCTGCAGGAAACAGATGACTCATTCAAGGGGGGCAACTGAGGATGGTTTAATAAAGCAGCCACTTCAGGATGTGGGCAGGTTGAAGAGAACCCGCCAGGGAAAGTGATGCATTCCTGGTAGGCATCATCAGAGGGCAAGTGCTCTGCGGGACTGAGGGTCAGGGGTCATCCCGGGGAACCCAGAGAGAGCAGCAGGAAGGATCCTGCAGGCAGCGCCAGCCTGCAGCCTGGGATGGGCAGAGTCATGAAAGAAACATCCTCCCTGCTGCCTTTTCCCACTCTCTGGGCTGCCTGAGGGCAGAGCCCAACCAGAAGACAACAACACAGCCCAGTTCGATGGGCTGGGGTCAGCCACACTAGGCCCAGAATGAAGGGGGAAAGAACGGGGAGGGTACTGGCTGGGGAGGGAATCCCGCCGTCTCCCGCCTCCCCCTGGATGTTGGGGACGGCTCCACCGTCACCCATCCTTGAGCCGCCTCGTTCTGGCCCCGTCTCCGCCTCTCCGCGCGGATCCAGCTCTCATGCATGCAGAGTCGAGGCTCTCCGAGTTCTCGTTGCTCGCACCTCTCCAACCGCACCTCCCCACCCCCGTGCTCCCCATCGGAGGTCACCCTGGCACAAAGGGACACTGCTCATTCTCCCTTCGCAAGTCATTGTCTCACCCCACATTATCCCTAGACAATACGGGGCACTGTTGTGCGTGCTTTAAACTTTGTAAAAATGATGAGAATAAAAATAATAAAAACCGGATATGAGATTCAGTCATTTGCTGACTTTTTGCATAAATATTTTATATAATTGCATCAGTTGTATTTTCGAAGTCCCTCATAAGTCTATGAACAAAGATGGACAAATCCACGGGAACATAGTTCCAAAGCGAAGATTGAGGTACTTTATTTTTACTGCTGCAGAGATTCTCTCTGTGAATTGTAAAGAGTGACATTTATCACAATGCCCTTAGAGGAAAGAGACTTGGCTTCTGAAAGCATTAAAAAAAAAAAAGGTATTTCCAAAGTCTGTTGTAACTGGAAGCAAAATAGAGAAGAAAACCATTAAACAGCAGGAGAGGGAGTTAAGTTTTGGCTGCACAAATCTCCAGTTTATCTCACTTTGCAAAACTCAGTGGCATTTCTAAGATTTTGCTTTATTTATTTATTTATTTTTTACTAAAGGTATGCTATAATTCTTCACTTAAAAAACTCAAATTTATCCCTACTTTTGGAAAGTTTATGGGGTGCCGAATTTGAGATATGGAGGCACTGTACAGTGGAAAATTAACTAGTTGTGTCGCCGGAATTTCAGAGAACTTTCAACAATATAGCTAAGGCAAGAAGAATAATTCTATGAGAAAAATAAGCTGAATTTATAGGGCTCTCTCCAGACTTCGTTCAAGAACACAGTAATTTAAAATGATGTATGTTCTTCCTGTTTATAATATAGCGTAATGCATTGTAGGAATTTTAGAAAATATATCAAAGTATTAAAGTGAAAAACACTCTCCAAAAACCAGCGGTATATATTTCTTTTCAAAATTTTTCTATAAATACCTTTGCTTGAGACAGGGGTCTCATTCTATCTGTCACAATTTTATTTCATTCCGCTCTTTTCATTCGGCATTGTTATCTGTTCCCATGGCATCGAAAAACTGCATAATTCTAAGTCAATGAGGATAAAGCAAAATAGCTTCACAAACAAAGTTGGTACAATTTATTAACCAGCTGGAAAAGAAAATAAAATTCAATCACTGTAATTCTCTCTTTATTCCAAAGTAAATTCTAGATTATCAAACATCTAAATATTAAAAATTAAAATATAAAAGCACCGGAATACAGCTTTAGATGAATACTTGTAATTTTGAAGTGGGAAAGTGTTTTCAAAGCATGTCGTAAGACCAAAACCTTTAAATAAGAATAAAATTTGGCTACAGAAACATTAGCTTCTTTGTGAAAAGAAATCATGAGCAAAGTTGGGGGACAAAATGACAAAGAGGGATAAAATGTTTGCAACCTCTCTGGCAGATACTGGGTTAATACGCAAAGAATATTTACAGTAAAAATTAGTTAAGTGACTTACGGCCGTTTCACAAAAGGATAATCAAGGTCACTATGAAGTGGTTCAACTTCATTAATAATCAAAGAATAGCAGCTAAAGAGATACACATACTTTGTACCAATCTGTCAATGGTGGATAATACTTTATTAAATCCAGCATTGGCAAGAGTGTTGGGAAAATGACGAGCTCATTCATCAGTGCTCACGTTTTATGGGCCAAAGGATGTCCCATGCCATCTAATTAAGGGAGTAGGAAAGGCCAGCCCTGCTCCGTCCAGGATGAGGGAAGGCCAACAAATTCGTCAACAACCCTAAGGACCACCGAACTCAGTGTTAGCAGTTATGGGATTTTTATTTTTGCATTCGTTCCTTTTAGAGCTGTTTTATTTATTTATTTATTCATTCGTTTGTTTGTTTGTTTGTTTTGCAATGAACATGTATCTTTAAAAAGCTAGGAAAATAGCTTTATAAAGGTAATTTTAAATACTTTTAATAATAATCCATTGCGTGGCTGAATCATAATTACAAACCCACTACCTCATCGTGGATTTTTCTAAAGCTTTCGCTGGTACATGTAACACTGCAATAAACATCTTAGTGCAAAACAGCTTTACTTGCGTTTCCTCAGGGTAGCCAGTCCTTCTAGAAATGGATGGATCCAACGGCGGGAACCTGATCTCGCTCTCCTTGGTTCCTCGTCTTCCATGCGACTGAATACGAACGTCGCGAGATAGAGGGAAAGATGACGAGGAAAAGAGGGACTGGTCTCCGGGAAAAACGCTCACGGGGTCTGGCAATTAATTGGTTGATGTTCTTATTTCACCGAGTAATGTGGGTTTATGACATTCTATAGGCAATTTTATGAGAACTAAGGAGGGACAAATAAGACAGTTAACTGGTCTCACCTTAGCTAAGAAATTAGAGCACTCCCGTGAGAACCGAGCCCGCTGCCCCCTGCCCCTCCCCCAGGCCTGCTTCCCGGCCACCACCTGTCAAGCACATACCTAACTAAGGGCCACTTACTTTACCTCCCTGAGCCTCGATTTACTGACTACGAGAGATATTAAAAGGCCCACCATTCAGTGCTGCAAAACAAATATTTCGAAGAGGGTTGTTAACATGTACTAAGGACCTGCTGTTGAACTGTCTGACAGGAATTATTCCAGCTGCTTTTGTTGATAATTTAATCATCCTGGCCTCAGAAAAAAAAAAAAAGAGTGGAGAGGCATGGGGGCCGTGACTCTGCCGGACAGAGGAAGAAAGTCGATAACCTGATTAAAGCACGAGACCGCGCGCTTTTCCCAGCAACCCTCTTCCTCTTCCTCACGCCCCTCCTGGTCCCTGGGCGTGGGCCGGGGCTGGAGAAAGGGTGGTCATAGGAATGGAGATGATGGTTTAAGACTTGTGGTTTCCAAACTCGTCCTTGAGCAGGGACAAAAGTCACTCTCCTTAATTCGGTGATTTTCAACTGGTGCGATTTACCTCCCAGAAGACAGTTTTGGTCACAGATGCATGGAGGGTGGGTGACACTTTTGGGGTGGCACTTTCGGCACCGAGCGGGCAGAGGCCGGGGTGACTGCTAAGCACCCGACACCCCACGGAGCAGCTCCGCCCACAGAATATTATCCGGTCCACAATGTCGCTAGCGTCCAGGTGGAGAAACCCTGCTCTAAATTGACGTATTCTAACACGTAAGTCTATTTTTTTCCCTCTATCTAGTAATGTCCCTTTTACTTTTAAATTGACACACCTATATCAATAATTTTGATTAGATGTCACGGTTGACTATACTTTTTTCTAATTGGTTATAGCACCGAAGGTTTTTACTGACACTATTTTTTTTTTTTAATTGTAAAAGCTAAACAAAACCCAAGTAGAAAAAAATTATATTAAATCACGGGCTTTGGTTAACAAAAGGACTCACCACGCTTTCTACTTACATGACCCCTGACCTCCTTGGTCAGGCCCTCTACACGGGCCTTCATGGTTGTCCTGCCCAGGCATTTTTTCTGCTGAAGAAGGTCGGGTCGCTGGCCACGTCTCCAGCGGCCATGGCGCCCCTTGTTAGCTGCTGGAGGTGGCGGCGCCCACAGTGTCGGGGACCCTGTCTAACACGGAGGCGCCGTTGCAATGAGGGCCTCCGGGGCCATCTGCTCCTCCGGCCAGCCCCGGGGCACTCGCCAGGAGGAAAGGTGACCCCCCATCACTGCTCTCTCCCCCGGCCCCCTCGTACCCCTACAGCAGGGGCCATAAGGTGTCGACGGAGCCCCACGATGGCCTTCCTGAGAAGGTGGGACACCCAGAAGCCGACGCGCCCCGAGCCCGCCCTCTGGTTTCCGATGGCGACGTTCGGCGGGGGTCTAACGAGGGTTCTGGCGCGCTGTCGAAACGCGTCATTCCTGGTTTCCAGGGCGAATGTATGTTCTCCTTTTTCGAGTTCCTTTCTTGATTTATAATTGGGGGTCGGTGGGGGGGGGCATTAAATGTAGTGTTCCATTCCCCGTTTCAACAGAAAAATCCGTCGTTTTCTACTGAAAGGGAGTTGGCGTCTTTCTTGCTAAAAGTCAAACAAGGTAGGCACCAGCAGGTTTCCGAGATGGGGGCGCAGACGCCGGGAGGCACCCCGCAGCTGTGTGGCGCCGGCACCCCGCCGAGCTCCCTCCCCGCACTCCCACGGCCCTCGTCCCACCTCTCCGACCAGAGGCAGCGAGCGGGAAGATGGTTGTTTTTTTTTTTCTTTTCACAATTAGATTATTTAAACCAGACAGCTCCCACTACCGTTTCGCTTCGGAAGGCTGAGATCTGATTTCCGCAGGAAACTCGTTCCGCCCGCGCTTTTCTCTTCCAGCGCGGATCCAGGTATTGGACGCAAAGAGGGACCTGGCACGTCCTTAAAAAAAAAGACTGAAAATAGTTCAGACTGAGGGGCAGCGGAAAGTGAAACCTCAGCCGTTTGCCACGAGGCTCGTTAGGCCCGTTATTTTCGGAAAGGAAATCTTTCGCGGCCCTTTGTCAGTTCCAAATTTAGAGGCGCTCACTCAGGGTGTGCGAGTGGAAATGATGAGGCTATTTTTAAGCCGGTCCACGAGTCCTCATCGGGGGGAAATGCAAAACTCATGAGGACGAGGGTGTCGCGTTGGCCCAAACCGTCTCCTGCAGCTCTCATCAGCGCGCGCACCTCTCGGAACCCCGCTCACCCTGCCTGAGCCAGAACACCTCGAAGCTCGGCGGCCCATGCTGAGGACAGGACGGCGACCCCTGCACACCTGTGCGGGGGAGGGGGGGCTCCGCCTGGCCTTCCCACCCGGAGATCCTGGGGACCCCTGTGCAGTGCCGTCCTCCTCTCTGTCCCATTCCCCTCCTTTCCTGAAGGAGGAAAATAAAGGGGGAGGTTTCTGTAGCCCACGGGGCTCGGTGTTCCTTATCCTCTTGACTGGTGGGCTCCGCGCTTCTGACACCTCCCCTGACTCTGCAGCCCCTGATTCACAGTCTCTCTGGCGATGTTATCCGTGTTTGCAGGCGAGGGCCTTGGCTTTGAAGACCTGTTTCACGGCTTCCTCCCTGTACGACCCTAGAAAAGAGAACTCACTTCTCTAAGACTCAGGACGATCAACACACTCACCCAACGGGGCAATCACGAGCGTCGGGAAAGCTTGTCCACGGAACGCTGAACGGGGCTGAAACATGCCCTCCAAAAGCCCGTGTCCATCTGGACCTCATTTGGAAAGAGAATCTTTGCAGGGGTGAGTGATCTGCGTGTGTGCGTGTGTGTGCGTGTGTGTGCGCGCGCGTGTGCTTTTTCCCACATTCATTTGCTATAGTGAGTGTGTTACGTTTATAACAAACGGAAAGTTTATCTTTAAAAAAAACACAATCCGGGCAGCATGATAAATAAACGCGTAAGTTTATCAGAATGTCACACCCACCATCCATCCCTTCACTGCAGCTTAGATTTCAGAAACCAAGGTCACGTGCGGTGTGTCTGGCAACGGCGTTTACAAAACAAATTCCTTGGGACCAAAGAGAGGACTGCAGCGTGGAGAATGACCGTCCCCTGGCTCGAGACGGAACGAGTCTTGCAGGGAGCCGCCTTCCTGCGAAACGACTGGCCGAGGAGCCACTCGGCCGGAAGATGCAGGACGTGCGAAATCAATCAGTCGGCACGGCCCGTGTTCCTGCCCACGGCTTGCCCGTCGCCGTCCTTGGGAATGAGGGGCTGAGGAGACATCGACCCAGAGGGTTCTGGAGTTGACGGGAGAAGGGGCGGTCGTCCAATCCAACATCCCACCCCGGGAACAGACTTTCTCCATGGTAACGCATCACGCTGGGGCACCACTTAGGTGGACTCCAGTAAACCCAGCACCGTCAGGTGCCCTCCCTTGATTTGCTCTGTTTTACCCGGTAGAACCCGAGGGAAGTGCCCCAATGTCATTTTTAGGCCTAGACCCTGATGGTGCCCAGCCAATTTCTCTTTATCTCCGTGAACAGGGCTGAATACACTGACCCCTGTGCCGTGAGAAGCCGGCCTTGCCGTGGGTCGAGGCCACATGGAGGTGGCCAGAGGCCCAGCCAACAGCCCCAGCTGGACTTCCAGATGACAGCCTGCCGGCCTTGAGGCCGTCTTCAAAGCGGATTCTTTGATCCACCCGTATGATGTCATATGCACTGTCCCTGGCGAGCCCTGATCAGACTGCAGAACCAAGAGCAAATCAATAAAATGGTGGTTGCTTAAGCCGCTAAGTTTTGGGGTAGTTTGAGCAGACATTCATGTGTGTCTGTGCACAACACACACCCACCCACAACACACACACACACGCAGTACGTACACAACGCACACACAATATACACCTACAACGCTCACGACACACACACAGCACCCACAGCACGCACGCAATACACACACGCCGCCTCGCTTTGTGCATCCTGCGGTGGGGTCTGATCCGAATGCCTGACCGCTCCCTCTGCCTGGTTCTAATCCTGGGGCCCGGCGTGCGTCACCCCGCATCGCCAGTCGCAGGAATTCTTCAGACCCAAGGGGCTGACTTATCGGGCCACGGCAAACGTGGTCCTGTCTGAGGCTGAGGACGTGGGGAGGGTTCAGGCCGGCTCGCTGAGCCGGACAGGGGCGACGTTCGTTACTCTCGAGAGATTTGAAGATTCTTCTCAGAGACCCCCCGCACCCAAATATAAGTCGCTGAAGGCTCGCTGCTGGGTCTGAGACTGTACCGGAGACGAATGTCCAACCCGAAGTTCCAATGAAAGAGCGATGGTTGGCGAGCATAAGATAAAATGGGCGAGAGGAATTTCTAACGTTCATGCGTAGGAATCACAACGCGCTCTCGCCTGTGCGCCAGGATTCCGCGTCCACACGTGTTTTGGGGGGCGGGGGCCGGCAGCTCCTCCGGGGGACGGGATGGCATCGCGGTGGCTTACCCACTGGTGTGAGCGAACTCTCCCCAGATCAACGTCTTAGGGACAGGGCGCTATCCGGCTGGCGGCTGGGCCGAGCTGCGGGTCCCAGAAGCCCTCACGTGCGTGGCGCGCCCGGCGCCCCTCGAAGGTAGCTCCTGCCCTTTGTGGTTTCCTCGCCTCCCCAAGGGGTCCCTCCGGCGGGACAGTTGGGGCTTCCGACGCAGTACCTTGGACCCCTCAAACAAGTGGTGACTGAAACAGGAAATCGAGGCTGCCTGCTTCTCGGGGAACTTTCTCTATATTCTCTTGGCCAGAGCAATCAGGGGACACACTGCTTCCAAGGGGCGGGCCGTGGGGAGGGAACGTGGCCCGTGTCTCCAAGGGAAGAGTGTCAGAGCGTCCGCGTCCGTCCTTAATCCACCGGCCTCCCTCGACTCCTCCGGGCCAACCCGTTCCCCGTCCGCCTCCCCCCACCGAAGCCCAGGCGGCTCGGGACGTGCGTCCTCGTCCACCTCGGTCCAGGCGGTGCCTCGCACCCGCCGCGCGCCAGGCGCGTGGCTGGCAGCCGGCAAGCACCGTGGGAAATGGCTCCAGCGTCATGTTAACCAATTGCTCTCCATGCCTCGTCACACGCCTGTGTCACCTGGCAGACAGCCGAGGGCGAGCCCCGGGGCCACTGGGGAGGTTTTAAAAGTGGGCGCACGGTCTTCGTTCTCTCTTTCACCCAGAGGCAGAGTTATGGCCCTTGGACCTGGGCAAGGCTGTGACCACAGGGCGTGGCGGAAGTGACCCTGCGTGACTCAGGAATCTGGGTCAGAGAGGTGAGGCAGCCTCCGCTGGTTCCCTGGGGATGTCTGGCCTTGGGAAGCTACAGCATGGGACCTGCTGAGAAGCCCAAGCCACACGGAGAGGCCACACGCAGGCGCGGTGGTCAGTAAACCTGGCAGGACCCCGTGTCCAGCGCTGTCGCCCAGAGCCCAGACAGGTGAGCGACGAAGCGTCGGAAGGTTCCAGCCCCTCTGCCCTGCACGTCTTCCCAGCAGCTGAGGCCTGGACGCCATGGGACAGAGAACAGCCGTCTCTGTCCAAGTCCCTGCCTCATGGAAACTGTGAGGATAAAAAAGGCTGTTGTTTAAGCACACTAAGTTTGGGGTGGTCCCCTCCGCAGTTGCAGGCAACTGGAACCAAGCCTTTTGTTTTCTAAAATAAATTTGGTCAGACCCTTGCTGGCAGGGCAGGGCCATGAGGGCATTTCGTTCCTGTCTTTGTGTGTGAGTGGGGGTGGGGAGAGGGTCCTTTCCTCTTCCTCATTTTGGAGTTCCGAACAGGAATTCAAAAGAATTTCCTGTCCTGATTACTTTGCAGATCATCTCCCCCCAGCAGGAAGCCCATCTTTCAGACAGGCCTGGGGGCGTGTCACGCAGGAAGGCTTACTGCGGGCTCTGTCCAGGCCCCCAGACACAGCAGGGAATGAAGCCCAGGGAGCCCCTGCCTTCCGGAAGCTTCCCTCTTGGTGCAGGCTGGCAGTCAGTAAACAGGTGCCCTCTGATGGCTTAAACTGTCCCTCAGTGGGGAGGGTTTTGTCATGGTGATCCCTTACTTTACACATGCCTATAATTTTGTGCAAACCCTGGGAGTCCCTCGATGTGCCTGTCACCTCGGGAAAGTAAATCTCCACGGAAAAGGGGTGAGATCATCAAACTCTCACAAGGCACGTGCATACCTTGACTTACATTTTCTGTTCAGTGAAGCTTTGCATTCACCATCCTCCCCCCGCCCCCACGCCCCACACTTGCATTAGAAGTCGGTCTGACTCTTCTCCTCTCTGTGGATTGGTTAAAGATCTAAAAGTGGTCAGGACTGGGAAGGAGGGCAGCCCCAGGGTGCGTTAAAGACCCACCACTAATGCGCCTCTTTTTTAATTTCAGCCTTTAATTGCCCCTACAGTTATTAGTTTTTGATGTGCTGGCGGTCAGAGAAACAATGAAATTTAAGTCAACCCTAGACGAAATAGTGGAAGAAATGAAATGTCCTACATGTGGTCCCTCGTCTCTCCCCTTTCATCTTTACCCCCCAAATCTACGTTTGCTCCATTGTGCAAACCCCGGGAGCCCAGGGCTCCGCATCTGTTCACGCCGCCGAACTCCACACTCCTATCCTGACCGCCCAAGCTCCTCGTGGGAGACTTTCCACTTTAACAGAGAAAACAGCCCACAGCAGATAAAGCATGGAGGGGCCTTTAGTGACAACTTGGTCCAGCCCCCTCATTGGTCAGCGGAAACTTGGAAGCTGGAGAGAAATCGGGGAGTGTGGAGGTGGGGGAGGGACTTCATGTACTTCTGACGTTTGAGCGAAGGGGCCTCAAAGCACATTCTGTAGGCAGTTCTAATCAAAATGCAAACTCTAAACAGAATTCATGGGAAGTATGATTTGAAAATCCTTTTTGCTTAGATGTGTCTTCAAGTATTAAGGCTCTTTTGCTGAGGCTCATATTCTCTTTAAATTGAGAAAGGCTATTTTTCAGGGGCAGAAATTTGGGTAATTTTCTGTCGAACTTTCCTCTTTGAACTCTTTCTACCCTAATTGAATTCTTCACAATAATTTTTAATGATTTCGACCAAAAAAAAACAACTTTAAAAAATAGACTATTTTAATAATATTTTTACCTTAATTGCACAGGTAATTATAACTTTGCAGACCTGACCTTACAGAATTAGGTTAAAAGCTAAGATGTGCAAGATGATGGAAGAGCCGTTTTTGAAAATTCTTCCCATAGGTCATAATTAACGTGATTAATTGATAAATGGCTCAGGCACGTGTTTGCCTGAGCACATCTGAGGGTGCTGAGTTCCTGACGTATTGCAGAATAGAAAGAGCCTGTTAGGGAGCAGCAGCACAGATCTGCTTGGGACTAATGTATTATTTAACTATAATTTTTAAGGACTTTTAGAGTTACCTAGAAAGATACCCAGAAAATCTTTTTTTCTTTTTTTAATTGACAGGGGGAAACTCAGGTAACTCCCAAGAGTAAAGCAATAAAATGAATCAAGAGAAACCACGGCCGGAAAGTGAAAATGTAGTAGAATTAGAATTGTTCTTAATAATTTATGCTAAGTACTCAATACAATGACCGATGTGTACTCAGCACTCCACAAGTATTGGCAACCATTGTTATCAGTGTATGCTCCTGGGGACTACAACTCCCAAAATGCACTGCTTCCCCCATCCTGCCTACAACTCCCAAAATGCACTGCCCCCTGTTCCATTCCTCCTTCCTGCCTATCTTCATCATCATTCTGGGAAGAGTGGAGGTGAGAGCTGGTTGGAAGAGGAGAATGCAGCTTCCAAGGAGAAGTAGCTGACCACGTAATTTGCTTGGTGGTGCAGGCCCCTGGTCCCTAAATTATGAAAACAGAGCGATTTAAAAGAAAAAAAATAAGAAAGACCATCCTAATTTTGTTTAGGCAAAATCATCCGTTGAATCGTCAGAACTGCCTGTATTTATTGGTTTGCTTGTTTGATTTTACCCTGTTCTGTTTTGTGTCGTGATGGACGCCAGCTTCTCCCAGATCATGGTGTTAAGAGTTCTGCTGGTCATCAGCATTTCACACTGCAGCGAGTTCTAGTGTTTTCATGGCCGTGTTAGCAAGAACTTAGAAGAGGTTCTGCATGATTTCAGAGTGGAAATCTGACCAAATTTCTGAGTGATACTTTGAGCTTTTTAGGATTTAGAACTAGAAAAACATCAAGTGTTAAAGGTTTTACATAGTTCATGAAAATACATATGGTATAGTCTTTCTCAGCCCTTAAAATTATGCAAAGCATAGATTATTCAGGAGAACAATGAACTGGCTCTGCCTAGGCAGAGACCAAGTCCAAATTTTTCAGTTAATCACGTTTTATCTTAGGAAAAATTTTGAGAACTGATAGTATATATTATAATCTTAATGAGATGAAAATCAATGTACCTATAAATTAAGATGATTAAATCACGATCCTAATTAAGTTACGATCCAAATGCAGTTGTCATTTCTATAGGTCAAAAGTTGTTGCATACTGGCAGTACATTATCCTAAAAGTTGGGTTTTTCACCATGCATTTATTGAACACCTACTATGTGCAAGACTCCACTGTGGGGCTCGTAGGTTTGAGAAGGCATTACCCCTCGCTCTTCGAGAGGGTGTGGGCAATGTTTTTGAGAAAGATGTAGAATAAGGGGGGATGCCTTAGACATCCCTCTGAGCTGCTCAGACATAGAGGTGAGGCTGACAGATTAATAAGTGATGAGCAGAGGCCCTGAAAAGCTTTTGTGCTGTGCTTTAACATAGACATGCAATACTGATGCTCAAGGACTCTTGAGGGCAACAGCTGCGTACATCACAGGGAACAGCCGTGATTGCCTTGGGGAGACGTTCAGGCAGCTGTTTACTGTTGTATGACAAAGTCACAGGATACAAGCTGCTGGTCAAGCAGCTCCTGGTGCGGCTGCCAGGAGATCCACCGTTAACAGACAGCACGTTGGCTCTAAAACCTACGCCATGAGCTAGCTCTCACAAAAGGGTAAAGGGTCAAGCTAATTCCACCAATTGAAAGGAAAAGATACTCAGATGGTGAAAGGAAGGGATGACCAATGTCCTTGAGTCGGTTGGACTTGTCTCTCCGCCACGTCCTGCCCTCCCAGGACCACACGCCTGGGCAGGAACCCAGACACTGGGGAAGCTGAGGTTCCGAAGTGGCCTCAGCGCAGCTCCCCCTGCCTTCCTAGCATGGCAGGAGGAAACGTGTCCTCTCCTTCTTCTCGTGAACTTGCCCTTGCGAGGAGTAAAGCGTGGACTTGGGGTAGTCTTTGTGGCTGAAGACACCTGAAGAGGCCGCTCTGAAACCCGGACGGAGGGCAAGTGGGGTGGCCGGAGGGGTGGTGCCCTTTCCAGGCTACAGGACCTACAAGCACCGTTATCAAATAATTCAAGGCAGCTGGACTTGCATTAATATTGGCATTGAACTTAGCGTTGGGCTGTCTCTTAATACTTCCAGCTTCCTGTTTGTGCACCCAGACTCAGACTCTAGTATTAAATTAATCTCCAGATTGCTTAGTTTAATGATTAACCTGGCAACGGACTTGTACTTCAGCTTCCAGAGAGAGAGAACAACAAGCCTTCTTTTAAACAAATATTCATCACACATTACTTTCTGGGCTTGGTTATGGAGGGCAGACTCTCATGCTGGTCACTCTATAATTAAATTCTCCCTACCTATCAGGGCAAAAACGCCACGAAGCCCATTAACGAAGACCGAGACTCCATTCTAACTTGACTCTTTTGAAAAACAGGGCTGTGAGTTATGACTTCCTGCCCCTTTGATCTCATTATCTGAGTCTATAATCTAAAGGCGCCAACTAACGTTTATGGTGAGTGGTTCCATGCCCTGGAAATGCCTCGCTGAGCATCCCCATGAACCCGCGTTAATGATTTACTGGCCTTAATAGGTTCCTCTTTCACAGTTTACTCGTTAGAGGTCATTGCCAACTCGGAAGCCCCTGGGTCTGGGTTAAGCCACGTGTTCCCATGGAAACCTAACCTGGGGAAGAAGGAATCTGGAATGTTTTGCTAATCATTGCCTAAGGCCTCTGGCTCCCCCCGAGTTTGTTTGGTCCCTGGACAGACAGCACGATTCCCACCCTCATATCTTCCCAGGCACGGATGAAAGCCGAGCCTCAGCTCTTCATGGGGGCAGCTCAGGAAGCCCCCCATGATGGGACATGCAGCATCCAGCCAGACTCGACCCATTCTACCGAGCGGCCAGCAGGGCCGAGCACCAGCCCCTGACTGAGGGAAATGAAAGGCCATTAGAACAGGAAAGAGCAGCAGCATCACGAGTAGCAAGGATGACACCTAATGTTTTGTGGGATCGTTTCCTCCCAAGATTCCTTTCTTCCTCCCAACACTTCCCTGAGAGCCAGTACAGCCCTTGGAGGCTGATGGAGGAAGCTCACTGTTCATTTTGTCTGGCGAAGGTCGGGATGAGCGACTCCCTCTGTGCCCAGGCTAACACCGGGGCCATGGTGCGACCTCATCCCCCCCGCCCCTGGCAGCACGGCTACATCTTCCTTTAACATTGACTTTCTGGATGACCTTCGATGACCTTGGGCGCAGCACACACTCCTCCACATTAGAGAGTCTCCCTCAGTGTCTGTGGATGTGATTAACATCTGCATAGCTCTTGGATCACACAACCTCCTGCTAACGAGAAGCAGAAATTTGAGACAGGAAGTGTCCTCCCGGGGTTAGCCAAGTTCTGGGCCCGGGGCCTCGCCCTGAGTCACTCGGCCGCTCTCCACCGCTGTCTCATCAGCTATGGGACATGAAAAACACAGTGACGGCTTCCTTTCACAAGTTCAGCAAAGGGTCCAGCACAGGTCTGTGCAGTTTAGTAGAAAAACATTCAAGGTTTGTCGAAGGAATCCAGTGTATAAAAATTCTTTACTGATGGCCTGGCAAATAGGAAGATCACTTAAAAAAGAAAGTTAAACGAGAATTGTCGTAACGTGTTTTGCGGAGTCTGTGTTTTTTGAGCTTTCGCCAACAGAGCAGCTAACAGGAGAAGAAGAGATGCTGCGAGTAAATGTGTTAGAACTCTTGCTATAGGTCATCTGGATTGTTCTGGAATTTTCCAGACTGTCTAGACACTGTCCTGTCGCATTCTCCTCCTCACGGGAGAAGCAAATTGATCCGCCGTCAAGAAGGCCACACTACGACTTTTGAGGGCTTTTTGCCCTTTGTAGGTCCCGCCCATCCTAACACATTTTTGTGGGCTCTGCCGTGGGCCAAATCGCGTCTGCTCCCCAAATTCGCACATAAATTCTAGGCCTCAGAACCTCCGAATGTGACTGCCTTTGGAGCTGAGGTCTTTAAAGAGATAATTAAGTGAAAACCAGGCCATGAGGGTGTCCTTAAACCAATCTATCTGGCTGATGTCTTTGCAAGAAGAAAATTAGGACGCACATCTGGGAGGCACGAAACCACGTGAAGAGGCGGCAGGAGCCAGCCGGCCACCGGCCGGGGCGGGGGCCTTGGGGAACAGCCCCCCCCCCAACACCCGGACCTGGGACGGCCGGCCTCGGGAGCTGTGGTGTTCCGTCATGACACCCCTGCCCAACGAGCACAGGCCCCACACTTCTTCGTTTATTTCTGATGTGAGGAAGTTCATTTTTTTTTTTTTTCCTTCGGGGTGGAAGAAGACATTGAAACGCTTCTGTGGGCCCCTCAAAGTTTGGGGCCCGCCGAGAGCAACTGGAGCATCCCAGGCGGAGGCCGGTGGCCGTCCCTGTGGTGCCCGCGGTGTCCTCGGCCAGCATCTCGTGTTACCGCCCAGAGCCTGACCGCTGGGGGAGAAGCGCTTGTCCGACCCAGCGCTCTCTGAGCATCTCCGAGGCGTGGGACAAGTCAGAAACGCTGTGATAAACGCCACTTCAATAATCAGAGCCTCCCGCCGTTTGTGCCCCCGCAGCGGGCAAATCTCTCGAGGCCCTTGGTTAAACTCATCGATGCGTTCGAAAGCAAAATAAGACGGCGGAGGTGGAAGGGGGCGGGCAGTGCTCGCAGACGGTGTTCTATTTAGCGCGAAAACCATTGCGCAAATTTCCTGTGTGACTTCAAGGAGACAGAGGGATCATGAATTAGAGCAAGAGGGCACGTGAGCGCTCCTGCCGGCCATGAGCCTGGCTCCCCACTCGGCAGGGCCGACGCCCAAAGCCAGAGGTTCCGCCGTGTGGGTCCGCCCGGGTAGAAGGGGCCTGGGGCAGGGCGGGGTGGGAGAGGATCTACAAGGACCCTGAGGCACTAAACAGGCCGGGAGCTCAAGGCAGCCAAGCTCAGGGACTCAGGGTGAGTCAAGGGCGTGAGAGGAGACGGGAACCAAGGTAGAGGAGCTGGACTGGCCTTGGGGGGGGGGGGGGTACTGTTAACACCCCCTATGGGGCCGAGCTTCACAGAACTCCATTCTCAGGACATCCTGATTTTTCCCATACCTTGGGGTGCAAACCTATGTGTAATGGGCTGAATAACGCCCCCCAAACAATGTCCGCCCCCTAAGCCCCCAAATCTGTGAACATGTTACCTTAAAAGGCAAAAAGGGTTTGGAGATGTGCCTAAGCTAAAGATTTTGAGATGGAGAGACTAGCCTGGGTTATCAGGGCGGGATGAGAGAAAGGGCGCGGAAGGTTCTGGAGCCTCCAGGAGCAGCACGGTCTCGCTGACCCGCCTTGTACGTCTGCCCTCCGGGACGCAATCCCGAGCATCTGCGGTGTTTTCTGCCACCTCGTTTGTGGTACTTTGTCACAGCAGCCACAGGAAACTCATAGACTGATTCTGTCCCAGAGTCCCCCTGTCCAGCCAGCCCACGCCCAAAGGGCTGTCCTCACGATTTCCTCATCGTCAGCGGGAATTTTAGGAGTAGGGCGGAGCGGGCTGTCTCCGGGGCTGCCAGCCCAGTGCGGTTTTAAGCCAGAACCCCACTAGAGTGGTTGCCATAGCAAAGTGCCATGAATATCACTTAAGCAATTCTCAGCGATGCTATTGCTTGAATAATTAATCACGGTGTTGTTTCGCCGCCCTGTGGGTAAACACTGGCCGCGTGTGATCTTTCATAAGGTGGTCGAATCTGCATAAATGGGCCACAGTCATGGTTACTTCTGGTCCTTTTAAATATAATATCCAGAGCTTCCAAGGAAATGCTTTCTGTCCCAAGTGAGTTCTGTATCTCCGACTTAATCAAAGAATTCACGTTGTTTCAGAGTCACGGGCGAGAGATTTTAAAAAGACAGTCTTCAGTTCTATCCACAGAAGGACTTTCTATGATCTAGGTCTGGGGAAAGGGGGGGTGGGCGGGGCACGGAGCGGACCACGTGTGAATTAAACAGGATGGCGTGAGCTCTTTGCTTGCACCCGGAATTTACTCGAGAACAAGGCAGCGCTGGCCATGAGGACGGCACACCCCGGGGCTGCCTGTCACCAGAAGGGATCCGATGCTTAGCGGAGACTCCCTGTGCCCCCACGGGAAGGACTATTAGGGGCTTCTGCCAGCGAGAGCAGGACCGAGAGTGAAGGCTGATTGCCTTTTGGGCAGAAAACGCTGAGTTTGAAGAGCCGAAAACCACACTTTCCTCCTTATCTCTCCATGGGACCTCTTCTTAAATGTCCCTTCCTGTAAGAGCTGAGACATCACCAATGAATCAGAGAATGGTGAACACAAGAAATTCTTTTACCCCAAATTCAAGAAAGAAAGAGACTGATTATCCTCGACCAAAGTGACGAGTAACCCCTATCGTCACGGTGTTAAAGTCTATTTCTGCCGATGGACACATCTTCTGAGGGGCGCACTGTGACGGGCAGCCAATCGGACACTTCGGTTCCAGCAATCCCGTTCCACCGCTAACGAACAGCAAAGTCCACCTCGGAAGGCCCTCCCCCGCCTGAGTCCACCCTCCCCGGACTCCACCTCGGGTCAGCAGCATGTTTCCTCGGAGACTCGCATCTCGCCCTCCCTTGCTCACAGAGCAGGGCACCCAGCTCTGGGCTTCAGCTATCAAGTGGGGGCCCCTCGCCTCGACAGTGGAGTTGGTCTCCGGTTTGGCAGTAGCTGACCCCACAGAGGAAGTCAGTGGCATGGCTGGTGATCTGTTAACAATCAGCTCTCCAGATAGAAGAAAACGGGTTCTGGCCTATGGCTGCTGCCAATTCCCGGGGTATAAATACTCCCACCGTGCTGTAGTTCAAGCCACCAAGGAACACTGATCTGCTCATAGAACTCCTGAACATTCAACGATCGGCTCTTAGGAGCTGGGTCGAGCCATCTGCAGCACACCGCTGACTTGGGGAGAGAGTGCCACGGATAGGAAGAATCCCGCATTATCCCGCGGGAGGGTGGGCATCGTGGAAGGCGGCCGGGCCGAAGCTGCCCTGTTGGCAGCCCCGAAGAGGACGGCCCGCTGGGCACGAGAACCCAGGGGCAGGAGGTCACGAGCGGGACCACAGAGGTGGGAGCTGGGGATTAGGTGAGGATGTCGGGTCTTAGCCTGACCTCGCTGCTCCCGGGCGTGGATGCAGCAAGGGAGCTCGTGGCTGCCCCGCGGACTCAGAGCTCGGCTTCGCGTTTACTCACGGATCCAGGCTGCTGGCGGCTCCGCCGCCGTCACCTCGTGGCTTTCAAAGTCAAAGTCCCCCTGGGCAGTGACCTCCAGCCAGCAGATGGCACAAGACACATGGCCGTTAAGACATGGCGAGCTGCACCCGGCCAGGCCCGGATGGGGTTCACGTCTGCTCTGCCCGGATCTCACGGGTGGGATCGATTACCCGCAGGGGAGGCTGGGACCCAGGAAGATGGGGACCTGGATCGGGTGCTCACCTGGCAGTGTTTGCCACAGACCTCATCACTCCCAATACTCCGGAGTTTATATTTCCACACCTTTTTAGTCTCATGCTCACTTGTGTATTTTTAATGGGTCGTTTTATACATATTTCACAAGATGTATCGTGAACACCTTTCTTATCAACTTACACTTCTACGTCATAAACAATGACCACACAACAGGCCTTTGGATGTAGATGCCACCATATAATTAATTGATCACCCTGCCATGGGACAGGGCTTGACTTGCGTGGATCATTTTTTCCCCCTTCTTTAATTGAATGTGCTTTTTCTTTTCTTTTTTTTTTTTCATTCCCTTTTTCAGTAACTCAAGTGCTTCATTTTGAGGTCCGAGAGCACTTCTTGACCAGTCTGGCTGTCCGAAACAAGGATGGAACTTAGTGTGATGGAGTGTGGGGACGGGCACGGATGAAATCCCCGCACACGGCGGCGTACCATGGCAGACCGAGGTGTCACGCGGGGGAGGAACACCGTGCCGTGAGGCCGTGGCGGAACTCGACGGGATGATGGAGGCCCCGGAGGGCTGGGGCAAAGGCGGCTCCCTGAGTAGAATCTGGGGATAGCCTCGAGCCTCTCGAATCACTGGTCTCATTGTGCCAAGAGTTTAAAACGTGATGCTTACATAATTTAACTTGAGAAAGGAGATATTTTGACTCTGAACACCACCACCGCCACCAATAGCAACACAGTGAGCTTAAATTCCACTGTCGAGCAGGCACGGGAGGCTGTCTCCATGCTGAATTATGCCTCGCCTGGCCTCCGCGGAGCGGACCCCGTGGGTGGAATCTCACCTGTGCCAGCCAGAGTCCTCTGGGACGAGGATCCGCTGTCCCAGTCAGCGGCCAAGTGCCTCTGGGTGGGGTGGCTTGGCCCCTGAGCCGGCCCTGGGGGCTGCGTAGACTCACATTCAGCATGTCACCTGCCGAGGTTTGTTCCCAGAGTTCAAAGGCTTTAAATGGCTTGACCTCATTGTACCCGGCTGGGGCGTTCTTTGTGGTTCCCATTCATTACACCCACCAAGACCCGACTGGTGTCAAAAAGTCGACATCATTACAGAAAAACAACAACAGCAGCAACTCTAACTTCAGCGAAGCGAGTCCCTAGTTGCGAGTCTAACCTCCAGACAGTTGGGGGTGAGGTGGTTCTGATTTCTCCAAGAACAAAGGCAGTTCGGCAGCTTCTGTTCAAAGGGCCCAGAAACTTTCCTGGGAGGGGTTGGTTGCTTCATCCCTAGGGGGTCTGAGGAGGGTTTATTTCAACCTTAAAAGGGACGGAGAACAGCGAGTCTCTCCCCAGAGTACCTTCATTTCCTGCCCCCACACTCTTCTCAAAAGAAAGATCTTGCTGGTCTTAAGGCTCGCTGTGCAGATGCACAAGGGAATCTTCCAGACAGTGCTGGGCCGGCCCGAGCCTGGGGGAGAAGCTGCGAGCGCCCCGCTCGTCCGCCGTGCCTCGGCCTCTCCCCAGGCCCTGCTCCCCAGCCCCCAGGAGGGACCGGACCCGGCGAGCACCCTCCGCTCCGTGAGCGGCCGAGTGCAGCACACCTGTCCACGCCGGTCATCTAAAACGCAACGCAAAACGACAGAGCAGTGAGTGAGTCTGCATCCGGCTCCATCGCTCGCCAGCGGCGTGACCCTGCGCGAGCTCCCCAATGTCTCCGCCTCAGGTTCCCCGCCTGCAGAATGACAGTGCCCAGCCCCAGGTGTTACCCGGACGCTCAGCCACGTCAATAGGCGGAAAGTGCTCAGCACAGTGCTTGGCCCCGGGTAAGAGCTTAACAGGTGTGTTTACCGTTAAAGCGCCCTTCAAACCCGCATGCCCCACCCGCTCCCCGCCCCTGGCCCCGCTCAGCACCCCAGCCCACTCCCGCCTCCCGCCTTGCCCACTGGCTGCCCACGGCCTCGGGTGGAGTCCTCTGCCTGCCCTGCCGGGCCCTCTGGCCTGCCGCCCACCGTCAGGCTGACAATGCCCACCGCTCAGGGCCGCCATGCGGGACGGGCCGCCCAGGCTCAGCGGGGCTGGCCCCAGGCCTCCTTGCTCTGCCTTAGCGAGGCCAGGATCATCACGCTATTTCTTCCTTCTGAACGACGGCCACGGCTCGCTACTCCCGCCCCCTGCCTCCCCTCTCCCCCACGGTCCGGTCTCCGCACGGCTGAAGATCTCTAAAATGCAGATCTGCTCATGTCATTTCTCCGCTTCCGACATTTTAATGACTCCCCATTGCCTAGAATCAAATTCAGATTCTTCCTCATGAGTGATAAGGTCATTCGTAATGGAACAGGGATGAAATGAAACCTGCCAGGCGAGTATTTACAGCCCTTCCCGCCTGCGAGCCCCCCGCGGCCCGCGCCCGCCCGCTGCCCCTCGTAGCTCCTGATGATGAGGGCTCCGAGGGCTCCGAGGGCTCCGAGGGCTCCGGGATCAGGGCTTGAATTCGCTGTTCAGGGGAGTGAGCGAGCGAGCGGCAGAACTGGAGGAAACCCAGAACCCCCAGACCGATTCGCTTTAAAAACGAGTGACAGCAAGTAGCTAAGAATTCAAGGACACGGCTCCCGGTCCCCAGAGGGACGCCAGACTCCGGACTTCCGGCCGTGGGCGGCCGAGGAGGCGCACGAGCCTCGCTGCAGGCGCCCCGGGCCCAGGACAGCGCTGGAAAGAGGCCGCGTCCTGGCAGGGTCCGTCAGCCCAGAACCAAGAAGAAACGGAAGCTGTCGCCCGGGAGCCTGCGTGACCATGGCGGACGTGAGGGGGAGCACACCTGTGGCCCCGGAAACGCGAATCCTCATGTGTCCTGGAAAGGTTTATCTACGTATTCACTTTTTCTTTGGGAAATAATAAAAATAGCTAAACATCTTGGGCTCTTACTGTACGAGGGGTGTTTTACACGCCTTCTCGCCTTAGTCACTTTACCCTGATGACATCCCTCCTCCTGGTAGGAGAGTTGAGGCGCACAGGGGGGAAGCGATACATGTACAGAGTTAATAAGTGGGAGAACCAGAAAACAAGCTCCGACCTGCCTGGTGCCCAAACCCCGGCTGGTCTTGGCTGTGCTGGAGCAGAGAATGGGGGTGCCGAGAAAGCTTCGCGAATGGCCATGGGGCAAGATAGATAGATGATGATGATGATGATGATGATAGATAGATAGATAGATAGATAGATGATAGATCAATGATAGATGATTGATAGGTGATACATACATACATACATACACACATAGATGATAGATGATAGATGTAGATAGAGATGGTAGATAGAAATAGGGATGATCTAGGTCCAGGTATAGAGATAGATTAAGCTGCATTTATGCTTAGATCTGAGAGCTGGAAGCTGCCAGCCCCCCAGCGAACTTGTAAAGAGAGGGGCGAATCCTGCTCCATCCACCCTGTCTGTTGGCAGATGCTCAGCCTGGGTCGAAGTCTCTTCATCCCTGAATGAATGGGGAGAAAAGAAAAACCGGAGAGCCTCCCCTCTGCCTCTCTGTGGCTGCTGCCTCATCACAGTATGCAAATGCCGATGAGGTAATTAGCATTAGTAATTAGGAACCGCGCTGGCGTTCCCGATGACCTCCCAGAGACTCCGTTTGGGTCCCCAGCAGCGGGAAAGGTTTATTCGCAAATTACTTCCCATCGAGTCTATTAGAATTTCATTTCAGGGCCATTTTATTTATTTATTTATGCTGCACACGCTATTCGGGGATAAATTTCTTGCTATGTGGAGATGGCTTTCACTGATGAGGACAAAGACGCCCCTGTCACTCTCAAGGCCGACGTTCGCACTGGTCCCCGCGGCCCTGCTGGCCGCTCAGGAGCTGCCGTTTCGACCCCCTCCTGTGTGATCTGCAGATTTAACCTTCGCCATCTCAGCTCCCGCGGCTCTCCCCAGGAAGGGCCGCTGAGTGTCCCAGGACACCCTCCGGCACGGTGACACCTCCCCTCCGCCCCGCCTCCTCCGGCCTCACAGAAACCCTGACCTTGTCCCTGCAGCCGCCACGCCCCTCTGTTCCCGAGTGACGGGCGGATAACTCAGGTGTTAGGACGGTTTCCCTTACGTTGGTCCGAGGCCGGCCTCCCTTCGTCCCCTGGCCCCCGCAGCCCACATCCGGGGCTTGCTGAACACGCCCCGGGAACAGCTGGAAGGTGGACGGTACCCGACTGATTCAGAGGCTCGTCTTCCCTCAGCCCTTTTCTTTGTCCATAAAAACGCTTGTCTCGTTTATACCACGAACGTTTTAGAATACGCTGTCTCCCAATTTTACATAAACACGATCCCTTCTAAGAGAGTTGAATTACTTTGTTTTTCTTATAATGTTTCTCTTAAATACGCGAGCAGAAAGAAGATACAAATTTGGTGAGTTTCATGCCTTTAGACAACCTAAAGAAAACGATGAAGGATCAGGGGAGCCCCCAGTGAGGAGGCTGGTGGAGAGGGGCAGGGTAGCAGCAAGTGACTGGCAGCGTGGGAAGCGCCATCGGAAGCACAGGGACCCCAACCACAGGTGGGGTGTGGCAGCCCAAGGCTCTGACGCAAGACAGGGCAAATTTCCTTGAGGCCAAGTGGCCTGGAGACCAAGCCCAGTACCGAGAGAAGAGGAGGGTCCTTTGGCAGGGAGTGCAGAAAGAATTCAACACACGCGCCAAAGTCGGCATCAAAAGGCAAGCTTGTCAGAAAAGGGGCCACACTCCGCAGACACAGCGTAGTCTCCTCTCAGGGCCAGAGAGAGGAACGGTGACATTGGGGAGGGAGAAGGGGACAGCGAGAGAGACGGAGTAAAGGCACTGACCACTGAGTGCGGAGGAGTTCAGTCATAAGCCATTCTTCAGTTCCCATTTCCTTTGACGTGGACATCCGGCGAGGAAGGGAAGAGTGTGTAGCAGGGAAAGGGAAGGACATGTCGAGCGAAAGGCCTGCCGACAGTCGCAACCTTTAATCCGCAGGTCCCCATGGTTTTAGCCATAGGGAGTGACTCTTGGTTCCTGTGTCCCCTGCACAGATGTGGGGAAACCTCCCTGTGTTCTGCAGGGTCCTCCTGGCCTGGCCGCAGGGCTGGTCGGCATGTCACAGCCTCTGACTGCGGCTTGATTAACATTTTAATCCTCTCGCCTTCTCCCTACATTAGCTCTAAGGATGGCAAGAGGACCTGTGAGGACCAACCCCCTCCCCACGCCCCCATGCACCCCCCGCCACAGACTCCAGGAAGCAGTAATTGGGCCGCAGAACACCAGGCAGACATGGCCGCGCCTGTCAATCAAGCTGGGGTGGGCTCAGAGCATAGACGTGGCATCCCGCAAGGTGGTACCTGGGTAATCATTGCCGCATGCGACCCAAAACCCAAAGGCTTCCCCTTTACCGATCGCCTGATTTTCAAACACATGGTGTTTCCAGTGTGGAAAAGCTAGCTTTGATACCTATGACCACGGTTTCAGAGAGTGGCCAAACTTCTATACTGTTATTTAAAGCCTGTTGTTAACTATCACTAAGTTTCCTTCCTCCTCGTAACTGAACCTGAAACGTCCGGCTTCAGTCCTTCCGTTCCTCGCCCGGAGGAACGGGCGTCCTCGGCATATACTTGTCAGATGGATAAACTAGGTATTTAATAAAAGTCCGGGCTTGCAAATAAAAGATACGCAATCCATTCGTTCAAATTATCTCTCCGTGGGCCTTTGAATTCGTGAGATTTGGCCATAGAAATCTGTGTGCTCTAACGTGAAACTAAAGGAATGATATGGGAACAGGGCTCACAGGGGCGCTTCAGAGATTTCTTTTTTTCTCCTTCGTTTCTGGCCGGAGCTTTCCCCAGGCCCTGGCTGTATGCTGTATACTGTTTTTGTGTGTGTGTGTGTGTGCGCGCGCGTGTGTGCACGTTAGCAGTCGGATACCATCAACCTAACAGAACCAGGAGCAATTCCATACGACGGAGGAACAAAGAATTTTCTGCACTAATTGCATCTTGTGTGGTGCTACATCACTACACAAGATGAGCTTTCTCCAGCTACAGACTCATTCCTTTGCCCTGTTTTCGACTGCACACTTTTTTTATCTTTCCCCTCCTCCAGAGGTTCCATAATCATTGACACGGCTCTGTGATCGCTTCGCAATACCCACGTTACCACGCATCACGGGGACCATCTCTGAGGGACGTCTGTGATCAGAGCTGTGAATGCTGATCTCTTTTCCATGACTTGTACGTCACGGCCGTGTGTCCACTTGCGTAAACTCGTAGGGATGTGTGCCTCTCTCCTTCACTACCTTATGCTGGCTCCTTGTACTGCTCGTGTAATTCATTGTAGAGTATCTGTGCCTCCAGCATTTCATACTGATGTTACAGAAAGTAATTCATATCGCTCTCTGTTTAATATTCAGAACAAGCTTAACCTGGGCACTTTTACCCTTTTAGATTTCAGCCAAAAGCCGGGATACCGACAGGAGATGGGTAAGCGTGAGAACCGGAACAGAGTTCGCTGCACGGGTCCTCCTTCGATGAGGGGCCGTGTGCTGGACACCGGACACAGCATTCCACAGCGACCTTTGCAGTGGCTCAACCCAAACACACGGCTTGTGGGTCAGGCTGTCCTTGACACAATCATCCCCTCCTTATCTGTGGAAAGAAGGGTACCTGGGGAAGAGAGGGAGGAAGGAGTTACAGATACCTCGAAACCACCCTTTAAAATAACTTCCGGTCGACTCCAGAAGATCCAGGCCAGACTGCCCTCTATTAAAGGGGGCAGCCTCTGCCTAGCACTGGTTTCTACCCAAAGCCTTAGGCTCAAGCTCCGGGAGGTGAAGGGCTGGACCAGTGGAGTCGGACCAGCTAAGGCGATTGCGAAACATGGTCATGATCATTCAGGAACTTGGTAGAAACAGGGCTGCGACGGGCACATGCGCGAGGCGTTATGGGTATTATTAAAAGCGCCTAACGCTAGCTGAAGCAACATCACCAAATGACTAGAAAATAGTAATTAACTCTTGGATGGACATAACAGTTGTTGGGTGGTTTATGAAGTAATTCTTCAATAATACAAGTGGCCAGTAAGTCAACTCATTTGTAGACGTTGGTATAAATTTATATTGCCATGTCTTCAGCAAATTCTGAGTGTTGCAAACCTTAAAAAAATGTTTCAAAGAGAAATGAGAGAATTTTTTTTAAATTACTACATTTATGATTTGAGAGAAATAATAAAAGTTTCAAAGTAACTTGGAAGGAGTAAAGAAGTTATGCCAAAATTAATTTCTGAAGGACTTTGAAGTCACAAAAGCCTTTTTGTTAGTAGGAATACAATATTTGGGATGCGGGGGGGTGGGCTGTGTAAGCATGATGATTGTGGTAGTAGTTAGTGGATTAAGAGAACAATATGAAATCATTATCTATTACCAGTGTTTAGATACCATCGAACTAAGGTAACTGCTACAGAAAAATGAAAAGAATTCAGAATTATATTTAAATGGAAATAACCCTTATACGAAGTATGAAAAACATCAAATATGTGTGAGAATTTTCCAGATTCATTGCAAAACCTAATCCCAGAAATTCAATATACCTAGAGCTCTAAAGTCACTTCCCTGTTGGCGTCAATCTAAGTAATGTTGGC
The DNA here is from genome assembly GCA_015472975.1 of Rousettus leschenaultii. Classification (NCBI taxonomy): domain Eukaryota; kingdom Metazoa; phylum Chordata; class Mammalia; order Chiroptera; family Pteropodidae; genus Rousettus; species Rousettus leschenaultii. The sequence continues at coordinate 261,886 of BNJM01000537.1, read as the reverse complement.
TGTTGGTTATATGGTCTCCAAAATGAAGTTGCTGGATTGTCAGCACGTTCAGATTTGGGGTTAACCTTGCCAGGGAGATCAGAGAGCTCATTTTCAGTTCTAAGTTGCCTAAAATTATACTTACATAGCTCAAGGGGGAACAGAGGCTAGAGGTCCAGTAACCCGACACAGATTCCTACTGAGCAGAAATTATTACCGAGTTCATGGGGCTTGAAGGACTCACTGCTGGTTTACAAAACTTGGCTGCTAACACTAAGAAAAGGCAATGGTTTGTTAACCTAATTTCCCCATGAGAATTTTATACCTCAATTACTATGAGTTAAAGTTAAAGATATTGAATAGAACTCCGCGATTGCTTCTGTGGTTATAATAGTGTCTCTTTCCTTCTTTTGATGAAGTAAAATTTTAAAAATTAACAGATGACTTTATGAAAATATTTTGTAGTATCCAAAACAAATAACCAGACATTTCTGGTCAACATGGATTAACAAAGACCCTCCTGTCTTGAACAACTAGAGGATGGTTAAATTATGTGAAATAGTATTTTGCAGAAAGTGGATACCTAAAAGTGTATGCTTCTTGAGAGATGAGAAACAAACAAAATTTGCCTTCGGTTTCCCCAGCTTATGGACTGGAAGCAGTTTCCATGCTGTAGGACAAAAAGGTGAAACCAGACAGAACCCAGCGGTCTTCCCGAGTTGAGGAAAAAGAGATTGAAGTTTGGGAAGACCAAAGTGGCTAGAATTTTCAGGGCAAACTACGGAAGAAGAAAGAGCTACAAAGAGAGAGTGAGAATTCTGAGGATTGCCAGAGAAGAGCTTTCAAATCTTTGGTTAAGTGTCGACTTGTGAATATTTGAAAATAAAATATCTGTTTGAGTCCAGGAAGGGAATCACCAGGAAGTAGCAGGCGGAAGGATTCCCTGAGCTCACACAGGGTTGGAAAGAGCTTGTGACACCTGGGACATTGGACGCCCTCCTCAGAGAGCATCGTCTTAGTAGGGGGGCTACTTGTCTGGACATCAGCTCTAGGCCAAAAGTTGCTCTAAAGTTGGCCCTAACGAATCTTAAGAGTAAGCCTCAGGAATATTTAACCGATTCCAAGTAATTTAAGCAATAGAATAAAATTCAAAACTAGCAACGGAGTACAAAAATCTAGCACTCGAGGACAGACCTTTTCCACGCCCTTTGTTTAACGAAAGTTACCAAAGAAGCGTGAGAAAGATGACTCGGTAGGAACTGAGCCATCAGTGGGAGATGATGAGACGAGCAGAAAAGGATCGTGAATCGCTTACATATGTTGAGCAGGGATAGGAACACATGAGCACGATGAGGGTAAAGATCCAAACGCAGCCCCTAGAGGTGAGAACTAGAATGTCCGAAACGACGGCAACAAAGAGACATGCTGGCTGGGGTGCTCGTCGAGGGAGGCGCCGCAGAAGAAAGAACGAATTCATGAGAACATAAGGAAATGGACACTATGCACAGTGAAACGGCAAGAGGACAAAAAGGAACACAAAAAGAAATCCGGAGTATCGGTAACTGTGGGACGACTGGTCTAACACACGTGGGGAGTCCCAGGAGAGAGGAGCGAGCGACAGAAAGGATATTTGAAGAAAAAAAATGACTAAATTTAATGTTTTCCAAATCCGATGAAATCTACAAACCCACAAATCCAAGAAGGTCAAGCAAAATTAACTTAAAGGGAACCATAGCAGGATACATAACAATCGAATTTGTAAAACCTGGTGACAGGCAAAAAAATATATTAAAAGAGCAGCAAAGAGGGGAAAGATCAGAATAACAGAAGACTCCCCACTCGAAGTTACGGAAGTCAGAAGACAGTGAAGCAACAGTTTTTGGAGAAGCACTAAAAGCAAAAAATTTGTCAACCTAGAAATTTTTACTCAGCAAGAAAATATTTTCAGAATAAATGCATTCAGAATAAATACATGTCCATAAACAAATGCTAAATGAATGTATCGCTGTGAGAACGCCACTGCAAGAAATATTAAAGGAAGTTGGTCACGCAGAAGGAAAATGATACCAGACGAGACCTCGATTCCACGGAAAGGGGGAGAGGGCACTAGAAATGACCGTTAAGTGGGCAAATATGAGACATTTTTCTTCCTTTCAAATCTTTTAAAATGCAGCGACCTGTTCATAAAAAATAATCATCATCTGCTGTTAGGTTTAGAGCATGTCCGAAGTAAGATGCGTGATAATGGCAGCACGAAGGGCGAGGGGGGGCAGGGAAATGCGCCGTTGCGCATTTTTGCATCGTACGTGAAGTGAAACAATTCCGTCTGAAGATAGATTCCGATGTCAAAAAGGAATAATGGAAATCCCTGGGGAACCCCTGAAAAAAGAAGACGAAGACTAAAACGAAGAGTAATAGCTATTGTAAAAAACACTCAATTCAATAGAAGTCAGAGGAAGAAGAAAAAGGGACAAGCGAAAGTTTGGACAAATGTAAAATAGACATCGAGACGATAGATTTAAACTCAGCCTTATCGGTGATTGAGTGTAAACGGCCTCAGCCTTCCTGGGATGGTTTTGATGTGTCGTCTGGGCTATGTTATGAAACGGTCATCCAGTTACTGTATTTTGTAGCTATGATTAAAGTTCATTATCAGATGACTGTCAGTAAGTGAGATTTTTTTTTCTTGGTGGGCCTGGCCCAATCAGTTGAAAGGCCTTTAGGAGCCGAGTTGAGGCTTCCTTGATGAAGAAGGAATTCTGCCAGGCAGCCGCTTCAGCTTGTGCCTGAGAGTCCAGCCTGCCCTCCCTGACCGCCGCCTCGGAAATTTCAGACTTGTCCGCCTCTTCCCACATTCGCATAAGCCAACTCTTTGCAGTAAATCTGTTCACATATATTTCTTATTAGCTCCCCACCTCTGGTTGAACCTTGACTCATGTACCTATAATTAAAGGGCAGAGATATTTCACATAAGTAAAACAGCAAAACTCAAATATATGCTGTCTGTAAAAAATCCACTTTAAATACAGACACAGATAGGTTAAAAGTAGACAATAGGAAAAAAAAGATGTAACATGTAAATACTGATCCAAAAAAAAAAAAAAAAGCTGGAGCAGTTTTATTAACATCAGACAAAGCAAACCTTAGAACAAGCAACATTAATCATAATAAAAGATTCCATTCACCAAGAGAACAGCAGCTTTAAATGCGCATGCATCTAATAACAGAGCTTCAAAGAACAAAAATTGACAGAAATGAAAAGAGAAATTGATACATTCACCATTATAGTTTGAGATTTCAGTTCTTCTGTACTCAGTAAAAGATAAAAAAAAATCAGTAAAGATATAAAAGACGGACAAAAGACCAAAGTAGAAATTAAAATACCTTTTACGACCTAGTCTCAGAAGTCCCTTTGTCACTTCTGCTACATTGTACTGAGCACACGGGGCCAGGACCGATCCACGTGTAGCCTGTAAATACGAGGAGATGAGAATCACTTCCGGGCATTGTAGAGGCTGGTGCTACACGGGGTACAAGTGGCAGGTGAAATGATCTTTATCTGAGATTGTAAAATATTGTATAGTAATATACTCGTGAATGCAATAAAAAGAACAACAGAGCATCTAATAGCTGATGATTTATACGAACATCTTAAAGCAAGGTTTTTATTGCATTTTTCTCATTAAGAAAGAGATCACCGGAATCGATGCACATGGATGATAAAAACATTTCTACCACAAACCAAAACTGTTTTAATAAAATGGTGACGTGGCCTGTGATGGCGGCAACCCATAGGACTTGCCGAAGTACATGTTAATCACTGCATATGTATGAGCACTACAGACATGCTTTTTCATGCAACTCATTGAGGTGTTTCTGTAGAAAAGTCCGACAGGAGTCGGCGAGGCAACCCAGACACCTGTAGCAGCTGGAAGCCGATGCCGCCACCGGGTGGAGGAGCAAAAGGGGGAGACAGCGGGACCGGCACAGAGACGGGGTCACACACTCAAAGGCAGGCGTGTCTGGTCTGGGCGGAGTCCGAGGACGACCCAGGGCCCCTGCCCGTGACGCCGCCAGAGGCGGAGCGAGAGGAAAGTCAATGCTTCGGCTTGCCCTTTGCTCGCCCTCCGACCTCCAGCAAGCCTACCCGGGAGCCAGCTGCCAAGTGCATCAGATTCCGGTTACTGCTGCTGCAACGAATCGGTACAGACATCCGGCGCACGATGACACGAATTTATTACCTTGCAGTTCGGAAGTGGGGACGCCCAGAATGAGTTTCGCTGGGCTGAATCTGAGTGTCGGCAGGACTGGCTCCTCCTGGAGGCTCTAGGGGAGACTCTGTCTCCTCGTTTTCCAGTTCTAGAAAAGCCTGCTTTGCGACCCTTGGCTCGTAGCCCCTTCCTCTGCCCTCAAAAACAGCAAAGTAGCAGCTTTATGTTTCTCTGACTTTCCGTTCCTACTTTCTGCTTCCCTTATCCCCGCTCCTGCTCTGACTCTGACCTCCAACATCAGACCCACCTGGAAAACTCAGGATAATAGTTCCATCTCAAAGACTCTAATTTAATCACACCTGCAAAGTCCCTTTTGCCGTGTAAAAAAATATATATGTTTACAGGTTCTGGAGATGAGTGCATGGACACCTTTGGGGGCCGTTTTTCTGTCTACTATAGTAAAGGAGATACAGAAAAAGTTGGGGAAGGAGCAAATCTTAGAGAAAACAGGCCCAAAGGATGCACTCAGCTTTTTCCTCCAAGTTTTCAGTTGAAGACTTCATTTCTTTGTCTTTCTCTCCCTCAGCACAGTCCGTTAGTGAATTATTGTCTTAATCGCGTCCCCTCCCCTAGACAGGTTAGATTTTCGAGACGACGCTGCCGAACTGGAGACGACTCATTGGTGACAATCGTACTACAACTGGCAAATTTTCCTCTGGTTTTGAGCTTACGGAAACTGAGCTGGTTTCTTAAAAATCATATTCAGATTTGAATCTGTCATTTATTTCTTCCCGTCCAGATAATACAGGTTTGCTTTTCCTATTTGGATCCAGCAAAGGGCAAAAGGAGCGACCCCAAAACACTGTCATCTAAGACACTTAAAATCCTTAAATGGAAGACGCGTTCTCCGGGGTCTCCTTAACAGAGGCGGGGGCCACGCCGTGAGGCCAGGCAGGTCGTTGGCTTCGCTCTGTGCGACATCCTCTTGTCTCCGGGGCAAGGTCTCCAGGATCCGGCACCACCCCTCCCCCACTCTCAACCAAACCGCTGCCCAGATGTGCA
>BNJM01000537.1:242354-254062 GCA_015472975.1 Rousettus leschenaultii | reverse complement strand
TTTTAATTCTTAAGAAAAAGTCAACATGAAAGAAAGACTCGGGATTTAAGGCACAAGCTGGCACGTTAGAGTCAGTCATTCAGAAAGTGATACATATTTTAAGCTTGATAAAAAGCTTTGCGTTGAGAATGCCGGCGACGTCGGCTCCCCAGTTAAGCCTGGGCTGAATTCCACGAGTGTGTCTCTGCTCTGCTTGCGACCCCAGTAGATGGTCCTCTAGCGACAGCGCCGTCCTTGGTGCTTTGTCTTCCAGACCGTTCCGCGAACGCTTGTCTTGCCCTCACACACCCAGATTACAGCTCCGATTGTACTGTTCCGTCTCGCTGCATTGTTTTGTGGAAAACGAATTACGAACCCCAAGTTGCAATGCTAAGAACAGGCAACGGTAGTGGGTTTAAGTGTTATTTGGTAAACTATGACTCTCGGTTAATGCTTCCCAAAGACTCCCTGGGGAAGCTCCGCCAGGGCCCCGCCCCCGCCCCCACCACTGAGAAAAAGGAAGGAAAGAGAAAAAGTCTGATCAAAGAAACGCAGGACATGTTAGAGGAGGAAAAATAATTTTCCGTCTACGCTTCTGAGTTTTCCGTTGAGATTCCTATGATAAAAGACAGATTAACAAGAGGAAAAAAAAATCGATTTTATTAACATGTCTGCTTCACGTTTGCACGGGAGATGCTCAGGGGAGAATGAGTAACTCCCTCAGGTACCAACACCACCAGCTGAAATCCATCTTTAGCTAAAGAAGGCGCCTGGGCAGTGCGGGAGGCCAGTCACAGGGCGGCCACTGGGAGAGCCACGGTGAACGGGGGTGAGGTCGTCATACGGGTTCCGGGCCCTGCCCTCGCCCCCGACAGGAGTTTCCTGTGATTTGGAGCCACCCTTCTCTTCCTGGTACAGATGGAGAGACGCCTCCGCCCATGGGGATTTCCTTCGTCACATGGAAATGTCCCTTTTCGAGGGGAGCTGCGACTCCATTTTCGAAGCTCCGTCTGTGGCTGCCGTTTCTCAAAATAATCAGTTTAAAATAATCCTCATGCTAAAGAGGAGGCGTATTTTGGGATGACATATTTTGCTCCCCTTTAAAATACTGCACGTCCTCTCTCGCTGTCTCAGAAAACTCCAGTTCATACAAGTATCCGTTGAAGGAGGATGAAAGCGGATGACTTAGGTGCTGAGAACTTCGGTTAACAAGTAACGTGGACGGTCTTCATTCGGAAAACTGCAAAATGGGGCAGACGGCAGGACGCTTTTACAGAATAAAGAGTAAAGAACGAGGAAGAGAACAATAGAAAGCAGCTGATTGGCTGGGGCCGCTGAGTCACCCTTGCGAGGGGTGAGAAGGAACAAGGAAGTAAATGCAGAGCCTCGAGCTGACTTTGCGATCGGAGACCCGCCGACAGGTGAGACCGCGCGTCTGCCCTGGAGCATTTGCGGAGACACAAAAGCCATCCAAACTCCGGTTTGCTGAAGTGTCCTGGAACCAGGATCCGGACAGAACCATCCAGAGGATGATGGGTAAGTCCAGCCAGAGCAAACGGAAGGCTCCCAGGCATGAAAAACCACAAGGCAGTGAAGTCCTTTGAGTATGAAGAGTCTCTCAAGAACTTCTTCCTCCCACGAAATGCACGCCAACTCTGTAACAGCGCTCACCTCGGCCGTTCCTACCCCGCCTGCTCCCTGGAGGGCATGAGAGAAGAGACTGTGAGCAAGCACCATCCCCGGCCCCCAGCCCTCGCCGACCCCGACCCCTCCTGCCCACACGCCACAGGGCCCTCCTTTCCTGCTGGGCCCGGCCGGTCTCCACTACCACCTGATGGACAAGTAAGAGGATGATTTTGGACTCGGGATCAAACTCTAGTTCCTAATCCATTAGTAACAAAGCAGGAGTTTTGATTCATAGCCAGCACTTGTGTTTCCAAGCGAAACTGTTCAGAACCCTGACTGAGCACAGGAGATGGGGTTATATATGTCCTGTAAAGCCCCGCTGGAAAGTTTTTTGTCATCTGCCACAGTCCCAGTGCCGAGCACAGCCAGTACTTGGCATATAGTAGATGCTCGATAAACATTTAAAAGGGTGTATAAATATATGCATTAATAGGCTTTCTCTGGACAGCAATCAGGTATGTAAATAAAAGTATGTAGCCCACTGTCGGTCACGTAATAAACTTGTGCTAAGTGTCACAACAGAAAAATTAAGGAAGCCAAAATCGCCCCACAGTACTAAAGAAGAATAATTCCGTACAATTTAACTAAATCGTCCCGGTAGCTCTTCGTGAACCGCGAAAAGGCGTTACGTGGAGATGTCATCTCCTTTGGGGTGGTTTTACGCTGCGGCCGCTCCTCCTGGTGCACCTGCCGATCTCGCTTCCTGAGGGAGCAGCCCTGGCTAAAGAGGCTACGAGGAGGAGGGCGGAGACGCTCCTTTGCGTCTGTTTCATACTTTTTAGTGTGTGTGTGTGTGTGTGTGCGCGCGCGCGCCCGTGTGTACACACGTATGTGCATGTTTGTATTTCTCTCTTAGGATGAAGGCATATTATTCAATAGGAATTGGCCGAACTAATAACGAATTTCCTGTTTGATTGCACTCATCAGCTTTTTCCTAGACTAAATTGTTGAAACCATTTTCGGGTTCCAAGTCAGAATTACACAGACATCTTGCGTAAGTTTATGGCAGGCCACGGTCCCTCACAAACTTACTGGTGAGACACGCTAGCTAGCTAGGTCATATTTCCGTGACTTACGTTATCGACTCTAACTATAAGCTTGTGTATCAAGATAGCAGTTTGTATAACAATCGAATGTTTTATTCCACTGAGTAAATGAAATGGGCTCCTGGCGCAAGCGCATCGGTTTAACGTGATCGAGAGCGTCTTCGTGACTGCTCTTTCGGCAAGGTCTCAACCCCAGATGCCACCTTCGAGCGACGCACCCGGGAGGGCCTGATGGCCTTCACACTCGTCCGCCCCGCCACTTAGGCACGAACACGCCGAGGCCCCGCAGATGGGCTATTTGAACATTTGCAGGAGGGCAGGATGTTGGAACCGCTGGAGTTCATTTAGCCCACTACTCTCTCTGCCCACAAGACGTCACCAAGGTCAAGCGATACGAACATTCCCAAGGTAAAAATAATTAGATATTGGCCAAGTACAAGTTGAACCCCAAATCCTGCGACTCTAGCTTTATATAGTTTTCAGTGACTGCTTCGATGCTGATTTCTTTAGAACAAAGATGCCCCGAGGTGCCTTGGGCTGACGGGACTTCCGGCAGCTCTGGCGTTTAGGTTGCTAAGTACTGGAGAGGGAGGAACTGACCCAGGGCACGTTCGTTCTCGGTGCCTGCGGATGGCGGGCTGTTGTTCAGGACTTGGTTTTAGAGCTGAGACCAACAAAAGAACAAGCGCAAAGAAACGCACCTTTCGTACACGACCGGCACCAGAATCGAGGGGCATGAGCTAATCGGGACGAAAATCTGTCAGACGGGCGCCCCAGACAGGCTAAGTGGCAGGCGGCCTGGTTTTCAGAAGGTCACTTCTCGCTCTCAGGAGAATGGCATTTGTTAAGTATTGTTACAGAAATGAGTCACGGGGTTATTACATGTCTTGGACCAGCAAGAAGAAAATAATATTTACGGAAATTACAGGTTCTGAGCAACAAGCTTCCAGCGGGGAGAGCGCGGGCAGAGCGGAGGGCATGGCCCTCAACCCCGTAGCTCCGCCGCTAGGAAGCCCTCCTGGGGAAATCACCAGATGCTCAAAACGTACATTCGAGTGCGTCTAATTCCTTATTATTTCGTTAGCTCAATTTTCAAATATTAAACATTTTACAATAGAGCGTTGATTGGCTTTCTTATACTTCAGAATGGTGTGCTATCATTAAAAATAATTACCACGGTGTCTAATAACATGGGGAAACGTTTGTAATATAATTAGCGTGGTGGTTTTCCAGGGCCGTCACGACAAATTACCACGACTGGGTGACTTCCAACCGTAGAATTTATTCTCTCGCCCCTGTGGAGGCCAGAAGTCCAAAATCGAGGTGCCAGCCAAGGTGTCGGCAGGGCGGGCTGCACCCAAGGCTCCGGGGGGCGGGGGACTCCTCCTTGCCCCTTCTAGCTGCCGTTGGCTCCAGGTGTCTGCTCGCGTGGGGCTGCAGGGCTCCATCCTCTTCCCCGGGGACGGTCAAGGTGAAGTTGGGTTCTATCGAGAACTGGTGTCTCATCCACAATGAAGGAGAAAATGGACTGCAAGACTGAGTCCACCAGGGAATGGAGAGGGTAAGGGAAGAGCTGGCCGGGCAGGGCCAGGCGAGGGCCGCCCTCGGGGACCAGCCCGCCTTCTGGCGTTCATCGAGGCGGACGGTACCCGGGTGTGTCCTGGGACCCTGTGAGTTACTAGAGGAGAAGTCTGTGCATTCGTTTCCCGCGGCTGCCATAACGAAGTCGCACGAACGGGCGGCTTAAAGGACGACGCTCGTCCTTCGCCGTTCTAGAGGCGTCAGCGGGCTTGGCTCCTTCCGGAGGCTCTGACGGGGAATCCGGTCCGTGCCTTGCTCCCGGCGGCCGGCGGCCTGCTTGGCTTGCAGTCCCTGCCTGCACTGTCACATGGACTCACTCCCTCGGCCTCTGTCACTGTTTTCTTACGAGGATGCCAGTCACTGGATTAGGGCCCGCCCCATCTTAACGAAATACGTCTGCAAAGACCCTATTTCCAGATAAGGTCACGCTGCAAGGTTCTGGGGAGGTGTGAGTTTTTAGGGGACGCTATTCAACCCAGGGCAGCTGGCACGGGGTCCTCTTGAGTCAATCTAGTGTGGCTGTGGGGCAGGGTTAGAAGCCTGGAGACGGGGGGTGGGCTGAGCAAAGAGTCACGGGGACCACTTGAAACGAGTCTGCTCAGGGCCCGGGGCCAACGGAACACAAACGAGAGGAGAGCAAGAGGCGTTTCTAAAACAAGCTGAGCGGAAGAAGCAGCCTTGCCATGAGCCTGGCTCCAGGGCACAGATCTGCCCGGACCCCGAAGAAGTGTGCAGCCCCCTCTCTCTGCCGGTGACGACAGACAGCCCCGAATGCGTCTGGGCCAGGAGGGGAGACGGGGCGTCTCACCTCAGAGCTTTGACTGTCATAGGCGCATGCCAGGATGTGCACGGCAGCGGGTCACGTGCACGTGTGCCCCGTAACACGGCATCACTCTAATCAGAGACGCGAATCTGCTTTAGGACCGAAACGAACCAGAGAGCTTCTTATCATCCGAGAGCAATCAGGAAGGACGGAGAGGCGGCCAGCTCCTCATTCTTGGTCAGAGGACGTTTTGCATGATACATTCTAAAGGGAACTCAAGAGACTCATGTACGTGGTGGGATTTTGGGTGACTTTCATCTCTTTTTTAACGTAATGCTTCCTTTTATAATTCTTTTTTGAAAATGCAGGGTTTGCTTCCACAAAAGCTCACTTTTAGAGTCGAGAACAGATTGTCCCTGACCGGATCCATGCCTTGGAATGGGACGCAGTGAGCGCACCTGTCCTCTGAGCCACCTGGGGCTAAGCCAGGTGATGTCCCGCAGACCTGGCCCAGAGAGGGGACACAGGAGAGGGACACACTCTGGCGAAGCAGGAGACAGAGGAGAGGGAGGAAAGGCGGAGCGAGCGGGCGGGCCTCGGCACCGGCCGTCACCGTGCCAGCTCTGCCTTCGAAGCAGCTGCAAATGACACCGTTTCCCAGTGTGACCGAGACCCAGGTACTGCGCCCTGGAGAGAGCAGGAAGTCTGCTCCCCTCGCCACCAGCCCACAGAGGCGCACAGAGCACATGCTGGCACCCGGTGCCCGTGGCTCAGAACCCCAAGCCCTGGGAGCCCCAGGCCTGGGAGCACCAAGCCGGGGAGCCCCAAGCCGAGGAGCCCCAAGCCGGAGAGCCCAGAGGCAGCGGCTTCTCTCCCCCTCCCCCTTCTCCGTCCACAGAGCTGAGACCTGCAGGCTTCCTGCTGAGAGGATGAAAGGCTCCGCTGTCTTATCTGCTCACTGATTTTGTTTTTTTCTTCCAAGCTGGTTTTGTTTGGCTTTTAGAGATGCCAGTTTTCTGTTGAGCGGTAGCCAAGGGAGTGTCTCCTTGGACACGAAAGCAAAGAATGCCGGGGTCACGGGCAAAGGACCAGGAGGGAGCTCCAGCTGCTGTCTGCTGTTGTGAGCCGAGGAGCCCAGACCTTCGCTCAGGGACTCTGTCAGGGTCTCGCCCAGTGCACGTGTGTCAGAGGGCAGGTGGGTCCGCAGAGGGGCCTTGGGATGGCTGTGTAGGGGGCCGGAGTGGCCCAGCCGGCCCACAGGCTGGCTATCGTCCTCCGTGCCTCATGCCTCCTGAGAGAACTTCGGACCTATCTATCAACTCTCTCGAGATTTAATTATGATTTATTCTATTTTGTTTTATTTTGTTTCTAAGGACGGGAGGGCGGGGTTCAGAGAGCCGAGCCGTAAGCCGCGGCTGTGCCTCTCTCGAGCACTGGGACGCGTTTTCTCGGCGCCGTGTTCCCCTCACCGGCGCAGTCGGGGTACCAGCCGCAGCTACCCAGGGCGGTCGTTTTAAGAATTACGCGATGAGACTTGCGGAGTGCAGGGCCGGTCTGCGCCGCTCAGTCAACGTGCGCTATTCGGTGTCTTGATCTGGTCACTGTGGTGGGCTGAACAGCGGACCCCCAAATGTGTCCCCACCCAAATCGGCAGAACCCATGAACGTGTTACCTTACGTGCTAAAAGGTTTTTTTTTTTTTTTTTTNNAAAGATCTCGAGGCGAAGACCCCGCTTCGAAGACGGGGGGAGGTGGCATGACCGAGGTGGCAAATCCTCGGTATTGCCTTCCTCCGACCACGTGGCGGACCCCAAAGGAGGGGACGGGAGGAGAACGGAGCGGGGAGGAAGCCCGCGTGCACTCCGGGAACGCAGAGCCACGGGCCTCGGCTTTGCTTCGGAAGGCCGCGCCTCGGCGCCCGCAGCGTGGAACACTCTGCAGAAGGATTCTCAGCTTGTCCCTGGCCCCGCTCTCCGAGCCACAGAAATCCCGTCGTCACTGAACACACATCAGGCCACGCGTCGTGAAATAGGCATGAAATCGACCTTACGATCCCCTGCCGCAACCCGGAAAGGAAAATAATGCAAAGCGGAATGTTCTAGAGAGCTGCCCACCTGCGCAGAAGATGCTGGCGGATTCCCAGGCCGAAGCAGGACCTGACATTATGGCTCTCCTTGCGCGTGACCCTGGGTGAAGGAGGCATGGGACAGGTCGGCAAGAAGCCACACTGCACCGAGACATGCCAGGAATGGGAAATAAGGAAGAACATTAAATATTTGAACTCTGGGCAATTTTTAATCCGAGTTGTGAAGGGACAGGAAAAGTCAATGCACAGAGATGTGCGCTCGTCCCCAGAGGCACCCAGTAACACAACATCACTCCGCTTGTCAAGCTGCCGCGGATTCCCTCGTAAAAAGTCACTCCCTACCGCTTGGCTCCGGCCACACCTGCCCCTGGAGAGAGGCCAGAACTGTTGGGTTGCATGCCTCCAAGTAGCATGGTGACATTTTTATGGATGTTTGTCTTATATCGGATTTCTAAAGAGTTGGGAAGACAGGTAAGCATTGTTCAAAGGAAAGCCACAAGGTCTCTTTCTGAACAGAAAATTATTCACTTGAGTTCTTGCCTGGAGGAATCGGATCATGTCTGTTCTTAGAAGAAACCCCGCTGAGCATATGGGGTATGTGGGAACTGTACCCTCAATTTGTATCTTTTGTGAGACCTCTGTTGCCGCCCACAGCCGACGACCACTAAGAGAGTTTCTCTTTCTGCTGACATACAAACGCCCAGATGTACACGATTACAGACCAAACCAGACAGTTCCTCAGCCAGATACATGACCCAGCAGACTCCTGCCCTAGGACCAATGACTATTGCTAAACGGGGACTGGACATTTCAGGCCCAGAGGTTATCACCATTCTCTCTCTCTCCTGAAGAAGGGGGAAGAAACGTGCTGGCAAAGAGGCTTGGGAAAGGCTAGTGAACTCAGAGGCTGGCACATGACAGAAACATATCATTTACTTTACATGTGGTCGATATCCTAGTCTGACCACGGAGGAAATCACACTTGCCTTCTGTGGATGTTCCTTTATTAAACCGGGGGACGGGGAGTCGGAGGGCAGGGGAGATGCTATGTAGAGATTGTAAACATATGTGGGTGTCACACCATCGATACCCAAAGCAGATGAAGGCAGCACAGAAATCAACTACAGGTCACTCTCGCTTATGAATGTCGGTATAAACGTCCTAAACGGAACAGTAATCACTAGACTCAGCAGCATATTTAAAGAATAGTAAACCGCAACCCGGGGGGGTTGTTCCAAGAATGCAAAAATGATTCAGTATAAGCAATATTGTAACGTAATTCACCATATTTTGTTGTCGGGGAAGAAAGACAAGTTCCAAATTTCGAAACTCAAATTCCAAAAAGACACATTTCGAAAGATGTTTGATAGAGCTCAGTGTGTGTGTGCTATAACCTCGTAACAGAGAAAGGAGAGACACACTCTTAAAGTGACTGAAAATGTGAACACCCCTTACACCGAACCAGAAGGCAGCCTCGTGCTTAACGCCGAAACACTAAAATGCTCCTTAGAATGTTAAACAAGGAACGAGGCAAGGATGCTTATCATTGTGCTATTATCTAACCTCGTTGGGATATATTTAAAAATAAATAAATAAATAACCAGGAAAAAGAAAGATGTGACGTTTGAAAACTGAAGAGGAGAAGGCAAAATTAATATTATTTGCAAAAGTTATACATATCCGTGGAATATGCTAGAATACCAACTGAAAATCTATTAAAAACAATATGAGAATTCGGTAGGAAGATAGGCCGAAAACCTTATATGTATTAGCTTTACGTTATAAGACATAATAACAAAGGATTTCATTTATGACGGCAAAAATAATATACCAGTATAGACTAGTAAATAAATTGTAAAAGAACTATGCCAAACATACACATACATACCTCTTAAACTCTGTTAAGGGGCATAAAAGAAGTCTTCGGTAAAGGGAAATGTGTATCTTATTTTTTTTTTATTTTATTAAATTTATTGGGGGTGCCATTGGTTAATAAAATTATATAGCTTTCTAGTGTACGATTCTATAATACATCTTCCGTACGTTGAATTGTATGTTTGCCACCCAAAGCCATATCTTATAGAGCAAAACTCAAAAGTCCAAAGATGTTTTCTAAAGTAATCTACAAATTTTAAATAATTAATTTGATTTAAAATATCAACATAATTTTTTTTCAAAACTTGACAAGTTGATCTTAAAGTCAGAATAAAATAAGCATTTTCGAGACTATCCAGGAAAGTTCTAAAAATTATAGACAACGGGGAGCGAGGTGGTCCCCAGCCGGATCAGACATTTAAAAGCTGTCACGGGTAGAGCAGTTTGCTGCCGAGCGGGAATAAACAGCCACGTCTACATCAAGGTGCAAATGACCCAGAACGTCTTACTGTATCACCCATCCAGAGAGTGGTGCTCAGGGGCTCCCGACGCCTTTGTGGGAAACTGTAGAAAGTGACGTGGGCTTCAGCCTCGCCGCCGAGGGCCTGGCTGCCTTCCATTCTGGTGATTCTCACATCTTCTGATTGCAGCAGGCTGACCACTCAAAGTGCTGGCTCTGGATAGGGCACCGCACTGGAGCAAATTTCTCAGCATGTGGCTTGGGGGCACAGACCTCAGGTCTTGGGTATTTTCCTGGTGCTGCTGCTTTGGCAAAAAGCCAGCGTTGGCTATTGGCTTCCTGGACTGAGACGCCCAAAGCCAACCAACCTACGGCAGCATTTTGGCGGGTGGGGAGGGGCTTGCCTCTCGTCCCTTACTCCCCAGATCATTTATTTTTAAAAATTAACATTAATCACAAAAGGAAAGACACGTTTTGACACCGAGCCACCTGGGGCTGTTTGCTTTTTTTTTAAGAAAAAAGATTTTACGATCAATGACCATTGATCTAAAACATCCATTTGACATCATTGCGCCGAACATGGCCGCTTTGTGAGTCTCAAATCCTAAAATTCTTAGCTAATGCTAATCTCGTGACATTAGCTTCTTATGTAAAAATTTGATAGTGACTCCTATTTTTAAAAGAAATCAGGCGATGAAAGAGGAAAAGTAAGACATTTATTAAGGACTGGAGCCGATCAGAGGGAAAATTACGACTCTTTCTTCGCTGGAAGCTCTGTTCCTTCCAACGCAGTTTGCTGTTAAGAGAGAGAAAGAGAAGAGGTTAGACCTTGCCATGTGCATCTCGCATGTTTGCGGTAGAGCCGCAGGACCCCAACTCCTGGGCGCCGTTCAACAAGGAATCCAAGATGGTACTGGATACCAGGGCAGCTGGGCCACACGGCCGGCCCCTTGAACGAAAGAAACAGGGTGAGACACACCTACGGGGAAGAGAGGCGGTCATCTGGGTCCAGGAAACAAAGACGCAGCCCCCAAAAGGAAGATCAAGTCTCAGAAAGGGAAGGGCCCCAGGGGCCCTGAGGAAAGGCTACGGCCAGGCGCTGGGACTCGAGCTGACCTGAGCCAGGTGGTGGGAGAGCGGGAGGAAGGGACCGGTCAAGCCGGTAAAGGAGTCGGATGGCCTCAGCTGTGGTCATCGGGGGCGAGCAGGTGGAGGTAGGGACAGTCATGCTTTCATCCATCCATCCGTCCAATAGATATGTATGCATCGAGTATCTTTTGGGAGGTTACAAAGATCAATAAGATATAGCCCTCATCTCCAAAGGGAAGGAGGGAGGGGGGGAGGAAGGAAGGTAGGAAGGAAGAAGGAAAAAAGGAAAGGAGAGAGGAAGAAAGGACGGGAGGTAGGGATTGAGGGAGGGAAGACAGTCGAGTCCAGTACAGCAAATGCAACTCCAGGGAGGCCCGTGAGCAGGGACCCCACGGAGAGGGGCACCTGGAGAAGACAGGTTGGCTGGACTCTGCAGGCGGGCTGCAGGCAGAGGCCTGGCAATGCGGGTCAGCCCCAGAGGGGGGCTGGAGGATTAATCAGCCCTGCGACTCCCTAGAGAGAAGCAGGGGCCGCAGACAGGGGCCGCGGCAGTGTGGGGAGGCCCCGCTCTACCCGTCCTGCGTTGCTGGGGAGTCTAGGCCCCTCCCTCCAGGTGGGCAGGGCCTTGACCTGCGGGGACTGGTGGTAACATGCTCTGGTGGCAGGGCAGAGGTGGCCGCGAGGGGCACAGGACGAGACTGGGAGGAAGGTGCTGGCCTCAGCAGGCTAGCGGGGATGAGGAGGCCGGAACTCGGAGAGCAGGGCGCGGGGCTGGAAACGGCCCGGAGGAAGGGCGAGCAGAGCTGGGCGAGCAGAGCTGGGCGAGCAGAGCTGGGCGAGCAGAGCTGGGCGAGCAGAGCTGGGCGGCTGGTCGGGTGAGGGCGGGAGGGGAGCCGGGATGGCTTTGTTCGGGGTCCGGGTAACCGGGGAGGTGAGTTGGAACCAGGAGGAAGAACAGGCCGGGAAGGGAAGAATTCCCCTTGGAGCGTGTGGCAGGAGACCGGATGGAGGCGCCTGGCTCGCCGCCCCGGTCAGGCTCCAGGCCAGAGGGCAGCGAAAGCAGAGGTCGGCGCCACCCCCAGACGGGCGGCATGAAAGCCCGGGGTGCCGGGCGGCACCTGGAGATGGGGGACAGTGAGTGGAG
>BNJM01000537.1:224371-242211 GCA_015472975.1 Rousettus leschenaultii | reverse complement strand
GCAGCCGCGGCGGGAAGGGGGGTGGCAGCGGCCGGGAGGTGGCCCAGGGGCGGACGCGGAGCAGGGACGGCCAGCGCTGAGAGGGACCGGGGGCAGCAAGTGCGGCTGGCCTTTCTTTAAGCCCTGATGAGAAGGAAACAGAGACTGAAGAGGAGCGCGGGCAGCCGGGGTCGGCCGGGGCGGAGCCTGGGCCTGGGCCTGGCACGCGGGAGAGCCGCCCGGCGCTCACAGCCCCCCGCAACCCCGCGGGGCTCCCCGCGCCTTCGCGCTCCGTACGGGACGAGCTCAGGGAGAAGAACGGGCTGCGCCTCCCAGCTCGCATGTCCCCGGTGCCGTGGGACAGAGACGGCAGTCGGCAAACAGGTGTGTCCTTCTGGCAGCCTGCTCAGTGCCGCGGGCTTGGCACTTTGTCCCCTGCGTTGGGGCTGTTGCTGCTTAAACTGGTCCCCAGTGTTTCGGGAACAAGAAGGCCGCGAAGCGCCCCGTGGGGGTAACGCGTATGTCGGACGAGCTTCGCTCGGGCACGAGCCACGAGCCGGCGGTGGCGCTTTCGACATTCATAAATCAACTGCAGACGTTAAACGAGGTGCCTTTAAACAGACACTCACGTCGATTGTGACCAGAGGCCGCGGGCACCTCACCCCGTATCTCCCACGGGGGCGGCGGTGGGTCATCGGCGTTCGCTAAGCAGCGTTTGCAGCGACTCCGCGGGTGACGCGGGGGACGGGGAGGGCCTGCGCTCGGTGGCGCCGGTGGCAGGCCTGGGCAGTGAGCCTCAGGGCCTCCGAGCGGGGGGTCAGGAGGCAGAGTCCCACTCAGCCGGGTCTCCACGCCCGACCTGAGCGCCGGCAGGGTCTTCTCTGTCTCGTGTTGGGGGGCGATCGGGGGGGCTCGTGACAAGAAGTCAGTAGCGGGCCTGACACCCGGCGTGGACATCAGCAAGCTCGCGAGGAGGCCGCCCCTCCCACGAAGCTGGTGAGGGGTACGTATGTCGTCAGCGCTTCCGGCCAAGCAAAGGCTTGGCCTTCTGGTGGCCACGACACACCCAGCCTCACCCGGCACATGACGTCTGCGACTAATCACCCTCGCTTTGCCCTCCCGCGCCGTTTTCCGGACAGGGAGATACCGTCACGCGGTAGAGCCGCACGGGCAAGGCAAGGAGGGCCTCGGAGACAGACGCACGTCACAGAGCGAGGCCCCGGCGCCCTCATCTCCGAAGCAGAGGTGCCAATGACGCAGCGTCATCGGGACAGTGGCGAGGTGGACGTCATCAAAGTGCGTGCCGGGCCCAAACAGGCCCGGGCCCCTCGGGAGTGCCGGTCTTCGTCCGGGCAGGGGACAGGCCCGAAACGGGCATTCGGGGAACGTGCGTTGAACAAATTGTTAAAACCACGGGCCTGGTTCTCTTCGCCAGGCAGCGAGTGACGACGGCCCCGCTGAGGATCGCCACCTTCCCGGCCCTCGGGCGGAGGAGTCGGAGAAGCCCGTCTGTACTGACGGCCAACGTGAGGGACAGCGCTTGGCTCACGCTGCTCCGCGCCGGGCGCTCGGTGTGGCTGCCGGTCTTCCCGCCACTACGCAAGGAAAACGTCTGGACTCTTCCAGCCGCAAAGATCAAGAAAGCTCGAGCCCCTCAAACAGAGTCTTTGCAACATGAAAGCTGGGACCTGAGGTGCCATATTTCCTACTTTGGAATAGCAAATAGGAAAACGAAATTCGGAACCCTTTGTTTAAATAGTCGCTTTCACTAGCCGCTTCACTATGCGAAATGATGTCCTAGCAACCTGAAGGAATCCTGGAAGAGCGCATGTTCAGTTACAAAATCGCTCACTCAGCTCCTGTTTTGTTCCAGAAACTGGGCCAGGCTCTGAGGATTCCGGGGTACGCGAGCCAAAGTCCCCTCCTCCAGGAAGCTAACCACAATGAAAGCGTAGCTCCCAGTGTGAAGCCTCCCTGACCCCGGTCACACCTTCCCGCCTTGCAACCTGACTGAACCCTTGCTACGTTCTAGACACCGCTTTTAGCATTATGAAACAAAAGATGTTATTATCAATAATTTAAAGCAGACACCATTAATCTTATTCTTCTTGTTGTTAAACTAAAATGATTAATAGGGATAACAAGGTAAGGTGTCCCCCAGGAGTTCGTGGTTCAGGAGAGGAAAAAAAAAGTTAAAATAATAATAATAATAATAATAATAATAAGCCTTTGAAGAAACAGAGCCCGAGAAGTTAAGGGGCCAGGTCACTGTCTCTGTTTGTGAGTATCCCTGCTTGCAAGGCCTGCCGACCCGCACCCCGCAGCCCCGCCTGCCCGCCGGACCCCTGTGCTGGCCTTGCCGGGCCCTGCTGTCCTGGTAGGAAACTGGGAGCAGGGCAGACACCTGCCCTGCTGAAGGTCACGGGAGGCCAGGGACACAGGCGGGACCGCAGTCCCAGTCAGAGGCCAGGCCAGGTGGCGGCCTTCACCCTTCGGTCTGTGCTGCCTTCAAAGAGACGTTTTGGCTGTGATCGGTTTTTATAGACACCAGGCCGCAAATCTATATTGTGATACATGTATGTGCACACGCCCCGTCTAGGCTTACAGCTCACAATCGAAATACAGCTAGTCCAGGGAGAAGTCTGTTTTCTACCCTGAAGGATGCTCTGTAAACCAAAAAAAAAAAAAAAATAATTTAAATTTACGAAAAAAGAATGTGATGAGTCCATTTCTTCATAATGAGTAGTTTCTTGATCTCAGTACGAAGCTGTTTTTTATTTTTAGGGTGTGTACAGATTCAAAAGAAAGCCTACCATTTGCATCTTTCATCCAGTATGACCTCACTGACAAATTTTCCTTCTATTTTAGTAAGAAGTCAGTTGATTTCTTTCAAATTCTGGCAGTTAAAAATTAATTATGCTATGTTTAGCTGGTTTGGGGGAGGGGGGGATAAAAAGATCTCGAAAACTCAAAATAAAGGATTTTATCATTCGCTTAGAAAAAATACTTCCTGCGTGCTTGCTGCGTGCCAAGCTCTGTGCAGGGACCTGGGAGCCGACGGTGACGGGAGTTCCCTGAGCCCCGAGCCCAGGGCGTCTGGTGGGGACAGGTGGGGCAGAGAGGAGGCAGCGATGGCCGTGCCCCGTGATGAGGACTTAGGGAGGCCCCCGAGGGATGCCTTTCCGACTTGGGAGGCGACGCTGAGCTGAGGCCCGGATGGGGGGGAGGAATTGGCTGGGTGGATGGATGTTCAAGGCAGAGGTCACAGCAGAGAAACCTGCAGGCATTCGAGCATGGCAGGAGCTGAGGGGCCAGGCAGACCTGTGAGGGAGGAAGCTAGGGACCCGGGCAGGGCCAGGTCACCCAGGTTTTCGTGGGCCACGCTAGGGAGCCCAGACTTTTTCCTAAAAGCATACAGTGCTATGGCAGCCGCAAAACCCATGAAGGCTCAGGCTCCCTTATTCACGTGTGTGTGTGTGCGTGCGTGTGTGTGTGTGTGTGTGTGTGCGCGCGCAAAAGGAACGTGTACTGAAGTGATAAATCCGAAGATTCCTTTTAAGTGTGTCCTTTATGATGCCCCTTGACCACTTAGGAGCCTTCGAAACTACATAGGTACATTTGCTCCCATCCCGAATAACTGGGAATTTCTGTGCCCCTGAGACGCGGTGATGCTCAGCGGGGGTCTGGAAAACCGGCCGAGTCCGACCCCCCCACACACAGCCCTGGGGCCGAGCCGCTGCTCTTCCTCTTGGCTCGGGGTCGGCCCTTTGCACAGCCCGGAAGTGAAGCGAGCACGCGGGGCTTTACGTGGAGAAGGACCGGAGCCTCCTCTCAATTTCCAGATGAGCCTGAGGACGGCGCGCGAGGTGGATGGTGTGAGACCAAGCCCTGAGGCAAGAGGTCGAGCGGCAGCTCGCGGCGAGGGTCGTGGAGGGCTGGGCCATGGCCAGACGAAAGGCGTGGGCCGCACCGGGGAGACCAAACGCCCGGCGACGTCGGAGGGACACGGGGGGAAAGGAGAATCGGAGACGCTCGGACATTTTGGGCGTGTGAAACGTGGGTGAAGGGTGACGCCTCCAAATAAGAAAGCGCCGGAGAGGAGGCCGGTGGCGCTGTGGTCGCTCCCGGGGGTGGGGTGGGCGGCCACAGCAACTGCGCCTAGTGGGCAGCTGGCTCCAGGGCCTGCGTCCCAGGCAGAGCGTGGCACGAGGTGCACGTCTGGAAGGAATTTCACAGCAGCGACACAGCCCGGCAAAGGGGAGCGACGGGCAGTTATCTACAGAGGGAGGAAAGAACCGGGCTGAGAGGGTGGTGCGAACCGCCACCAGGATCTAAACCACCGAGCAGGAAACGGAAGGCAGAGCAGATGTCGCGGGATCGCAGGATGGAAACCCGGTTCGCACGAAGACGGAAAGGAGAAGGGGGTGGGGAGGCGTATCAGGAGCCTAGAGCACAGCGACCTCGAGACGCTGAGCCGAGGTCGGGTCGGCGGGGGGCAGCTGCTGGGGTGGCGAGGGGCTGTTCCGCTTGATCTCTTTCGTTTGCTCTTGAAGCGGGGAACCCTGACCCTGCCGATGGCGACCAATGCAAAAGCCGTGATAGCAAAGAGACAGGTGGGAAGCAGGATCTGGGAGGAGAGGGGCGAGGAGGGGCGGAGAGGCAGGGACGTCCTCAGGCGTGGGGGCCACAGTCTGAAGGCGGCCGCCCCGCGGAGCTTCTATTTCCAAATACACGTGTTTTCGACCCGGGTCCCCTTACCTCCAGGCTGTTACTCGAAGCCCGTGTTGATTCTCGCTCCGTGCCCCTGGTGCGAGCGCCTTCTGTTTCCGGGAGGAAGGACCCGTCTCCCGATCTCTGAAAATAGAGACGGATGTGTGGGTCTGTCAATCCCGTCGCGATCTAAGGCGGCGTGGACCGCGTGGCCACACATCGACGTGAAGGATGGTGACCGGCGCAGCCCGCGCGCGGACGGCCCCAGGAACACCCGAGGACGCGGCGGCTTCGCCCTCCGCGTCGAGCCCTGCCAGGCGCTCCCTGCGTGGTGTGACGGCCACGCCCAGCGCCCACTGTGTTACCACGTGTGATCTGTCTCAGCCACCACTGCGCGCCCGCAAGCACGGGGACCATCGCGTTTCTCTCTCGGTCCTGTGGGGTCTTCCCAGTGCTTGTCACGCAGAGTTGCTGAGCCTAATTAAAATGCCACGTTCTGAGCAGTCTCTGGGGCAGCCGCACATCCGCGTCAGTGATGTTTTCAAGGCCAAAAAAAGTTTATTTAGAATTTGGCTCTGGAATTACCCTCTGAGACATGCAAAAAGGATCAGCCCCGTTAATTTATGTGGTATTTTTCCAATGTGGTAGCCAGCCTCCAAGATGGCCTCCAGATATTCACACTCTTGGGCATTTCCCTCCCACACTGAACCAGAGATGGTCTGTGTGATTAATAAAATAATGCAGGAGTGATGGAATGTCACTTCTTTTATTGCTAATAAAAGACTATTCCTTTTGTCCTGGGTGCTCTGTGCGCACACGCTCTCTCTCTCTCTCATAATTTTATCTGCAGAAAGCCAGCTGTCATGTTTCAAGGACATTCAGACAGTCCTGAGGAAAGGCCTATATGATGAGAAACAGAAGTCCAACAGCCCATGAAGAACTGAGACCAGCCAACAACCGTGTAACCGTGGAAGTGGATTCCTCGGTGCTGGGCAGGCCATCTATTGAGGTCGCAGCCTCAGTCAACATCTTGTCACAAGCCTTATTAGAGACCCTGAGCCCGAAACACCCAGCAAAGCTGCCTCTGGGTCCCTAGTCCTCAAAAACCGTGAGATAATTAACTTTTATTGATTTAAGATGGGGTAATTTGACACAGCAATAGATAACTCATGTACCCAAGTTGCTTATTAATTTGATTAATCAGATCTCTTTCTAAATATCTTTTGGGTATTTCCAAAATCGAATTTAATGGCAAATATTTTCCAACAGTACAGAGAATCAAAAGAATGGGCTATAGATTCTGGAGGCAATTCTAAAAGAAATGTTCGAAAAATGTCCCACAGTGGTCACACTGTTGGAATAACTGTGTATTCTCCCAAGTGACCACTTGGAGAAGATCTAAAACCTGGACATTATTTTTTAATCAAGCCTCAGATCACAAGCCCTGGAACTTCAAATAAATTGGAGAATCTCTAATGAGGACCAGACACTGAACTCGATGAAATATTAATCTGTGTTATTCATGCTAATGGAGATCTCAGAACATCAGGTGAATTTCACAATCCTTCTGGAAAGCAGCATGGAAAAAAAAACTGAGGTTTTAGAGTCTGACAGATCTATATCAAAGTCCTGCCTCTGCCACTCACTAACTGGATCAAAGTCCTATGCTGGCCATGTGGCCTCTGACAAGTTACAGAAACCCACGGAGCCTCAGCTGGCTCTTCTGCAGGATGAGGAGGAAGCCGATGCCGCCTCATAGGACGATGGCGAAGGCTGAAGGAGAAACCAAGTCAAGCAGGTCGCACGGAGTGAGCATTTTGTCTACACGATTAACACCATGTGCTATCAGTCATGTCTTCTCTACGAGCAGGTAACACACCTGGTCGACGGAGCTATCACAAAGATTAAATGAGGAAACCGATCTGTAAAAGGGAGAAGCTAATTAACTGTTAAATTCATCTGCTCACCACGAAGTCCAGTAGAGGGCGGAGGGCGGAGGGCAAAGAAGAGATGGAAAGGGCGTGGGCTACGCAGAAAGCCCACAGGTGGAGCGGGGGAAGAGGTCGGCGCCGACGCCCAGAGGCAGAGGTGACCTTTGGATTCCTGGTACCTCGTAAGTGAGTTTTAACGCCTCAAGGTTACCTTTTTAAATAATATGCAAAGCAGGTTTATGCAGCATTGTACTATCTTTCTGTTTTCACTTAAAATAGTTTGCATTTCAGGGATTCATCTCCCAAGAAATGGCTTCACGCAGCAGGGCCTGTTTCTGTGCTGAAGAAGAAAGTAGGACCACTTACCGAGGGATCGTTCATAAAACTGCTCGTTTCCGGGTCTGTCAGGAAGGAGACCTGTAACACAGTCAGTCATAAGGCAAGGCCCCTCCGCCCCCTTCCAGAATGTTCTGTGATTCTGTTATTGATGTCCCATGTATGCCTCGTGAGCAAGGAGGAGGCAGTGGGAGATCCCCAGGGTTTTGCCATCGTCAGCACCAATAGGAAAACACCTCGGGAACAAAAAAAAATGGCTCTCGAGCCTCACACAGAACATTAACCAATCCCACTTCAAAAGAGACGTGGCACAAGAAGGAAGAAAAGAGCCCCCCACCCCATCCGCGGCTCACAGAGCTCTCGTCACACGGCCGGAGTCACCGAACTCAGCCTCAGCTGGTCAGATGACATTCCACCCACAACTGCCAGCCACACGGTAGTGCACACCTCGACCCGTAACTCGGGCTGCGCATCCAGGAGGGAGCAAGCGCGTTTACGCTTGGAAACCCTCTCAAGGTCAAAACCAACATCTCCCTTGCCTGTCTGACAGAGACGTCGGGCCAGCACATGAAATCATACATGGAAAGGCTCTGCGCAGATACAAAGGGGTACCTAGATGGGAAGTTGTATCGCCATTGTCTCACGTTAAGAAAAAAAAAAACAGGAATAAAAGGATATGTTTATTTTCTGTAATTATTGTAATTGTTCAAAGGTTGTGTATAGATATTTCTGGTTTTAAATGACTCACTAACAGGAAGCTTCATAGAAAGTTGTCTCAAGAGAGAAACATTAAAAAGAACAGATTTCAACTTACCGAGTAGATAGTCGTTTCTCCATCTAGAAGATCCCAATATATCCCCAAAAACCATCTACGTTAATTTAGGCGCCGATACGTATCAGTACATGAAAGAGAGAAAAAAGAAAGACACTGTAAAAAATGCAAAGGGCTGTGGAGGACTCTGATGTAGCATGTAATTCATTTTTAATAAAACGCGGCAATATATTATATTAAATAACCGTATATGATATCAAGCATGTATGTCTAAGAGAGTACGTGGGGAAAAGTAATTTACGTGAAGTTCAAATTAACTAAAACGCTTTCCGCTAGACTCAGAATTACCTCCGAATACTGCGGGCCAGACCGATGGAAGCTCGTTATATGGACTTGCAAACAGGCTGTGTTTAGGTCAGAATTTGGAGTTTTCTCTCTACAAAGTCTTCATATGTGTTCAGTTAGGTGAAAGATTATGTAAAAATATACGTCCACACAAAAACTTGCACTCGAAGGCTCATTATTTACAGAAGTCAAAAAGGGAAATAACTCAAAAGTCGATCGACTAATAAATAGGTAAATCAAACATAGAGCATCTATACGATGAAATCCTATTCAATAACATGAAGGAACGAAGTTCTGACACACGCTTCATGGACCTCCGATGATGCTAAGTGAGGTAAGCCAGCCACAGAACAACACATGTTATATGATTCCGTTTATATGAAATGCCCAGAAGAGGCAAATCTACAGACACGAGAAGTAGATGAGTGGTTACCAGGAGCCGGGAGGACAGGGAGCAGAGAACGACTACGAACGGGTATGAGGTTTCTGTCAGAGATGATGCAAAGTGCTGGATTCGTGTCACGATGACGGTTGTACGACATGATGAATGCGCTAAAACCGCCGAACCGCACACATTAAAAAGGGCGACTTTTATGGTACGGAATTATAGCTCAGTAAAAGCGTTATTTAAAAAATAATAGGGACGTGTGTCTAGGTCAGGCCCATGGGAGTAACGCCGAGACATACACATCTCCAGCCAGAACTAGAGAGAAACGCTCCCTCTTCCTCCTAAGTTTAGAGAATGTGAGCCTGGCATCGCCTGTAACCTTGCTTCCTGCTGCAAGGAGAAAGGAAGGTCACCTGCAGGAAGAGAGGGAGGAACAGAGGGAGGGGAGAGGGAGGGAGGAGGAGAGGGACAAGGACAGGGAGAAGAAGAAAATGGAAGCGGTCCAGACAGTGCTGGAGGTTCCTAAACTGAGTTGTCCATTAGCCAACCCTCCCTTCCCTTTCTGGGAATGCGATCCGGGGCATTGTCCCGTTTGGGCGTAGGCTATCTGTGGTCAAATTTCTGGCTCTTAAAATGGAAGGAAGTAGATAAATACAATACTTATTGCCTCTCCTCCCCTGAGTGCAGAACTTCTGTTCAGTTATTCTTCCTCGGGTTCTCCCCTTCGGACTGTTTTTGGGTCTCCTGACTGAAATCTCAGCCAAAACTCACCCCACCCACTCCAAATCAGAAGGTCTCATCTAAAGTCAAGTTCAATCGTCAACCTACAGGTGTTAGGATTGCGCTCTTGGTGGTGACTGCAGAGTCCATGCACTGTATAGAAACCTTTTCTCCTCTACACATTCCTCCTTCAAAATGAAAAAAAAAATAAATAAAAAAATACTCACTACCCATAATTCAAAGATCTATTTGGTTAAGGAGAGGAGACTATAAGCAAGTTCACAAATTTATTTTCTCAAATTTCTTTATAGCTTTTATACCTTTTAAAATTATGCCATGGAAAATCCAAGTTTCTTACATTCGAGACAATTTCTCTCATTATATCCTTACCAGATGACTCTGGGTTTTTTGTTTTCTTTTCAGTTTTATTTCTTCTATTTTTGACTTCTGACAATGGTTTATTTGTTCTGCATTGGAATCCATCCGTCTACTATCTTTCATGTTTGTAGTGTCAACATTTATTTCACTGAAAATGGTTAATGGCTATTTTCTAATTTGTTTTCCATTTCTTGTAAGAAATCTGTTTTAGAGTTTCCAGGATTTACTTTAAATCTCCTTCTGCTTTCTTCTCATTCTTATGAATTGCAGAATTCTTTAATTTCAGAAATTATTTGCATTAATCTGCTCGCCATTCTTTACGAACTCCTAATCGTTGAGGGAAAGCGACCTGGGAGTTTGCGCTAAAATCTGGTTTGTTTCGGGCGCTAACTTAACTTCACGTCAGAGTCTCCTTCAAAAATTTGGAATCGGAAGAGCAGCGAGCGGCCTTCTTCACGTTGCGATGAGAAAGTTGCAACGGGTTTACGGGTTGCCCGGAAGCAACCTCCCAAATCAGACGTGGCAGAGGAGTGAATTTAGTGCACCCTCGATTAAATTAACGCCATGTGCGTTAAAGGTCATAGAATGAACTGGAATCCATTGCTCTCAGCGCTCACTCCGGGCTCCTGGCCCCAGTCAGCACTGTCTCGCCCTTGTCCTGCTGGCGCCCCCATCCGCCCCTGGCTAATTCCCATCTACTCCTCACCTACTCCGCTACTGCCCTAATTAGAACCCTTCAAGGTCCTTTTGCCATTAGGATCAAACAGCAGTGCCCCACATGACTCGCGAGACTGACCTTGAGCTGTCCGTCATCCTCTCCAGCCCCGCCCCTACGCCTCTCTCTGTCATTTGCTCATAATGGGTTTCTGTTCATTTCAACCTCCAGCTTCTCACGCTTTAGGGCGCTCCCCCGTGACCTCCCCTCCCCTCTGTCCTGACGTCCGCCCACCCTCTAGTTCTGTCTGAACTTCGGTGTTCCAGGAGAGCACCCCCTGCCCTCCACACAACATTCTGTCCTCTCAC
Source organism: Rousettus leschenaultii (assembly GCA_015472975.1). NCBI lineage: Eukaryota > Metazoa > Chordata > Mammalia > Chiroptera > Pteropodidae > Rousettus > Rousettus leschenaultii. The sequence goes on along the minus strand of BNJM01000537.1, from coordinate 231,629 downwards.
ATGCTCCCAAATGCTTGCCCTGCTTAGTGGATGTCACTCAGGCTCATCTATAAAGGCCACAGGGCCAGGACTATGCTTGCCTTGCTCCTCGCTGCCTCCCAAGCTTTTCCCACAGAAACCACAAAATCAGCACCAACAAAATGCTTCTGAAACGACACGCTAGGTCCTTGTCCTACCTGGGCTAGCCAGGCAATGAGCACGCGGATGTGTTAGCTGTGAACCACATCTGACCTTCCAGATATTTTAATGGCGTCTAGAAAAGCAAGTGTTTTGTATGTGCTTTGGGACCAAGAAAATAGGATCCTGAGGAGAGCACCCCGGAAATCACTTGGGGGTTAATCCTCAAAAGCTGCCAGTGTGAACGAGGTCCAGCAATTGGTTACGTTCTTCACTTTGTGTGGAGAAAGTCCCAGCAGCCTATGCAAAGTTCTCCCTGCACCGATAACACTGTCCCCGTAACTGAGGACGCTAGATGCATCACTTCCTGATTCTGAAGTGGGCTTCCATAATACTAGGCTTTTGGGGCGATCACTTTGTGAGTTATCCAAATGTCTAGTCACTACGTTTCCAACTGAAACTCATATAATACTGTATGTCAACTGTAACTGAAAAATAAATTTAAAAAATAAATAAAAAATGAAATGGGCTTCCACATAAAATATTGAAAGCGTGGATACGTTAATAATACGGGATAGTAACTTTTATGTGTAATTCTTGAAGTTGAAATTGTATGCTCTTTTAATGTAATTTTTACTACAGACTTAAATCTCGAAAAACGAAATAAAAATATGGGTAGGGAACGATATCATTGGACAGATTTGGCTCTATAATGGTAAAAAGCTTTTTTAAAACACTGTCAAGAATATTATCCCGTTACGAATAAGCAAATAAGGTAACAGTTACGTTTTTATCCCTGGGGTCAAGAGACGTCCTTCTCTATTGTGCTCCTGACCACCTCCCCCTCAGTGATTTTCTATTCATTCGACAAGTACTTACCAAACACCTCACCCGAATCAAACCCCATTCTAGACCAACAAAAAAATAATCCCCGCCCTCGTGAGCCATTCCTTCTAGTAAGAAAAGCAGACAGACGACGAACGGACAGACAAATAAATATGTAATACGATTTCAAGTCAGACACGTAAGTATTGCTGATGCTATAGAATTATTACAAATCATTTCATTGCAAGCGAAGGAGGCGAGACGTGCCCTGCCGTCCGCCGCACGTCTGTTATGCGAGGATGCTAGCGCAGGTCTGTCATGTTCACCAACTCAGTTCTCTCAACAGCCTCGCAGGGGGCCTTGGGCCTGGCATTTAACAGATGAAGAAGCTACAGATCATGAAGTTGAGGGCAAATAGTTTTGAACATGGGTCCAATAAATGACCCTCTTTGTTTTCCAGTAAACCTCAGTGGCATCGAGCTACGTGCCCAGACCTAAAACTTCGAAGGTTTGCTAATTGGTACCTTAAGCTGTTTTCCTAATCTGGGTGTGTTGTTGCGGGGGGGGGGGGGGGGGGNNCGGAGAGAAGGAGGGAGAGACAGGGAGGGAGGGAGAGAGAGACGGAGAGGGTGAACCCCAGGAGGAAGTGAGGAATATTAGGAAGGAGATCTTAGAGGACTCAGAGTGAGGAAGCAGAGCTGCGCTTGCCCACGGCCAGGTGACGTTCTGGCTACTCCGTCACACCAGTCTGCTTGTCACAGACACACGGACCTGAAGGGGGGCCGTCCCGGGGGACATCGCGCTCCTGGCCATACCTCTTCACTGCTGCTAGACTCGGAGCTGGAGGACCAGCGGCAGTAAACCCACACGTCCTGCACGCGCTGGGCCGACATCCGCACGGTGCTTCTGCAGACGGCTGCCGGCTGGAAAACGCGCAACAGTGAGTCCCGTCCCCGTCCCCGGCGGCCCACAGAAAGGTTAGGGCCTGCCCGAGAAATCGGCGGCCCCGCGGGGCCTGGCGAAATGGCGCAGACAGAGAGGGAAACTCGCAGAGGCATTTCACGTTTCCCGAAATGAAAATTCCTCAAGGCCTTAAGCAGAAACGAATGAAATATTTAAATATCCTTGAGGTGTTTGCTACGAGTCCCCAGGGAAAGCGAGCGCTCCCTTCATGAGCACCGAGCGGGCTCCAAAAAGAAAAAAGAAAAAAAAAGAAATGGGAAAAACCCAAAGGACTCTGCTTTCCTCTTCGTCAGCCTCCGATTTCATGAGAAACAGACGCTTGTTGACAGGTGGGTCCTTTGTAAACCAGGCACAGAGGAAAGTTTCACGCAACAAATAACAAAACAAAGGATTTCTTTTCAGGATTTACATCATCCTGAAGCAACCCTGACGGAATCAAGCCGATTGCGTCAAAGCCCCAGAATTCACACATCAGAACGCAAACGCCTCGGGAAGCAAACGCTGGGCTGACGGTGCCGCCCATGGGTGGCTGGGCTGACGGTGCCACCCATGGGTGGGCGCTGACCGAGCGTGGACCGCGTTCTGGTCACTGGGGACAGAAAACTGGACATGCCAGGGTCCCGACCCCAGGGAGCCGGAGCTAGTGGGGGAGACAGATATTACACAGCGCTCGACCACAAAATAATGCGAATCTCACGGCTGGTGTTTCAAATTATTGGAAGTAAAATTCGAAACGTCCCTGGGGCTGTCGGCCTCCTTGTATTCACTTCGCCATCATCGTCCCATTTTAAAGAGCAGGAGACCGAAGCAACGGGGATTAAATGATTCGCCAGGACCACTCAGGACCCCAGAGCTCGAGTCTGCAACCACTGGGCGACACCCCACCCGGGCAACACAGGGTGGACCCGGTCAGTGCCCCCAGTGCGGCCGCACCGCAGCCAGCGGCCAAGCTCTCCGCGTGCCTTGGAAACAGGTCACGGAAGCAGACGAGGCGCTTCCTCGCGCTGGCTTCCGGCGCGGCGGCTTTTCCCAGCACGCTTACCATGTAATAGCCCCTCTGGAAGTCGCAGGCAGCGGGGTCCTCTCCGGAACCGCTCCTGCACGTCGTCTCGCGGATGCTGAACTCTAGGTCCATGCTCAAGCTGTCCTCGTCCAGGACGTTGACCTTCAGGAAAACAAAGCCTCAGTTTTGCCATCGGTGTGTTTCTGAAGTTCACGGCGCTGCATGAGGAGAAAGCGTTATCGAATCATCCACCAATAAGGCAACCAGTCGCCTAGTTCCACGCCCTCACGCCGAAAACCAGAGGAAAAGGCGCTTTTTACCAAAGACGCACGAAGCTTCAGGGAGAAGATGAAACAGGAATATGTATGTCCTACCTCCAAGGAAGCGTCGCATCTGACGACTTACATTTACAATCGATCCTCATTTTTTGCAGACTCCATGCTGCCTACTAGCTAAAATTTATTCATAACCCCGAATTTCAGTTCTCAAGGTCTCTTTGAGGTCATTCACGGGCACGCACAGAATGGCAAAAAACTTGCCACCCGATGCACGGGTTCCCAACTGGGCTCAAATAGGGCGACACTCCGCCCTCTCGTTTCGGCTTTCACACTGCATGTAGTCAAGGGTCATTCTCAGGGTCCTATGTGTGCCATGCTTTTTGCCTTTTGTGCTGTGATCTTCTGTTTAAAATGGCCCCCGGGTGTAGCGAGTGAGTGCCGAAGTGCTGTCTAGTGTTCCTACGTGCAAAAGGCTGTGACACGTCTTACGGAGAAAATCCACGTGCCACATAAGCTTTGTCACGCATGAGTTACGGCGCCGTCGGCTGTGAGTCCAATGCTAACACACAAGGTGTCTGTAAACACACATAAAACACGGTGACATTTTGACCGCTTGATGAAGATATCGCGACCGGAGGCTTGCAGGCACCGCGCCGCCATTCCCGTAGAAGCAAACATTCAGGGTTCATGAAGCCAGTCCTCGCGGCCTCACAGAATATAACGCCCGTGAACTCCATGTGTTTTTAAGTATCCTTTTCCCACGAGAATGCTTTGGAATGTCTTAATTCCTTTTGTGAGTCATTAAGTGGCAAGAACATCTCTGCTGTCCAGGGGTACCCAGCCCCTCTTTCTGCTTCATCGGTTCTGACTTATGACTGACTTCCCTCGATGTTCAACTCCCTTCCCCCAAGGATGGGATGCTTCCCGATGAACCTGCGGCGTTCTGAGGACGCAGAAGCCTCGTGACTCACCGAGCGCCCACTGTGTGCCCAGCACCAGTGGCAGAGTGGGGGAGGTTCAAGGCCACGTAGATCCTAGTGGGGGCGCGTGCCCCAAGACAAACACAGTAAGGAAACCAAATGAGACCATTCCAGAAGGTTATAGCGCTATGAAGGACAATATGCTAATGGGGGTGGCCGGGAGGAAGCGGCTACTCTAGAGAAAGCACCAGAGGAATCCTCCTGAGGAAGGCGTGTTTCAGCTGAGACTTAAAGGTGGGGTAGGAGCTCGCACTTGAGGAAAAGCGGAGGCCGCATCTCGTGGCAGAAGGAACGTGGCTGGTGCGGCCGGAGCAGGATGGACAAGACGAGAATCAGGCAGGGCGTGGCAGGGGTGGGTGTGGAGAATCATGCACGGTGTGGCAGAGGGAGCTGTGGCGGGCGACTTACGGTCTTGCGGCCCGTAAGGTGCTTAGAGTTCATTCTCACGCAATGAGAAGTCTTCGGAGGGTTTTGAGAGATCGGAGGTGAGTCACCACGGCTGCTTCAAGAACACATGGGGGGCAGGAACGAGATGGCACCAGGGGGGAGCCCCCCGTGGTCCAGTACCAGCAATGCCCCCAGGCTCCAAAACCTCTTCCCTCCGGCTCCTCAGCTCACCTCTGGGCAAATCTGAGTCAGTGACACATTCACCCCACTGCCCAACAGGGAGACCGTCGGTGAGAACGTTCTGTGAGAAGCGCAGACCACTTATGGGTGGGAATAACAGGCTCGTGTAAAAAAAAAACATGTTGTTTAGGAAATAAGTGGCCAGCTCCGCACTCAGGAAGGGTGTTGCCGTGTCTCTTTCTGACACGAGAGTCCTCGAGGAGTGAGGACGCAGCACAGGGGGGTTTTCTGAAAACAAGTAGGGCAAAAACAACCTGGCCATCAGTTACTACCACGTGCATTTACAATTTTGGAAGACTGAATATTAAATCTGAGCCTCATAAAAAATAAAAAGCTCTCCCACCAGCGGGGGAGCATTTCCAGGTCTTCGACTTTGATCACGCTTCAGAAATTTCCCTTCGAGCAATTCGATGAAAGCAAACAGAGACACAGACGCTTAGTTTAAAAAAAAAAAGTGAAACTGGGTTTTTGAGTACAGATAATTTTATCGAACTCTAAGATGATTTTGCAAACTATTTTTGCATCTGTAAGCACTTTTTCTAAAATAGATTTAAAAAGCTTCGCTTTTTCATTTGGACTAACATTCAGCCGGTGAATTTCTGCTCTGTGTTGTTTGAAAAAGGTAGAGCGACCTAACTGCTCAACAACAAGAAATCAACTGGAGAAAATCCAAAACCCAGCATTGCTGCGGAAACAAATCATAGTACTTTTATAACTGGTGTTATAATATGGTTCTGTTCTCCTTAAAATATATATTTTATACCTACATATGAAGAGAAAAGGAGACCAGCAGGTATTCTCTCACGTAGTCATAGTGAATATCTCAGAGGAATGGATAATGGATGTTACTTTTAGTTTTTCTTTTTTGTTGTACTTTCTGACCTTTTATAGGGAGCATGTTTTGATTCCTTATTTCAAAGAGAAATAAAAACATACAAGCACTGGAAGACCCATCGCGGTTCTTTTTGATCGTTGTAATGCTTACTTTCATGTGTCATCATGACTGGGCTACAGTGCCCTAATATTTGGCCAAACATTGTTGTGGATATTTCTGTGAAAGTGTTTTTGGATGAGATTGACATGTAAATTAGTGGATCTTGAGTAAAGCAGACTAGCCTCCATAATTTGGGTGGGTCTCGCCCAATCAGTTGAAATCCTGAATAGAACAAAAACTGACCTCCCTCAAGCAAAAAGAAATTCTACCAGTAGATGACCCTTGAGATTTGAACTAAAACACTTCCCTGGGTCTCCAGCCTGCCGGCCTGCCAAGTCAGTCAATCAAACAAACATTCTCAGATAGATAAGTAGATAGATGATAGATAATAGATAGATAAATAGACAGATGGATAGATAGGTGATAGATAGACAGACGGTAGAACATACGCTCTAGTGGTTCTACCTGGCGAAGTCTGACTAAGACGGCGATTTACCTAATAAGCTCTTCTTATTAGGTAAAAAGTAAAGATCGGATCAACGATAGCGGGTAAAGAATAATTTAGAAAGCCAAAAAGCAAGACATGCAAAGAATGTGAAAGGAAAAATGGACAGAAGGGGGCATAGACACGAAGAGCCCCAAAGCTTCTGTGACTTTGCCCCCAAATGTCCCCGAGCCCCCCACCCTGCTCCCACGTGAGGCCTGGCTGCCCTTCCTCGCTGTCGGCTTCCTGAGGTCCCTTCTCGGCTTCTTCCCTCGCACCCGCTCCACACGGCACCTAGGGAGATCTGCAAATGCGAAGGTCCTCAAGGCCGCTCTTTGTTTCGAGCCCTCCTGGTCCCCGGCAGGGGCTGCCCACGGTCCCAGCTCAGGTCCGCTTCTCTGACCTCAGCCCCGCTCACGTGGTTCTAGCCGGACTCTCTCTTGGGGTCCTTCAAGGGCCTCCCAGTGGTCTTCTCATCCCCGGAACTTCTTGTCGCTGGGCGAGTCTCGGCTCGCGTAAGGACACTTCCTCCCGGTCCGACGGCTGACCCAGCCCCCGCCCATTCGTCCATCAACGTGATCTGTTTCCTGCACAGTGTCTCCCGGTCTCTGAAACAACGTCATTCGTTTGTGGAACTGTGCGCCTTCCTCCCGTCCCCCCTCCTAGCCTCGCCCTTCACTTCCTCTCCCTGCCCGGTGGGATCTGAGCTTTGAGAAAGCTCCGCCGGGTCGCCCCGCTTCTCTCCCCGTCCTCAGCACGAGGCCTGTGGCCGCCTTTCCTCTCTGCACGGGCGTTCCCCGAGGGAGCAGTCGGAGCGAGCCTGACGGCGACGACGGGGGGCAAGGACGCCGTCACTGCCCGAGTCGCGTGCCTCGTTTTTTCTCATCCTCTTTCACATGTGGTGCCCAAGAGGTAAGTCAGTTAAAACCAGTAGCAAGAGAATTTGATCCTGGTTCGCAGGTAAGGCCCAGTGGGCCACAGAGCAGAATGACCTGGAGGACAAATAGGTAGGAACACGAGCCCTGCCCCAGGAGACAGAGATGCCCC
>BNJM01000537.1:198808-212125 GCA_015472975.1 Rousettus leschenaultii | reverse complement strand
CGGCAGCGACGCCGCCCTCCTAACCGGAAGCCGGAAGCCGGGAGCCGGAAGCCGGAAGCCGGCTGACCTGGTCCTGGACTCTCAGGCTTCGGCAGCATCCCTGGCGACGTCGTGGTCCTTGCACAGCGACTTAGCAGCAGCAAAACCAGCGCAGGGCACTTCCCTCCCCACCGCGTGAGGGGACCGAAGGCAAATGTCGTTCCCCGACCTCAGCAATGAGCAAACCAACAAAAACAAAAGACGAAACTGCTAACGCTCTTAACCTGGGAGCTATGTCTCTTTTGCTTTCTTTTAAAACTAAAAAATAAGAAAATAAAATAAAAGCAAGCCCTCGGTCGTGTGACCAGTGCACGTCGGGGCCGCGGGTGGGAAGGGGACTGAGGCTGCGCCCCCCGCCCAGACTGTGCCTTTTGGGATATCGATTTTAAGCCGGTTATTAAGAAACAAAAGACTCAGAAAGAACCTTGACCCTCCCTCTTCCTGCCCAAGAAAGTCAGAGGGAAAGACCAGCCTGGGAGGGAAACTGAGGATGTTCTCGTCAGTCTGCTCGGAGGTAAGCACAGCGGGCCAGAAGGCGGCCCCGCGGCCTGCATTGGAGGCCGCCCGGGCCCCACTGTTTCTGGGTTGCGAGGTAAAAGTTGATGTTCCTCTCTTCCTCAGCTACCTGTCATTTCCTGCTTCCTCTGAGATCCCATCACTGCCTCTGCCATCTCTGTCCAGAATAGCACATATATACCCAATTTTACTCCAGTGTTTTTGGAATTTTCACGCCTGTGTGAATTCCTCATGCAGGAGTATTAAATTTGATTTCACTCATTAATATCTCTCCGTCAATTTGATTATTAGCCTGGCTAGAAGAACTAAGAAGGTGGGAGAGAAAGTATTGTTTTTATAGCTCCCAACATGTGCCTCAATGCCCCCCACTGCATGGGTCCCCCGTGGCCCAGCCGGAAACCCCGTCCTCTTTACCTGTACAAGGAAGACGCCCTGGGCGCATTTGGTTCGATTTCAGTTTTCCTGGAAAAATCTTTCCTGCCATATGAGGGTGAATGTCACAGGATAATCCACGTGAAACGCTTAACGAAGTTGCTAAGTGACCTCCAGATCCAACGACTAACGTTGTGGGAGTGTGGGCTGCTTGCGGGCACAGGTGTAGGCGTTCAGCATCCCTTGCACCCGGGGAAAGGTTCAAGCCTGTGTGCTCGCCCTCTCGCCCATGTGTGCTCCCTCTCCCTCCAGCACCCATGCTGAGCTCCCTGCAATTAATTAGTCCTCTCCATCGCTCGGGCTGGTTCTGGGGTACCTTCCTGCCTCTACCCCAGGGCTCAGCTGGGACCCCCTCTGCCCGCTCCCTGGAGTTCTGCAGTACAGTTCCCACTGGAGCCCACAGTGACTCAGAACTGCAACCATCTTGAACTTGGCTCTCCCCGTAGACAGTCAGGGCCCCCAAGGACCAGCTTAGCGTCATGTCCAGACCCAGCAAGGCACACAGTTCCCGTGTCTGAATGCATGAATTAAAATTATGGGAAAGGCCAGGTCTTTGCCCTACGAGGGGTCCAGTGAGGGCACAGACCCCTATCTAATGGCCAAGGCAGCCCAGTAGACAGGCTGGAAGGGCTGCAGTCAAGTTTGCAAATCAGATTTCAAACTCCCAGGGGGAAGGACCGGTGACCTCACCCAGCGGTGCAGGGAGAGAACCAGATGGTGCTTGGTTAGGGATGCAAGGGACAGGGTCCAAGCTGCAGAGCCTTCAGCCTTGGGCAGCTCAGTGGGGCCTGACCAGAGCCTGTGGCCTCCAGAAGGCCTCGTCTTTAAGCGACCCTCAGGTGCTTCTGTTGCCCACATGTGCTGTGAGGTCGGGTCGGGGAGCTCTCGTAGGACGGAGCTGCTCTGGGAGTGGAGGATCAAGGCAGGCTTCCTGGAGGAGGTGATTCTCGAGCTGGGCCCTCCCTGCTGTCAGATAAGGGTTCACCAGCAAGACTTTGGACACAGGAAGAGCTGAGAGTGGTGACGAGAGGGAGCAAACATCCGCAGAGCAGTCGCGAAGTGCCGGCCGGGACCTTGGAACCTCTCATTATCTCATTCGATCCTCTCAGCCCTCTGGGGGAGGGGGTCACTTTACAAATGAGCAAATCAAGGCACAGAGAGTGTAAGTAACCTTCCTGAAGTCACACAGCCCGCAAAGAGTGAAGCTGGGGTCTCACAGTTCTGAACCCCAGCACTACAGAATTAGAAAGTCCACTGAGGCTTGAAACAAAGAGAGGGAAGAAGTCCAGGGGGACGGGGGACACAGCAGCGTGGTTTTCCCATGATGCGGCGTGCTGGCCGGTCAGTGGTGAGTAACGCGCTGGGAAGGGGACACGGCATTTGGCTCTGGCCAGGAGGGCCGCACGGGCACTTGGCATGGAGTCTGTGCCAGGTGTGTCTGGAGTTTGGGAACCAGACAGAAGTGTCACGCCATTCCCCTGCAGAGTGAGTAAGGGCCAGGCTGCCGATGTCACACACTCCAGACCAGGGGGTCGGATAGGACTTGGCAAGTAGGGAGCCACTGAAGACTCGTGAGTGGGGATGGTACACCCCTGACACCCCTGACCCCCGACTCTCGGAGCGGTGACACGAGTCGGGAGAGGTGGCAGCTTCGACGACAGCGTGCTTGACAGGTATCGCTGTGATTCGGCACAGCGGGAGGCTCTGGGGACTCACAGGCGTGACGTGCCCGCGCTCCAGGTCACCCGCGATCCGCCGCCGTGATCGCTCTGTGGCTCGTGTGTCTCTGTTCTGGAGACTGGCATCGTCACAGGGAGGGGGCCTCGAACACAGTGCTCTCTCTCTCACAAGTCCCCCTCGCTGCTGCTTTGCTCGGTGTCCCCGTCTCGACAAATCCTCCTGGGAGCTCGCCCAGCGACCTCAGATGCCGCCCCATGCCTGTGTGCCATCAGGGACCGTCTGTGGCCACCTGGGCCACCTGGACCTCTCACTCTCTACCCCAAGGGGCTCCTCAGGGCATTTCTGCCGTGCAAACAGGGGAAGGACATCCTGGAGAGGAATCTGGGGCAAGCCCTTTTCCTCCGCCTACTGCACAAATACGCTCTTCTCTAAGACCCCACCCCACACAGCTGTCCCCTCAGTCTGCGCCCACTGCCCTGGCCTCTGCCCTGCGTGTGGCACACTGCTTTGGGTGTTAATTCGGTTTCTTAAACCAGCCTCACCTCCTCTACTAGATTGTAAGACGGTGGAGGGCAGAGGCCTCCTCTTCCTTTTATTTATTTTGAACCATTCTTATTACCCAAGTGGGCAGGTCATCACAATGTGTGGCACACAGAACAGGGAAAATGTCTCCGTGTCAAATGAGACGTCCGTAGTGGAAAGAAAAACCGCTTTAAAAATCGATGTTCTGAACGTGACTGTGCAGCCCCCGAAGCCCCAGCTCGATCCCAAACCAACCGTGGTACAGAGACGTCCGCTCGGGTCCCATTGGCACGCGGGGCGGCCACCGAAGTTGTTTCGTCCCTAACGATTCCCATCTTCACGTGGATTCCCATCCACGTGTGCCTGGGCCAGGGGTCGGGGGTCGGGGGTCAGGGAGGGCAGTCGGGAGTTTGCTTCCAACATCAGCTAGGCTGAGGGCCTGGCTATTTCCCAGACAGAGGCTGCGGGCAGGGGCTGTCTCCATGACAACCACATACTTCCCCAACCCTCCCTGAAACAAATGTGGCTTTGGAGCAGGAGGACTCTGCTGTCAACAAGGAAATCACGCCCCGGCTGGGCGTGAGGCTTCCTCTTCCCATCCTGTGCAGGTGTGGATGACAGAGAGCTCATTAGAGCCCCGTTTGTGATCCCAGAGGTGACCCCTGCGTCCTCAGAAATAGCCCGGCATGCCTGTGGTGCCTGTGGGGTGGTGACATGAGGAGCAGGTTCTGCGGCAACAAAGCTGGAGACCCGGGAGCTGCAGACGGGGGCCCAGCGGGGGGCAGGGGGGGGGAACCGCACGGTGGGCCATGGCGACCCTGGCCATGCTGGTGAGACCCAGACCCGGGGGACAGCCTTCTGCTCGCATTCATCAGAATGTGCTAGTCCTCTGCTTAGAGACGGCAGCCCACTCTGAGAACTAATCTCTACAGCGACACGTCTGACCGAACTCAGGAATTTCCCTTTCTCCCCTCTCAGAAGCAGAACACAAACGATGACGATTCCTCCTTTATTTAATTCGTCGACACACTGAGTTAAACCGGGTTACAGGATTCCCAGGAGTGGTGATGGACAGGCAGGTACACAGGACACTTTTAGAACCACACGCAAGGACGTAGCACCTTCCATTAGCGGTGCGTTCAATACCTGTGCTATTTTCATGAGCCGCGCCTAAAATAATGACTTCGCATATGCCAAAGTCGCAGAGCGCCTAACCACACAAAAATATCTCCCGGGCAGGACGAGCTGAAGACAGCGGACAGTTCCCTCCCTGCTGCAAGTGACTCGTTCAAGTTCTCTGTGTTTAGCATCAATACTTCCTCTTGCTGCTGATACTGATGTGCACATCAGCCTGTTTCTTAACCTAACACAAATATGGGCAGTGGAAATATATGGGACAAATGTATCTAAGGAGATTAGCCAACAGTTATGCTAAACTCCGTCTTCCGGGAGGTTTTCAATTCGACTGGCTGGTTTTATGCACATTCCCTACTTGCAGTGAGGGTAAGAGGATGGGGCTGCTGTTTCTCTCTGCAGGTCTTCCGCACGGCGCCATACTCTTTATTTTTCTGGTCGGTTTGGAGATGACACAAGCCTCTGCTTGGTGGCTTCAGAAAGGGCAGACATTCTGGTTGCCACGGTGAAATGAAAGCGACATTCTCGCACCAACAGGGAAATGCTGAAAATGCCATTCGTTGACCGTTTCTGTCACGCACATTTTATCCCATGTACTTTCAGCACCCGGAACCGTGAGCTGCCCAACCCCGATGAAGCAGAGTCCCGCTCAGGCCGTTAACGGGGTGTGAGTGAAGAGGCGCCTCCCGCTCACGTCGGGGGCCGTGGACAGCACGAACGCCACCGAGGGGAGGCATTTCCGCGGCTTCCGGGCAAAACGGAAAAAGCTTTTTCTCGCTTGGTGCACGCTCCTGTCATTTTTCTAATTAGATGATCTTTTGACAGTTTCCTTCCCAGATTTTCTTCTTCAGCCACCGAGTTTATAGTCTATTCAAAGCCGAGAAAACAAAAACAAAAACAAAAACAAAAACGAATTGTGGACATGTCAACGGCCTCAGGGACTTCTGGACCATCTCTTTGGGATGAAGATAACGTCCCTTCCAGGGAAAGCTGGGTCTAGGACTGTTAGAAAAGATACTCTCTCCAGTTTGACACCAATGCCATCACCACCCGTAATATTTAGATAAGTCTATTGGCTTCTTCCTAAACTAGGGATTAAATATACTATTTTATTAAGAGTTCTAGGTTCACATAGCTCCTATCTTATACTCGAGTTAATAATTCCTATTTGCTATACATTAGTGAAAAAGCTTGGTAAGTGGTTTGATCATCAGTACATAATCGTGGGGCCTGAGCCACGGGAAACTTCCCCAAATGCTGGAAGACTCACGCACAAAGACACTCATCCCACTGACCAACTGGAGACAGCCTTCGATGATCAATGTGGTGGAACTCACTGGAAGAGGCTGAACACTCTGCCATCATTAATATAATGTTTAAGAAGGCCATAAATATAAAGAAGCCATCTTTGATAAAATACTGAGTGCGAAGCTTATATAAAATTGTAAGTATGGTATGATGACATTATGTAAAATTTTTTAAAAGAGAAAGAGACATGCATAGAAAAAAATGGACTTGGAAAAACATCCTGAAACGTGATTATCTTTAGGCAGTGGGACTATTTATAGTCTTTCTATCTTTTACATGGCCTACGTTTTCTATAATATCTATGAATTCTTTTTAGTAGGAAGATAATAAATAGGAGGAGGAAGAGGAGCACCCGTTTAAAACTAAGCAGTGGTTCGTCTCAAGGGTCCATTTTGGGGTGATCTTCACCCTGTCCTGGTGCCGGTGAGAGGGGGAGGTGCGGGTTTGCCTCCTCCTCGAATTGATAAAAAGCACAATGGGATAGGGAAACGGTCTCTCCCGAAAAGAGTGAGGTCCTCTTCCAACAGAAGACCTGATTTGGGAGACTTGTAACAACATGCCAACTAATTAGTCACATGATACAAAAAAGGAAGAATAACAGAGACTCGAATGGAGACAAAGCGACGGCACAGGCGGAGGCCGGAAACCGCGGCCGCCCTCCGCCCCCGGAGGAGACGCTCTCCTTGACAGGCGGGCGTCAAAAGCAGGAACCGGGAAGGACGGCGGAGGACGTGGGAACACGCTCTGACACTGCCAACAGCAAGCCCTGGTCGCGGAGGCCCAGAGGGCAGCCGCCGCGGGGCCCATGGAGGCGACGCCCTGCCTTGACCTCCCCTTGGAGGGCGAAATCAATCACACGCGTCGGTGTCAGATTAGAGCACAGCGGGTGGGTAAAACCGCCCGCCGGGCAGCGGGGGCCGAGCGGTCCTCGGTCACCAGGCCGCTCGCTCGTCCTCGTCCGCACTCCTTGGGTCTTTTCCGTTCGGCCGTCTGATGTCACCTGTGGAAACAAAGCAAACAAAGAGCCGTGTGGGGCGCGGGTTTCTCGCGCTCCTTCTCACGCTCCCGCCTGCTGCAAAACCGACGGGCGACGCACGGGCACGGGGCCCGAATTCACCGCCAGAAACTGCGAGGTTCTCTTCCGGTGTCGAAGTGGCTGTGAGACCGTTCATTTGTTTGTTTCTCTTAAAGATGTGACCTGACCAGTTTGCCAGTGAGACACAGAATAACCGATCACAGTTGAATGGTCGGTGACTGATTAAGACTCGCGAAGTCTTGGGGTGCTTTATTTTCTGCATAAAGAAAAGGATCAGTTGATAATAAACCCAAGAAACTGCGATAATTTGTCTAAATGAAGTTTCATGACGGGTCCCAAAGGAATTCCAAATCCTTCAACTGAACCGGATTGTAAGGGCGGCAAACACGAGAATCGGTGGGTTATGATGCAGGGATTAACCATCCGGGGGCCGCACCTGCCCCGTGGCCCTCGCGCCCTAAGTGTGAAGGTGCGAGGAAGCAAATGGCTTCGCTCTCACCCTGGGTCTGTCTTCGTCCGCCTCGCTGTGGGAGGAAGAAGGAATGCACATACAATGATGTGTTTATGCCATCACGAATCGCTGTATCAAAGGCTGATTCGGTGATGAAGAGCCAGATGGGGGAAGGACAAAGAGCCACCCCCGAGCGTCCACCCCCACTGCTGTCAGCTCCCTCTGCCTGGGTGGCGTTCTCCTCCCTTGTCCCTGCATCAAGGGGGGATCACCTTCGCCCCTCCGGGGAAAGACCTGTCCAGGAGGCGGCAGCAGAATGATGTCTTAGCAGCGTGTAGCTGGTTGCCTGTAAAACTGCATTTTTGGTGACCTTCTTAAAGATTGGCCAGACAGACAACATCCAGAAGAGAAAATGGACCTCGCATCCGGAAGAAAAAAGTATGCCAAAAGATCGCATATGCCCAATTCCTCGTTTCTAGAGACAGGCGTGGTTAAGAATTTGCGGGGCAGCTCTTCCCTCATAGGCAATTCTCGTCCTTTTTCTTTCGTGGAGGGTCACACGGAAGGGAAGCAATGTCCTTCTCCCGACTCATTTTCCTTCACTGATTAATGACTCTGCTTAAATTTAAGTTTAAGCGGAGGGCAAGCCGACAGGAAGCCGGTGCGTTCGCTCACCGTCCTCACAGTCAGCACGCTTGGAAGAGAATGAGAGATGAGGGGAATCGGGCTGGGGGAGGCGGGTACGCAACTCTCCTTCTGAAACTTTTCTGATTATTACACCTCAGTGGCTTATAAAAAAAAATCATTTAAAATGTTTTATCTCTTCCTGATTTTTAAAACATTTCAATTCATAAATTAAAGAAAATGGCAAATGTTCCAAAACGCAAACCGAATTTATTGTAAGGTAAAATATTGTTTTCATTTAACACTATTATGAAAGAGTTGCAACACATTCCCTCTGATTATGCAACGTTTATTTTCTTGAGCGACTTGAGAGGCTATACCTGCCTTTCCAATTAGATAAAATATGCATTAATCTTATTCTAACCAAGTTCTCCATGATAGAGAGCTTTTGTATATAATCTATAATTGTTAGAACCCAAAGGAAAAGCATCGAGTGACCAGAAATATTGACAGGGACTTGATGATCACAATTACCCTGTAACACAATCGCTCCATAAACAGAAATTCTGCAGTGTGAGTATTTAATAATCAGTGCCTGAGCCTCAGCACAGGCCCCAGCACGGCTCCCTCAGCACTTAATAGACCCTCGATAAATATTAAAGGAAGAGAAGGAAGGAAGGAAGGAAGGAAGGAAGGAAGGAAGGAAGGAAGGAAGGAAGGAAGGAAGGAAGGAAGGACGGGAGTCACATGTTTTTATTCCTTGCAAATAACTTTCTAGTCAAATGGCATGTCCACTGCTTTTTTTCCCCAGCTCTTCATGCCCCTAGCAATATTTCGAACACTTGTTTTCAGAATTTGAACAGGTCATGGGAAATCATAATTAAAGTAAACAGTAAGATCAGGGAGCAAAGCCTTGGGTTCAACTTTGCCATTTAACTGAATTACATTTTTATCGCGCAAGCGAGCTATTGCTAAAGACCTTGAATGCCTTACTAAAAACATCTTCGATAGTAAGATGTGATCAACGTACACTTCCCGATAGCGAAGCAAACAAACACACATTTCCATATCCCACAGCAATAAACATAGTGATGTCCCATGTGACTGAGGGTCATGGTTGAGGCACCGATCTGTAACGACACCCACGACAGAGACTTAAGGAAGAAAAAAAAAAAATGTCGAGTCTCAGAATAGGGGGACCTCGATTCAATTAATGCCAAAATAGCTACACAGGTTGCAAAAAAAACCACGTGTACCCCGTGCTGGCTGTGGCGGCCTCGGCCTGGGAGCCGGGTGGTGGGGAAAGTAATACAAGAGGGCCCCCCCACCCCGGTTCCTTCCCACCGCCCCGCGCTGTCTGAATTTTTCACATGGTGCACTATTTTCAAACCTGATAGTATGTGAAAGTGAAATAACTGAGAAAAAGATCGTAATTTTGAATTAGTCTTAGAACATATAAATTTACAGAGCAAAAAAAAAAAAGCATTACGATGGCTTACCTTGTTATAATTAGATTTTTCTCCATCAGAGTCCACGAGTTTTATTTGATTTTATTAGCGATCTCTTTCAGAAGACCCTTGAGATCATTAAGCTTGGAAAGGGAAAAAGATAGAACTGGTCTTAGGGTCAATTTTCCAACTCCGAATTTTAAATGATCGCTCTATAGCTGTTCCATTACACACACACGCACACGCACACACGCACACACGCACACACGCACACACGCACACACTCACACGCACACAGTGAGTCTGGTGCATGGCTGGAATAGGGCAGAATGAGCGACGTGACATTTCGGACTCTGTCTGTAGCTCACGTTCTGAAATCGCATCGCTAACAAACGATCATTAGCACCAATTAGCATTACCTTCTCTCAAACGCAAACCACTAGAAACAACAGATTTTAAGAACGCAGAGAAATGATATGTATGAATTATAACGTTATATGTAACGAATACTAATGAAATTATAAGATGCCAATAAAGTCTTGCTTTGATACAAGCAAAATACTAATAAATCAAGTTTTCGCAAATAAAATGTCTCCCCTCACGAAAAACCAGTATAAATTATAAAAGGCATAATAAAATTATTTCTGATACACGCATATTTCACAAGTTTACTTGTAATGCATGAAGCTCATTTTAAATTATACGCCATATTGATACACTTGATAAAAGCTGTAGACATAATGCCATTTCTATAAATTGGTTTCTAACTTGCTATATCTCTCACTCAAGGAAAAACCTGTGTTTAACTTGGGCTTATTTCCAGTAACGACCTCATCATTTACATTTCTTTTTTTAGAGAACAAAAAGAAACCAGAAGGGCCGGTGGCCGCCTAATGGAGGAAGGCATGGTGGCCGCCTAAAGGAGGAAGGCATAGTCAGATCCCTCCTTACAGACTTAAGGTCAATCGTCAACGACTTTGTTTTCTGGTACATTATCTATTCACGGGAGGGGCTCTCGGGAGCCTCTGTTGATGTAGGGTGCTTGTTGACGCACCTGTTTAGGGCATACACTCACTCCAGGAGCTTGCTCAAGAAACAAGTGACCATCCCTAAAGTCCCCTGTGGATGGGAAGGAGACTTCTCTGCTGCTCAGAAGATGAGGCGCACAGGACGGAGGAGGGGTAAACAGGAGAGACGGGGCAGGGCATCGGGCGAGAAGCGGGAGGTAGCGGAATCCCACGGGCGACGGACGGTCTTCGCTCTGCGCTGTGAAGTTCAGTCTCCCGTGGGACCCACCCAATTTCTCCCCAACCCTGCAAAATGCAGGGTGTAGGTGGGCTTCTGGTGGGAGCCAGGAAGCGGCTGAGCTCGGCGGCCAGGGGGACACCGAGGGGGCCGGCAAGCACGTCTCTGAGGTCCCCGGAGACCCCTGGCTCGCACATGTGTGCGGACAGCCTCCCATTACTTCATCGTGCGCGACTCCCTCAGCCCACACCCCCGCCACCCCCGCCACCCCCACTGTTCAGGCCCCCTGTCCCTACTTCGGTGGCTCCTGCCTCCTCGCTCTGGGAGGCCAGCCAGCAGGTGAGCAGGGGGACTGTCTCGAGACCTCCATGCTGCGACAAACCCAAGCCACCCTCAGACCCTCGCCGTTTGGAGGTCGGCTTGTCCGATGACCCCTGACCCGGGCCTGGCAGGGGTCTCAGTGGCAGGCGTGGCTTGAGGAAGCTTCGGCCCGACTCCTAAGCCGACTTTCCAAAAATGCCCTCCCAAACCGGCGAGGCGAACCCACACGTAAAACAACGAAACGAACGAAAAGAGCCCGTTTTCTCTACAAACACGACGCCCAGGCAATCCGGAATGTGCGTGGCTACCGCTTAGAGAATCGTGACCGCTCCCTAATCCGACACAGCTCAGCCTGAAAACGCTCCGGTCCCAAACCACTTAACGAAGCATCCATTCGTGAGATCGAGGGGCCGTGTCTGCTTTGATGGCACTGAGCCCAGCGCCCGGCACGTGGAAGGTGCTCAGTACATATTATGTGCTTTGTGGCTTAGGTATAGATGCAGCGGACAATACATTTAAACAAAAATGTGCAATGCAGAAAAATGAATAGATCATAAGGTTTTATGTGCATTATAGATTGCACATTCTAATCTTAGAATACGGTCCCTTAGAGCGCCTTTCATAGTCTATAAATTTCCTCTGATCTTTAAAAATGTCCAGCACTTTCCTTTTTCCTCTTCACGTCACGGCCATGATATACGTCCTAACATGACCACGTGTGTACAGTACTCAACTCTAACGAAATAGGCATCTCTCTGGGGACTCTATTAAAAATCAGTACGCATGCAACATCGGAATGAGAGTGGCCACAAGAAGACATACTCGTGCGTGACAGCGTGTCTCCAAAGGTGACTGCCACCTGCCCCCTTCTCCCTGTACACATGCGCCACTCTCACATCAAAAGGTGGGTTACAAGCCCAAGCCACAGGGATCAGAGGGGTCACATGGAGGCACACCGAGGAGCGAGACCTTGGCCTCG
Organism: Rousettus leschenaultii; assembly: GCA_015472975.1. NCBI lineage: Eukaryota > Metazoa > Chordata > Mammalia > Chiroptera > Pteropodidae > Rousettus > Rousettus leschenaultii. The sequence goes on along the minus strand of BNJM01000537.1, from coordinate 200,390 downwards.
CCGCCAGCTGAATCCAGCCCGGAAAGGCCCGCTGAGCAAACGTAAAGCAGAACTGCCCAGCCGGGCCCAAATTCCTGGCCCGCAGAAGCAAGAGCAAATAAAACGGCTGTGTGAAGCCACCGAAGTGCGGGGTCGTTTGTTACGTGGCAATAGCTAACTGTGGCGAGAACATTCGACTGTCGGCACAGAACGGACCATCGTCCCGAGGAGCCGATACCAATATACACAGCCGACGGTTCCAGGGGAGGCAAGGAGGGGGGCGACTCGGGAGGAGGAGACTAACTGGGGGGCCAGGAAGGCACCGGGCACGGACCCACCGTCCTGCACGAGCCCAGAGCTCAGGAGCTGGGACCTGATGGTCCGTACCACAAATTAATCACCAAGAGACTGTGACCCGGGTGCGTGCCCGTGCGGGAGGTCTGCTGGGGCGCCTTCCGCCAGTGCCCAGCAAGACCCTCCGCGGGTAAGGTGCTGGGTTTGGAGGCAGGGACGTCTGGCTGCCAAACAGCGAGGCCCCGGGAGGCGACGGGAATGTCACCACCCTCGATGGCATCTCCAGGGTACCACGATAAAGTGCCAGGTACCAGCTCCTCGTCAGAGCCTAACGCGGTCCCGTGTTAGCGAGCTGACTGCCACCTCGGCCGAGCCTAACCACGGCTTCTGGCTCTCCCCCTCAGGGCGGGTGCGGGCGCCCTCTCCCCACGCCCGGCGCGGCCCCACGAGCGTGTGCATTCGCGACGCCCTTCACATCCAATGGGCGACAAATTCGAGCCGCACCGAAGGCCGGCAGGAAGGCTCCCAGGCTCCCGAGCCACTCTCCGGGCCTCTGTGGTTCTCCCCGGGGTGGCCGGCGTCTTCCGCCTGACTCTACAGAGAGGCAGTCCTGGGTCAGACAGACGAGGCGTCGGAGGCCGTGGAAGTGGGACTTCAGGACCGCACCACGCAGGCTGGAGCGGCCGAGCCACGGGGCCCGCCCTGCGCCCGACCCGTCAGCGGCGAGCACAGAGCGCCAAATGCGAACAGTCACACCTGTTTTCCTTTCTAAATAATGAACTTCTTGTCTTTTTGGACCATAGCCACTGACCTCTAACTGGAAGCACAATGATAATAGAAATAATAAAAATAATACTTCTTAAACTATCGCCAGAACCGTACCTTTGTATCCAGCTGTCTAAACCGGTGCCTCATTCTTCAAGGAAATTTTTTTTAAAAAAAGGGAAAGAACGAGAGAGAGAGAAAGAGAAATTGAGAAAGGGCTGTTAGGCTCCATTTTACAGTCTTTTAAAGAACAAAATACAGTTCGTTTTCATTTTTCACTAAATCGATGTCAGTTGCATTTATGTTTTTTGTTTGTTTGTTTGTTTGTTTGCTTTCTTCCTAATACCCAAGCGAAGCAGAATTCTGTTCTCAGCCCTGTTAGAAGTGCAGCGAATAAGTCTGCCTGTGCCGATGGGGTGGTGAGAGATGACCCGTCAGGTTCGTCCCTCATTTCTGAAACCCACGCCTCAGAGTCTAGGAACGCAGGAGGCTTAGGGCACCTGCTTTGGCACCCAAAGAAAAAGCACAGTGTCCCATGCCACAC
>BNJM01000537.1:179934-198780 GCA_015472975.1 Rousettus leschenaultii | reverse complement strand
CCCCAGGAGCCGTGCGGGACCTGACGGAAAGATCTGTTGCGCTTACATTTACTGTTTTCGTCAGAGCGCGATTTCGACATGCGTTTGGGGCGCTCAGTGTCTGTGACATCTGACCTTTGACCGTGCCCACCCCCACACACAGTACAGGGGCACGCCCCCGAGGCCCCGCATAGCACGTTACTGGCAGACCTCCTATGGATGTATCTAGAGCTATGGGATGTTCATGACGACTCCACGTGACACTCAGGGCTTCTCCGGGGCAGCTGGTAACAGGCCAACCACAGAGCTTTTCCATCGCCTGACCTCTCTGCTTCGTGGCAGAGGTCCGTGTGTGGCACCACAAGGTGCTGCCCACTGCCCGTGACCTGTGGTCTTCCCAGAATCTACCTCTACGGCTGTGGCAGAGGGACCTCGCTCCTGTCACCTGGTTCCCAGGCCCTGCCCTACAGGCTCCAAAGACGCCTTTCTTCCCCAGGGCCCTGGAGGCCCATCGGGATGGCAGGGTGGTGGCTTCGACCCTTCCTGAAAGGCTGACACGCATGTATGCATGCGTTTGCCACCTTCGATTGCCTGGGCAATATCTTTTTGGTGCTATTACTCTCGTGTAACCTCCTGACAGAGCTGGCTCGGATAAGCTGCCCATGCTCTGCGGGCACACGGACCCCGGGGGTGCCCCAAGGAGCAGAAACGAATGGCCGGCATACTCCTCCGAGGTGTCGCTGGCTTTCGTGTTGATCTTGACGAGGTAATTTTCTTTCATGACACCCTCCCACGCCAGAGTCTCGGTGTCTTCATTTTTCGAACCTTGAATAAAGACAAAGAAAAACATTCAGATTTGTCTCCTTTGCCCCTTACCCCCGAATCGACACCCGTTGGGCATTTTGTGCTTCCGGAAGCAGGAGAATCCGATTCGTCCAGCACAAGCCGATCTGACCGACGTCACCTGCTAGTGACAGCAGCCGAGCGATGGGACGTTAGTGACTCTCTCAGTAACGGCGAGGAACCGAGCCGTCTGCATGGGACAGGATGCAATCTTGATTCCGAGCAGAGCTCGACCCAAAGCCTGCCTCTGTGTTTTGCGACTGAGCGTCATCCTTATTTCACTGATGAATGTGGTTCCCACATTCCCCATGCGCCCCTCCTCCATTTTGATGACATAAAAATGCGAAACTGATCCCTGTGCTGAATAATTACTGACGGATTTGACTAGCCTCGACCTAAAATGGGGGCAGGAAGTTTGGGGAAGAGGCAAGGAAGCCCCGACGACAGCGCGGCCCGTCCCCCCGAGGGCTGGGCGCAGACCCCCACGGACATGCCTATATCCAGTCTCTTCCCCCTGCCTGCGCCAGGGCGTGCTGCCCGACAAGCCCACAGCACGTTCCAGCAAGACCCTCCGCTCAGTTTCCTCCAGCACCTTGACTTCCAGATGCAACAAAACAAAAGAACAGAACGAAATGTCGCCTGGCCTCAGGCACCGGAGCGATGGACGGCCATCCTCCGTTCTGGACGCAGGTGTCCACTTGGAGTAAATGCATCTAGTTTGTGCTTTTAAACTTGTTCATCGACACGTCAAGCGTTTAGGGGGAGTTATATAATCTCCCTGGATTGAAGAAGAGTCACCTGGGAGTCAAAGACGGAGCCACTAAGCACGTGGCGGGATTGAAGAAAATTGTAGGCACAGCAAATTCAGAATTCTTTTGTTTTCTCTTCCTTCTTCTTTGATTATTTTTTTTCGGATTTTTTTAAATGGTGGTTACTCACTTTAGAAACTATTTCCTAGCTGAAAGTCTTTTGTATTTTTCCTAGCAACATAATTTCCGATGCATCGCCCTCAAACTAAAGCATGTGGAAGCCCAATGAGAGTACATAAAAAACCAGCGAGGAAAGGCCGAGGTCTCCCGTACACAGGTGGCCGAAGACCGAGAATGACAAGTGACCACGGAAGAACTGCCCAGCTTCTCGGCAGTCAAGGAAATGCTGGTGGAAATGATGGCGGGCCGTTTTCACCACCAATCCAGAAAATTGGTAGGTCTGTAATGACAAACACGCCCTGTGTTGGTAAAGATTTGCACAAGCAAATTTTCCCTATCCTGGGAAATCTAAATTGCTACAGTCCCAGGGGGCGGGGGACGAGCGGTGGGGGCAGACAATAGCAAAAGATTTACATGTAGAGATTTCTCTTCTAGAAACAACTCAGAGGGAAAAAAAAATCACCGATGTGCTCAAAAAGGAATGCATAAAATTGTTTGTCACAGTCATAACAAAGGAGTCAAAACAATGTCTTACCAACATGGGATCGGTTCAGTTAATTAAGGTCCAGCGACACAACGGACTATTCCAGTTAAAAACTGTCACGCGGATTTACATTTATGGATGTGGGAAATGGCCATGATGCATTATTCGTTAAAGGGACAAATTAGATTACGAATGTATATGCACAGAGCAGTCAAATTACTACACACCCGCATGAGAACAGCAGAGTGAACACTAACGTGCCAATAACATTTATCTCCAGGTGCTTGGTGACATGTGCCTTGCTCTTTCTTCTTTGTGTTTTTCTACATTTTTCAAATGTTCTATTAATGAAAATCGAGTATTTTTTCAATCATGAAAATATTAAATTTTATAAAAATATAATACTTTTTTTTTTTGGTATTAATTGAAGGTGTCACCAAAAAAAGTACCAAAAATGAAAGTTTGGATTCTACCTTTTCTGAAAGTTGTTTGAAAAATCTTGCATTTTCCTCCAAAGCAGAACAATTTTGAGCTTAAATCCCATGGCTTCTCCATCAGCAGAGGCAGACGAGAGGTAAATTTAGGAAATGAATTACCACGAGAGGCCGTGGCAAGCCCAAGAGCGTTGCGGTGTTTGGATTCAGAGGTCTCCGAGGAGACCGGCCACCTCCGAGGGTCCAGTGAGGACACTGGGCTCTCAGCGCCCTCCCTCGTCATCACCGCCGATCGGGTGGACAAGGGCCCTGTCCCTCTGTGGTCCCCCACGCCCCCTACTTCTTGGCTCCTTCCTGAGAATAAGGGCTGTTTGTGGAGAAAGGAAGTCGAGGGCGCACACTGTGCCCCCACTTGTCCTAAGACCATCGGCCTCCCAGGGTCCCCTCTGACCTGTTTTCTTCCTCTAGATGAAGCTCCTGTCCATTTGCTGCCCAAATTGAGGGTTCTGTTTCCATTTTTATGTTCATATCGTGGTTAATCATTCAGTAAGTTTTGGGAAAATGGGATGCATTCCGTCCCGCCTTCTCGACTCCAGCTAAGTCCAGAGGACTGAGTTGTTCTCACTTACACGCTGAGTTTCCTGGCTCTGTTGACCCTGGACTGAGCTCAGGGCATCTTTAGAGAGGGGACTTTCATCTCACATACACCCCCTGACTAGAGCCACTTAGGGTTGAGGAATTCACTACCTCACACGACTACTCATAGTTTTCCTAGACGTCACTAATTGTTAGACATTGTTTTTAATTTATACTGAGTCCAAACCTTCCTCACTGCACTGTTTATCCATCGTTTGTTTTTTCTTCTTTGGAACCATGCAAGAAAAAAAATATAAAACTTATTTCCAGAAGCTCTAGCTGACAATTCATCTCCTCAACTGACTCTGCACTTGACTCCAAATCTGAAGGCATAGATTGTCCCCTGAGCCTTCCCCTATGCCCTGGAGACACTTATCCAAGACACACATGGCTTCCAGACAACCAAAGATCGTTCTGAGATACATCATCACATGCCTCTGACCTTTGGGCGTGGTCTTTGAGGATAATCAAATTCTAGGTCTCGACTTCTAATTCCATCTCTGACATAAAGACATTTCATCCTTTTAGTTAGAAATTACTCACTTTGTCTTCAAAGGCAAAATGATGGGGGAAAAGGCAGCAGCTTCCTGAAATTGTCAAAACACTTTTCTTCATCAAGAAAGGCAATTACGACGTGTGATAGCTAATGACATCTCAAAAGTGACACTTAATGTCTTGAAATTATGCTGTTAGAAGAGCAGGCTATAGGATCTCTTAGACCGTGACACGGGCTTGCATTCCGAGAGCCAGGCTTTAGGGGACCGAAGCTCCAGGGACAGCGCAGCAGTGCTTTGGGACCGACCCGAGGGTCGTACCCATCAGTAACTTACCTCCGTTTCTATGCGAAGAACATCGCAAAAAAAAAAAATTGATGGTGCTTGGCAAGCTAAACTGTTCTTAATTGCCACCAATCACCATATTTAGGTTAGTGGAACTCGTTATTTTTTACTTTCCGAATCATCAAAATATTTGGGTGGCACGAAGTGACAGCGATGAGCCACCCAACGCGCAACGTGACTCCACCGACGGAAGTCGGGCGCCGCCTCCAGGTCCCACGGAGGCCAGGCCAGAGCACAAGGCACACGCACTCGCCCAGCGGCCGCTGAGCAACACGGCACCTGTGGCCAAGGCCCAGACGGGGCGGAAAACCTCGCACTCGCCCCGGCCGAAACCGACATGGAGCTGAGAACGACCTAACCGTGTCCTTTAATTATTTGCACCAGACTCTGCCTTAGATCGCCCCCTTCCCAACTGCCCTCGATATCCATTTTTCCATTTAACAGAGACTTTTTTTTTTTTTACCATTAGTGTCCCAGTGGGGGGGGACACACTTCAAGACGCTGCCCTGCTCCCCACTCTCTAGGTTGACTGTGAGGAGCTAGAACCTGGCTGGAGGACACAGCACGGGGCCTTTCGTCAGCAGCACTGCAGCCCCGGGTCCCCGGGTCCCCATGTCCCCCTCGTTTGACCTCCATAACGTCCTCCTCTCCCTGGGCGCGCCTCACTCCGAGGCCCTCCTCCAGCATCTGCCCCTATCCCTATCACCTCTGGGGTCTCAGCTTAAATAGCCCCTTCTTCCAGGAAGTCTTCCCTGATTTACTCTAGCCTGGGGTTGAAAGTGTCCATGGTGCGGCCATCATGGAGCCTTGCCCGTTTTTTAAAATTAGCGCTTCCCACACGTCTCAATTACGGTCAAGGGCACGGGTAACCTCCACTTTTCCAGCATGGCGCGAGCCCCCAAGCATGGCGCGAGCCCCCAAGCCGCCCCGCGGTAGGTGCTTGCCACGGGTGTGTTGCATTAATGCACCCCAGCCCCTCTGCGCTCCCCGGATGCAGAGTGCTCAGTACTAAGACGGGGCGGTTCTGGGCAAACCAGGCCACGTCGGCCACCCAGGCCCTCGGGTACTTTTGTCCTCATGAGTCCCTCCCCGGATTAAAAAAAAAAAAATTACTAAAATTATCTAATGGCTGGGTCGGTATAAAGACACATACCTACCAACGTATTTCCTGTGGACTAAAAGTTCATTCTTTTTCTTCTGATTTTTAAAAGACTTCCGTGGACCCCGAAGCACACAGGCTCTGGTGCTGGGCCTGATGGAGAAGTTGGCCCAGAAGCTGCACCCTCCCCACCGCACCCCAGTAACTGTGAACTTTCTAATTTCTTAAGGGCGAACAGAAAAGTCGTGAGCCCTGCTGGAGTCGAGGGGGGTATTTCCCAGGGAGTAAATTCCGCAGCAGCAACGGGCAGCAAAAACAAAGTATCATAAATCAAGCCCGTTCCACATACTATTTACTGTATCATCGTGTCTGTCCAAAAGTTATTTCCCCCACAGAGGGCTCTCCCGGCTGCGGGGCGAGGTGCTCTCAACCCGCTCTCGACTCTGTCTCTCGAGTCAGTCACTGGCTGGCCGGCTGCCTGAGCTTTACGGACAGACAGGTGAGGGCGCTGCTGCTGCTGCAGCGTGGACCCCCCGCGCCCCCCGGGGACTAGTCCGAGCCCGCGACCCCGTGGGGTTTGCCACTCACAGCAGGCGGACGGCTCCGGGCGCGCCCCCTCGCAGCAGCACCTGAAGCACTTCTTCACCACCATGTAGAAGTAGGCGAAGACCACAAACGGGAACGGGATGTTGAGGCGGCTGCAGTACTCCTGCACCAGGAAGTACCTCTGGAACTTCCACACCTGGTCGTTGTTCTCCTGGACCGTGCCCACGGTGTAGCTGGCGGGAGGGGAGACAGGGTCAAGCCGCGGCTTCCGCGCGCCTGTCGCTCGACCGCCAGGCGCAGCGATGCTGGCTCGAAGCCACCACTGCACCGCGACGGTTCCGGTCCAGGCAGGAGGGAAGTGCGCTTGCCGCTGCCAGGGCCACCGCTCGGCACCAGGTGCTCCCCAATTCAGTCGGCGCCAGAGTCGTGCCTGGCTTTGGTTTTGTTGTGTGTGTGTGTGTGTTTTTTTTTTGATCACACACACAAAAAATGTCCAATGAACTTAAAAATTATTTTTATTTCTAGACCTTCCGAGGACTCTCTTTTTCCATTCGTCCATTATTATGTTAGATGCTCCCGTAGTAATATTTTGCCCTCACGCTGTGAGAGTCTAACTGTAAACAATTAGGGAAAGTGATTTGTTATCATCCATCAATGGCCTTAAAAATGTTCATCCCTCTCCCGTTAACAATTGCGCCAAAAAATAAAATTAATTAAATACCTAGGAATAAATTCAACCAAGGAGATAAAAGACCTGTACTTGAAAAATTATAACACGCTGAAGAGAGAAACTGAAGAAGATAGAAATAAATGGAAGCACATTCCGTGCTCGTGGCTAGGAAGAATTAATAGCATTGAAACGTCCATACCGCCCAACGCAATCTGTAGATTCAATGCAATCCCTATCCAAAAGCCAATGGAATTTCTCAGAACTAGAACAAATAATCCTAAAATTTATGTGAAACTACAATAGACCCCAAATAGCCACAGCAATCTCGAGAAAGAAAAAACAAAGCTGGAGGTATCAATGGTACTTGACATCGAAATATACTACAAGGATATAGTCATCAAAACAGCATTAAAAAAAGAGACACTAGCATTAAAAAAAGTACTAAAAAAAGGTACTAGCATTAAAAAAAAGAGACACATAGATCAATGGAACAGAGAGCCGAGAAATAAACCCACGCTTACGTAGTCAATTAATCTGTGACAAAAGGGACGAGAATGTGGACTGGGGTAAAGACAGCCTCTTCAATAAACGGTGTTGGGAAAGCTGGGCAGACACACACAGAAAAATGAAATCGGGCCGCCTTCTCGTGCCACCCATAAGAACAAACTCAAAACAGATTAAAGATTTAAATGTAAGCCCCCAAGCCACAAAACTCCTAGAAGGAAACGCAGGCGGTACATTCTTTGACAGTACTCTCTGTAACATCTTTTTGGACATGTCTCCCTGGCCAAGGGAAAGAGAAGAGGAAAAAAAAAAAACAACAACAACAAATGTGACTACATCGATCTAAAAGGTTTTTACACAGCAAAGGACACCATCGACAAAACAAAGTAAGATATTCACCAATGATACATCCAATAAGGGGCTACTACCCGAAATACATGAGGAACTCATATAACGGAACTCCAAAAGAAATGAACAACCCAGGTAAAAAATGGACAGAGGAACTGAATAGACATTTTCCCAAAGAGGACGTACGGACGTACGGATGGCCCATAGGCATATGAAAAGATGCTCAGCATCGCTAGTCATCAGAGAATGAGATATCACCTCCACCTGTCAAGGTGGTTCTCATCAATTAATCGACAAACGACAAGTGTTGGCGAGGATGTGGAGGAAAGGGAACCCTCGTACACGGTCAGTGGGACTGCAAAACGGTAGTCCCACTGAAAGACAGCATGGAAGTTCCTCAAATAAATAAATAAATAAATAAAATTCCACTTCTGGGTTTTTATCTGAAAAAAAATGTAAAACATTAATTCTAAAAGATATATGCATCCTTATGTTCTTGCAGCATTATTTACAATATTCAAGATATGGAAGCAAACTAACGCCCATCAATATACAACTGGGTAAGGAAGAGGTGGTACATATATACAATGGAATATTACTCGGCCACAAAAAAAAGAATGAAATCTTACCATTTGTGGTGGCATGGAAAAGTATTAGAAAGTATTATGCTAAGTGAAATAAGTCGGACAGAGAAAGACAAATACTGTGTGATTTCACCTGTATGTAAAATCTGAAAAGCAAAATAGACAAACAAAATAGAAACAGACTCATAGACGCCAAGATCACAGTGACAGTTGGCTAGACTCGGGGTGGGCAGGGCAAAAACGGGGAGGGGATTAAGAAGGACGAATGGGTCCTTCAAATAGTCATGGGGATGTGAAGTACCGCACATCAGGGACTATAGTTAATGATATTGTAATAACTATGTATGGTGACAGGTGGGTACTAGATTTATTAGTGTGGTCACTTCGTAAGTTACATAAATGCCAAACCACCATGCTGTGCGCCTGAAACTAATATAATATGGAATGCCAACTATAATTTAAAAATGAAAGACATAATTTTTGAAATGTTCGTCTTTCTGACTCGGTGGCTCTCCTTCTGGAAATTTCGCCTGAGACCGAGGAGACACCGAGGATGGACCGGACGTTGAGGGGAAGTGCGCGCACGGCCGTTAGCCACAGCGCTCCGCGTCGTAGCTGCCCCGAGCCTCCACCCCAGCAGAGTGGGCCGAACAGCTAGGACGCTGGACGCCAAAAGATGTGTCACACGCGACGGTTCATCGACACGACTGCGTTATGCAGCCCTTAAAAGCTATGTCTGCAGCCGAGTTTCACACTTTGGGAAAACGCCGATCACATACGTTACGTGAAAACAGTGAGGCTCAGACTAGGAACTTACAACGTAATCTCACTGCGTAAAGCGCCATGAATGGTGGTCATCTCCGGCATCCCGTCATGGGCGCTCTTTATTCTCTTCTACGTGTGTTTTCCGAGCACTGTGCAATGAACGTGAATTACTTACATAATTAGGAAAAAAATAATAAAGTCTATTTATCATGGAAATGTCTGATTATACCACTGATTTATCAGTCATGAGTTAACCCAAGAATGTTAAGATAGATAACACTTATAAGCCAGACACTGTTCTAAGCTGCCTACTTCTATCAATCGGTTTAATCTGCGAACAGTTCTGTAGGTTGTAAGTCCTGTTATCACCTACGATTAACAGATCGGGAAACTGAGGCACAGCAAATCATCTGAGTGACAAGGTCCCTTCGGGCCCTGCATTGCTGCCCAAGCCTCTGTGTGCTTTCCCTTACACGATGCCACCTCACGAAGCGGACCATGAAATGTTTTGAGCTGCCCTCTATCTCAAAAAAAAAAAAAAGGTTTGAGCTGTGCTTTATTTCAGAAGTATTTGGTGGGAATACTTAGTAAAACATACCTATGAAGCATCTCACTGTTTGTAAAGGTCAACAATCCACGCTACTTTAATTGCTAATATCCAATCACCCCTCCTAGAACCAAAGCAGCAGCCACGAACCCTTTGAAATCTCGCCAAGCAAATCCTGAGTGGAGATGCATTGAATTCGCTAAATTCTGGTAACACTTCAGAGTCCAAACCTGAAAGAGGTGACGAGGCGGAGAGGCTGGAGACCTCACTCCTGCCCCTTGACGCATGACAATCTAAAACGTAAACATCTCAAGCTCAGAGAAGGTCACACGCACAAGCGGATCACTAACCTACGGCGCTCACGGGTGTGACTTTGCTCGCAAGCTGGGCTTCGCTTGTCTTGGCGTTCACTGATGGGTCGGACGCCTCCGAGGTCTACGCTGGGTCCTGGGGTCCGTGCGGGGCAGCTTTTGCGGCAAGAGCCTCTTCCACGGGGCGTGGTCTTCAAAGGGACGGGAACGAATGTTTACCGGACATCTACACGTGAGCGCTTATACTGGGCATGCAAAACGCTCCTTGACTGAGCCCCATGTCAGCTCTCAGCGGTCCGTTTTTTAAGTGAACAACAGACGGACGGTGAGGTGTGAGCGTGCAGCAAGCCGAACCCAGCAGCTCCCCGGCCTGTCTTCCTAACGTAGGTCGGGTTGCTTTGAGGCTGACGTGATCCATCGTTACCCGTCCTCGGAAGTCCCTGGCTAGTCCCACGTCTGTGAAGGGCGCTGTGGGCGTCTGCCACTGCCGTCGGGGAGGACGATGGGCACACCCAGATTACGGCCGTCCAGGCAAGAACTTGCCAGAAACACGGTTTACTACTTTGTGCCAGAAGGAGTATCACCATTCGAATGACTGTCCCTAGGAGCATCTTAAAGTCGTACCTATCTAGTTAAAAATAGATTATACTGACAGTCCCTTCCACACCCAAAATTCAAACACGCACACACAAATTGCATCCATTTTAATGCAGTAAATGTTGTCTGGTGGGGCTTTATCCAAAATGAATTAATAACTCCTCCCGAAGGGAAGGACACTTAGGGTGCCCGGAGCAGGAGGTCGTCTCCACCTCCCTCGGGAGCAGCTGAGAAGGGTCCAAGAGGGAAGAGATTTGCATCCCGACTGCCCCTTGGCGGCGGCGAGAACATCCCAGGTCTCTGGACCCTCTAGAACAGGGACTGGCCAACTGCCGCCTTCTCCAAGCCCCAACCTGATTTGTGGGGACCATAAGCTGAAATGGTTTTTAAAGACAGAAAGGTGGGGATGGGGTGCTTCTTTGGTGCATCCGGCCAAAGGGGAGACCCTAGCTGACCTCACAGAGAAAGTCGCCCGTCCCTGGTCTAGAACACAGTTAGGCCGGCGCCCACAGTTAGGCTTCGCGTTTGTGTGTCTGGCTGTTTTGAAAAACTCTGCCTCGTGCTGCTGTTTTCCTCGTTCCTCAGGACAAGCCAGGTGACCGCAAGGAGCCCCGTACTGGAGCCTCCGTTCCCTCTGCACCTCTGGGCGCAGGGGGACCCAGCGAGCAGCGTTCTGTTCAGGCCGAACAGTCAAAACTCTTCTCCACGTCCCAGGGCAGGCGGCCAGGCAAGCTGATTATGGGACGGTAATACCCAAAAGCCACTTTGCATAAACGACGCACTTCCCAGACTGACCTGCTGAGGTCTGTTTACACACTGCGGGCCACCTTCCCACTCGGCAGCACTTCCAGACTGGTCCCTCTCTCTCTGAGTCGGCTCCAGACTCAGCCAAAGAGACATGAGGGTTCTCGAGGCAAGGCCGAATCAAACGCTGCTTCCAACTGCCTTGCCAGAACATTCTCTATGTTCTTTAGGGATGGTTTTCCATTTCTGGAGAGGAGAGGCCGAGTTCCGGTGGGGGCAAAGGCACCCCCTCAGCACACCCGACATCTGGGCAGCTCCGAGGTCGTCTCTCCCATCCGGGTCGTCACCCACCCCCCACCCAGATGGCTCAGTCTCCCTGCCAACCCGCGACCACCCAGCATCTCCCCGAGACACATCCTGCAGTGACCGTCCTGACTCCACGTCTGGGTGCTCTGTGCCCTTGCTCCCCAGTGGGCGGGAGATTTGTGATGCCAACTGAGCTCAGTCTGCCACGGGCACGCGAGCCCTTTACAACCTCCGAGCAGGGGAGAAGGAGGCGGCGGCAGGGGCCCAACAGAGAGACAAGTTTTCAGGAATTCACCGATGCTGAAAATGTTACCGAGAGGTAACAAAAGTTCAGGATTCAGATAGCCTTGTACACAAATGAAATGCAGCGGTACGTTAAAGAACAGCGGATGACTAAATATTAGGAACGTTTACATCATTCGTTGTTTTCGTACTCCATCACAGACCGAAAGGGAAAAATGTTATTTCAGTCATAACTAGGCGGTCTGTTAGCAATAATATTCAACATTCATTCTGATAAGGAGAAGGAGGAAGGGGAAGAAAAAATTAAGAAGAAAACGGCTTAATAAATAAGAAATAGGAGGAAACTTCCATGACGTGATAAAAAGAAAAGAATTCAGTAAGGAGGTTTGTTCTGAAATAAAGAAGCCAAACTTTGATAGCTTTCCTACATCTCAAAAAGCGGTTACTGAAAAAAATACATTAGGAAAAAAACTCACGATAAACGGATAAGAAAAAAGTAACAAAAAATCTGCCAGATCCGTACGAATAAAACCATAAAACTTCTCAGAGAAACTACATATATTTGGATAAATGGAAAATCATATTTTTTTTTTCTGGATGGTAAAGATATCATTTTTCTTTTAAACGTCTGCTTCCCCTACATGATTCAACAAAGTTAACATCATCCCAATAAAATTCGCAAGATTTTATTTTCTGAAGGGGAAAGGACACAGGATTTCAGAAGACGAGGCTTCGGCGCCCCCATCTGATGAAATACACGGGAAAAGCCAGGGAAGTTTGACTAAGAATGCGAGGGTCACTTGTTCGACAGATGTTAAACGGTTTTTTTTTTTTTTTAATGTAGTAATTAAAGCCATTTGGTGGTAAAAACCAAAATAGAACGATGATCGCTCAACAGACCGGAATGAAAAGTCTGCAAAAAACTCACAAAGAGGAAAAAAGTAGATGCTAGAACAACGGCGGAATTTCAGAAGAAACTGAGCTATTAGACGCCTGCCGGCTGGACTCCACTTGGGTCAGCGCCTCCGAGCTCTTCTCGGGGTTCACACCTTTTCTGTGTGTTATTCCTCCCCGACCTGCCAGCGACCCCCAGCCAGTGCTGCCCGGGACCCCTGGGGACCCCGATGTCCTGCGCCCTCGCAGCGCCAGGGCCAGAGTGGCACGCGGCACGCTCCGTCCACACGTCCCGGCTCCCCTCCCGCTGGCGGCATCGGAAAGCGCGGGTTCAAAGCCAAGGGTAAGAGACGGATTCCATCGCGCTGATTTCTGAAGTGCTGATGCGATTCAGCGTGCGGCCGGCCCTCCCAGGACGTAGGCCCGTGTGAAGAACCACGAGCCTCCCCTCATCTTCAGGAAAACGCCCAAACCCTGTACCATGGCATAAAACACGCTGCGTAACCCAGCCCCTGCCTCCCCTGCTGCCCTCCGGTCGCCGAGTGTCCCCCGGCCAGCCTCGTCTCCCCTGCTTCTCCCTCCCAGGCCAGGCTCTGGGCTCCGGGCACTGGGGTCCCCTGAGCAAATGCCGCCCCTGCTCACTGCGGCTGCTCGTGGCCCCACCCCTAACGTCAGTTTGGTCAAAATCAATAACCCCCTCCTCTAACATAACCACACAACCACAGTCCTTGGCGAACAGCCTCTCCCGCTGAGTGCATTACATTGTTTCATGTTATTACGTTAATATGTGTCCTTGCCCACCTCTCCCTCCAAGGCCTCATCGGTAAACAACTGATGATAAAAGTGATTTGCACCTACACAAAAATAATTAATAATTAAATGAGGTCGCACTTGTAAAGCGCCCGGGTGTGCCTCGCACGGCAAAGTGTCAATAAATATTAGCTACTCTTGTTTTACGACTGCCTGCTCTTTTTTTTCCGCTTTTCACCCCATCTTAATAAGCCTCCCTTAGACTGCTGAAGTAGCACCCGAACCTTTAGTCCACATCCGGTGATTATCTACCCTTTTTCTACTTTTCTGCATAGGTATAAGGAACATACTATTCGTAAGACCAAAGAGACATGTCCCTGTGAGGGACGGCGCCAGGTCAGGGCGTGCTGGATGAGGTCTTCCCGGAAGAGACGCAGGGGCGGGGTGACCCTCGGGACGCGGCGCCTCGAAGCGCCACAGCCCTGCGTGAGGAGGAGCCAGTCGTTTCCGCAGACCGGCGGCTTTCGCGTAGAACGATCGCAGATGTTCGCGGCCACCTCCTTCCCCCGCCAAACACCGCCGGGAGAGAGGCCTCCGGCGCGGCTTTTCAATTCCCACGCGTGCATTTCTGGTGCTGTGCGTGAGGTCGCGTGGGGTACGGTGAAGCTTCTACATGGAAATGTGATGTGGCGCCAGGCGGCTCATGGTCCGGGGCCATCGCTCGCGGAGCGTGCCCGGAACGGCCGTCGCAGCCATCGGAAACTCTGATGACTTAGCCCGAGGGCCACGGGAGGCCGCGCTAGCAGCAGGCAGGGTCCCAGGAGCCGAGGCCACCGGCTTAACCACGACGAGTCCCGGAGGCCTGGGGAGGGCACGTCCCTGCGCCGTCACACTTAAGCAGCGAACGGGGTGACAGTGGGGTGCAGCGCAGCGGCTCGAGCGGGACAGCAATGTGGCCAGGGCCACACCGAGCCGTGGGACTTCCATGCCCTTGACCTGAACACGACGGGCTGGGCTCCAAGTTCTACCATTTGGTGACTGTCATGCAGATAATGCATTACAGATGTGTCACTATGGTCCTGGAGGATAGCTTCCGTGGACAGTGCACAGCACAAAGCTCTGGGGGTGGGGGGTTCCGAGCACCCCCACACTCTGCCTGACCAACGTTTACCAAACCTTTACGTGCGGCCCAGCGGTCGGGGGTCGGGAGCTGCCGGCCCATTTGTCTCCTTTCTGCAGAAATTACATCAGTGGTCGGTTTGTACGAGGACTGCCCAGGACGCAGTGTGAGGGTCAGCAGGATCTGTTGTCACGTAAAATAGGACCCCGAACCACCCCGTTCCCTTGCTCCACGTTTGGGAGCTGGTTCTCCCTTCCCTGTCCTCACGCAGACACAGAATCACCCATTCCCGGCCGCCGCTCTCCGCGAGCCCGGACCTGGGCCGCTCGGGCAGCGTGGCACCGCCCGGCTTCCCGCAAGCCGCCTGGGCCTACGATTCCTGAGCCCTCCCCGGCCCTCGGTTAGGACCAGTGCCGGAGAGGGGCTTGCACAGTCCCTCTTAAAGTCCACGTGGCACAGAACGAAGGTGACAGTCTATGTGACGGACCCCTCGCGGGCCTGTCAGTCACCACTGACCCTTCTCAGGAAACAAGAGCCTGGGTAGCTGAGCTCCCACTGGTAACTGAATAACGGGAAACGACCTGTCCTATTCATTCATTCACAAACGAGCGCGTGAGTATTGGGCATGGAGAAGGCTGTCGCTGTGCTGGGGACCCAGGGAGCTTCTATGCCAAGAGGAGAGGGTATCAGGGACCATCGGGCAAAGGATGATGGCTGGCTCCTCCAGGGGCAGGCGGGGACAAGACAGGAAGAAGTCAAGATGGAACAGGAAACCCCGAAAAAGGGATTAACTAGCATTTGCAAAATCATCAGGCATGACGGAGCACCCCGTGTAGGGACAGATGACCGGGTGCCTGCCCAGGACAAACAGTGGGGGTGAAGCCTGGAGGTGTGTCCAAAGGCCAGGGTCAAAGATGGCCTGGGGGAGGGGGAGGGAGCCGAGGAGCCTGCAATTACCCCAACGCCACCCATGGGGAAATACTGAAAAGCTCCCGCGACTGACTTGAAGCAGGGCAGTGACATTTCTGAAGCATCGCTGTGGTCACGGCGTAGAAGCTTAGGGGAGGACTTCTCCGTGCGCGGGAGAACCGGACGGCCACTCGCTGCGCGGCCCCTCTGATGAGTCATGTCCCCAGAGGCATGCACCCCTGTTCGGCCTAAACCAAGGGTTTCTCTTCCCCCTAAAGTTTAACAAATAATTTTAAAATTTGCATTTTCTTGCTAAATTGTCTGTCTGTGCCAGGCGGATTCACGTACTTAAAATCACCACCTACCTTAAAGCAACAGCATAAAACTAAGCTACTGCCACGCCGGGCTCTCTGAAACCTTCCTAAGAAAGACGAAGGGAGAATGACAACCGCGGTGTTCTAAATGCACCAGGAGAATCGCCACAGGCACCAAAAATACGGTAGAGTCACCATCGCGCTCTCCCTCAACCTCGTCAGCCACAAGCCCCAAAGGACGGTCACTCTCCTGCCTCTCGCTACTTGTATTTACACTAAGCAAAGGCTGAGTCCTTTAGGCCCCAGAATCCAGACCAGCGCGCCCCACAGGAAAGGAGAGGAGAGCGTCAGGGATGGGACGAGGCCACCTGCACTGCAGTCGCCACCACCCCGACACCACGCGCTCAGGGGGCGCTGCTCCGCGGATGCTAAACGTGGAGTCTGACCGGCCGAGGAGGCGTGACGGGGGCGGGTCTTCGGTGTCAAACAAGCGTACGGCACAGCCAATCCGGCCACGTGGGATTCTCAACCAGGTCCCTTGCAGGCCCCGCCCCCTCCAGACCACCAGCCGGTCCCCTGAGGCTGCAGCGTGAGCTCCCCCAGGGCGGGCCTCTGCGGCTCCGCCCCCAGCTCCCCCAGCCCCACGTCACGTACCCGAACATGGCGACCAGCAGGTTGACCAGCAGGATGTTGGTGGAGAGCATGTAGACGCACACCAGGGGGATGGTGATCCACTCGGGGAAGCGCGGCAGGCTGTGCTCGTCCAGCTCCACGCACAGCGGCTTGGACTCGTTCCCCGTGAAGGTGCAGTGCGAGAAGTCGTACGTGGTTCCTGAGGCGGGGAAACCGGAGGGCGAAGTGAGGAGTCCCCCCCCCCACCCCGGGGAGGGGGGCACGTGGCGGAGATCGGGCCACGTGCCGGGCGCCGTTCCAAGGGCTTTGTCCAAACCAGGCGCACGCCTCGGAGTCGCGGGTTCTTCGTCTACTCGCACGTGCTCCCTGAGCAGCTAGGGCGAGCCTGGGACCTCACCGGGATCGGGGAGCAAAGGTGGACGGGAACTCGGCCCTTTGGCAGGTGCAGCCTCTTCGGATAGGCGGATGACCGACCACACGAGGGTAAACTTTCAGCCCGTGAGAAGTGCTGAGGAGGACATGCCGTGCGCTCCGCGGGCATAAAAAACTGGGGTGGCTCACCCAGCAGCAGCTCCCCAAACCGAAGGGAGGGCCCCCGAACTGAGAGCAGGAGCCGGCTACGTAAACGGGGACAGGTGGGCGCCCAGAGAACCCAGACGGGGCCCGGCATGTGCGCGGGCCCCGTGGTCGGGGGCGGAAACTTCTGTGGAGCTGAGAGGACCTGCCGGGCAGTGACCAGACACGTGGGTTCCTTTCATCTCCATCCTGGAAACTGCATGTCGCCATTTAACTGCTTTAAGTGGTTTACTCGGGGATGCTCTGGCCGCAGCATGGGCGGCCAGGAGCCAGAGGGCGCGTGAGGCGTTTGCCACCGGCAGCCGCACACGCGGGCACGGGGTGGTGCGGGGTGGTGGCGGCGAGGAGGATAAAACGCGGCTGACGTTCAGGAGACAAAACCAACAAAACGAGCCACCGAACTGGATGCAAGGACGAGACCCCGAAGCTTCCGATCCGGGCGCCGTGTGGACCGTGCGACGGACCCTCGACTGCGGGCCTCGGAGGAGGTCCGAGCCTGGGGCGGGGGATGGAGCGCTTTGGCTGGGGCGTGCTGGCAGACCCCCGAGGGGACGGTGGGTGTAAGCGACTGGCCCCCTGCGAGGCGCCCTGGGCTCGGGGTCCCGGTCCGAGCGTCCGAGGGAGTGACTCTGGGGCCCGCGTCCCACAGGGGAGATGGTGTGAACCGGCAGGGACCCGAGAGGCAGCGAGGTCGAGAGGCTTCCCGGGGCACGCGCACTCATGGCTGGCCGGGTTGGAACCCCACCTGCTCTTTAGGGGACCGTAAGCTGCCTCCCACAGGACGGAAAACGTGGAGGGCTATCGTGAGGACACATCACGCTCGCTTATGTAAAACGGAGGGCCCCGAGGGCTGCCGGGGACTAACGATTACGAGAGGCCCTTCCGTCACTGCGCGGACAAGGAGCCACGTCTCGGACCTCGGCCGAGGCTGCCGCAGAGGAAGCCAGGAAGGCCGTGCGAGGCCGCGAGGGTGATCGGGAGAATGCCGGGGAGCGGACAGGTGTGACCCGCAGGGCGGGGTGAACGTGAGAACCGTTTTTCCGTGGAAGGACAGGACATAGCAAGCCCGGGCCATCGTCAGGATCATGAGGATGCTTTAGACAGCTCATTCGAAACACACACCGGTTTGCACACGCCCCCCACGTGCCCAGCGTAACCCGGGTGTGGGCAAATTCCGGCCACCCGAGCCACCGTGAGGCCACCTCCAGAACAGTGCACAGCAGGCTGACACTGAACGGTTAAACGCCAGGTTCCGATGCAAATGTTTCAATACTGCTCTGCCCCGGGGGGCGGAACAGGGAGCCCCGGAGGCTGGTTCCGGAAGCTGCCGCCTCCTCCCAGTGTCCCCGGGCCACGTCAGGCTCACCGTCCACGTCACTGGGCACCTGGCCGAACATGGCCAGGTAGGGCTCGTAGATGACGGAGCGGAAGATCCACCTCCAGCGATGCTCATTTTGCCTGAGGATCCCTTGCCTGGCCACGCCGAAGGCCACCATCCACACGGCGAAGAGGAACAGGAAGAAGAACACGTCAATCATCTGCCGAGGGAGGACAGGAGGAGCGAGTCGGGACGACGTCAGGGGCGGCCAGTCCCCTCGGCTGACCACGGAGAGAGCAGAGGGGCCAGGGCCTGCGGAACCTAAGTCACCTGGCATTTCCTCACTGCCTTTAAACACGGCTGCGTCGCCTTTGGGTCTGGGTGCCTCTGTTTTCCAGAATGAAAACTGCCTGACGCGTTTCTGCTTGCAGGCTTCCCGACCAGCTCAGCGCCAGAAGCTTCCTGATGAGGGAGCAGCTCGAGAGCAAAGAAGGCCCTGGCTTAGGGCACCTTCTCCTTCTCTGCATCTCGTGATGCCCACACTCTTTCAATCCCTAGAGTATGTCCTAAGTTTGCTGGTTTTTGGTTTAGTGTTTGTTTGTTTTTTTTTCTTTTTGAGAAAAATAAAAGCTACCCTTATTATACAAAGAATGCATAATTTAATTAAGAAAAAATTTTTTTTGCACACAGAGCATGACTTCATGGTGACTGGATGCCTCAGATATGCTTTGAATTTTAAAACCACAAAGGCGCAGAACCTCAGTGTTGGGAAGGGACCTGCGGGTGAGCTGATCCGAGCGTCCGTTTGATTTAAGGATGGACGCGCGAGAGGTTTGGGGCATCTGGAGAACAAGCTGAGGAGAGCGATGTGGTCAGCGTGCGATTCTCACTCCGCCACGTTACGATGCGGGCCGCCCCCCCCCC